>JAWWES010000081.1:126141756-126196103 GCA_035583135.1 Lophotriccus pileatus
TTTCTTTTGTCTTGCCTGTACCAGTGACATCCATTTCAAACTGCGCAAGTTAGTTGCTTTTAGTTTCTGAACATTCTGTCTTGACAAGATGTATACAATGTATTGATGCTGATTTTAGGATTGGCATATAATGTTTTAAGAGTTACATGTTACTGGATACTTTACAAAATATTTTCTAATATATAGACTTAGTTAAGTGAAAAAACATAACTGATCTTGTCATCCACTTCTGCAGGAGAATGGAATAGTCTGACTGGGGTGCATTTCTTTCATTAAGAGTTGGTAGGGACACGAAAGGAACATTACCATGATGACACGAATCTTAAACATCTCAAGTTTTTGTTTTACCTAAATACAATTTAATGTATAAATAAAGGAGCAACATATGACATCCGAGCTCAGGAAAATAATAAGAGCAAGTGCCTTTATAGCAACTGGTTTGGCTTGAAAATTCCATAAGAATCTGTTCCTAATGCTAATGAAAATTAGACTGTCCTGAAAAAGGCATAAAATATCTGAAAAACCCAAGAGGTGCCCAATCCATAAGCATGCTCCTCAGCTGGGTGTTGCACACAGGGTGACATAACCCACAGTCATCACAGCTGCTTTATTCCAAATGTAGCAAAGATGGCAGGAGATAGTGTCCATATTAAATATGCTGGTTTAGGCTGGCTTATTTGCCCTGAGATTGTTACATTCCTGACCATATCTGAGATTGCCAGTGAGCTACAGTGTAAAGGGAAATGTGAAAAAAAGTATTTATTTGTGACATAATGGTTTTATGGAGATGACGCTGGAGGAACAGAAAGGTGGAGAAATTGGCGATTGCAACAGGACTCAGTAGGGTTGCAGAAGCAGTTTAATTTTCATGAAGCATAAGGAAAGCTTTCCTGGAATCCAAGTACCTTTTTTTCAAAATGACTTTTGCATGACCCGTCAGTCAAACGTGTTGCTACTTCCATGAATTAAACTTGGAGACACCCACAAAGGGGAGTCATTGTCTGTTTTCAACTGAAAAGTATGCTGTCTGCTTGATTAAGTCTTGAATTTACCCTTTTTATTTCTGCTGATGATTTACTGTCTTTGAACTCATCTGTTAGAATTTCTTAGATAAATTTTATGCTGTAAGGGCAATATTGTGCTATAGTAGAGGCTTATAAACAGGTTATAAAAATCATTTAAGGTTGCAAATGAAAGAGAGCAGTTGTATTCATGTGATACCAGAACTGCTGTCAGTCTTTGGTTCTCCTGTTTATGGCAATTCTCTCCTCTTAAATATTTCTGTTACTGCTGAAACTATTTCTAACGGTTTCCAATTCAAGAATTCACTTTACAAGCAGAGGATGACACTGTTTGAGGGGTATTCCCACCTGTCCGTACTGGCTTCCACGTTCATTGTCACATGAACTGCTCATTTATATTTAATTTTTTTCATATATTGATAACATGTAAGTAAAGACACTGAATTGTAAGAAAGTTAGTGCCTTTGTCTGACTCTGTGGAGTGTCTTGTGTTGTAACTGCTAAGCATGTGATCCCACTTCAACCAAGGTAACCCCACAGTCTTTTATGTGATCATTTAATATGCTGCAAAATAAAGTAGTCTTTGGGATTTCAGTACACTGGTCTGCTTTTAGGCAGTGCGGAACAACTTCAGTTGATTTCAGAGGGATTTGGAGGCGCTCAGCGTTTCAGGAAATTGAGCAGGTATATTTGGGTGCCCGAATAGGGATTCTGTGCTTCCTCATAGACACTGCAAGTCGGTGTGGATTTCAGTTTGCCTCCGCAACCAGGGATTATAACCATGATTATGATGAGGGCTTAGTATAAATCAGAAAAAGCAAACCTTGTGTAATGAAACAAAGACTTAATCCAACTTTAAGTGGAGTTCAGCAGCAGCATGTATGCATCTTGCTCATTGGCAAGGTTCATTTTGCATAAAAGTCCTGCTGACTGTCAGCATCCTGATCTGTATTTGACATTTGCCCATGGAATGTGCTGTTCTGAAATTTTGTAAGCTTGTGTGGGTGATCTTCTTTAAGATGCATAATTAAGTTGTAAACAGGGAGGATTAGATCGGTGCTGTGTATTGTGCATGATCTGTTGAGGATAGAACAGTGCAGCAGTGAATGAACAAAAGCCAAATTACTTCAAGGCCTATGTTCAATCCCAGTTAAGTCATTGGTGAAAATTCACGTGATATTCTCCATCATGGTCAGCTGAGCAGAGTTAGTGACCCCTAAAGTGGGCTGTTGGACAGTGGTGTGGGCACAGCTAGAAGCAGGCAATCACTTTGCCTGACCTGGTACTATTAAGGTTTACCTCTGTCAGCAAACACTGCATTTATAATGGCAAAAGTTTATGAAGGAACTGATAGTTACTGTTCTTGGTTTTTTCTTCCAGTATTAGTGAAAGTTTGCTGGGTTGTGCTTTAATCGAAAATTACCTTATTTGATTTGAATACCTAGCACTGTGTTGAATTTTAATCTGTACACATTTAACTAGAATGGACTAATATCTTTTACAGCATACATGTAATTTGTAAGACAGTTTGAGTATTTGTTAGCTTGAATGCTTATTCGAATGTTTATTTTAATAAAATATGTATTTTTAGACAACAAAATGGTTAATAGCTTCAATAAAGTGGAACACAGGGAGCTCTGTATTAGTCAGTTTCTCTGTTTAGCTGGAATATGGAATACTTGTACTAGATCTTTGTGCATGCTACAATTTTACTTTTCTTTGGTCGCCAGATATCTACCAGAAGAAAAAATCTTGCAATCTTCCCTTTTACCGCCTTTCTTTTTATTCTGAGCCTCATTCTGCCCCAGCCATGACATTTTTAAAAGCTTGCCCAGGAGCGATTTAGAGAATTTAAAACCTGGAGTTTTTACAGCAGTTTTGACTTAGTCATACTTGTCAGGATTTACTTTGCACAGTAGGCACCTTTGCTAGAACTTGGGCTTTTAATTGCTGTCTTCTAGTCCAGGTTTTATTTATGAGAAACAACTGCAAGAAACAGTGTCTATGGGTGACTGAGACTGCTTTTGATATTGTGCTCCACAGCAGAGCCAGCTGGTGGGCAGCAGCAGTAGCAGAAGGGTGCCTTCAGAACAGATATGTGACTCTTTACTCGTGTTCAGGAAGACAGATTTCAGTTTCTGTGGTGACTCTTTGTCAAAACACTTCAAATGCTTTATCTTCCACTTAGCCAACATCATATTTTGACACAAGGTTTGGGTTTTTTCTTTACACTCTTAAATAAAGCGAAATCCAGGGTTTTAAGTGCACAATATGAACAAGATCAATCGTTTATTGTACTGATAGGCAGATTCACTGTTCCTTCACTTAACGTACACAGTTGTATTTCACATTGCATAGAGAAAAGACAAGCAGGTGAGAAGTTAAATCACTGTGCGTGGAGTGGGAGTAAAGCAGTGAAAATGAGCTAGCTTAACCTTATTGTAATGCTGTGTGTTTTTTTGTCAGCAAGACCCCATCCAGCACCACCTACTCAACTTTCCAAGGCTCAGCCTGGAGAGAGCCCAAGGCCATTAAGCTGTTCCTGAAATGGTATTTAGTTGCCTGAGTTCACCTGAGGAATTCAAGGATTCATTTCAGTGGGAGTTCATTGACTGTAATCACAAAGGATCTGAGCATAACTGTTTGAGACACATTTCAAATAAAATGCATCGCTTCCATTTGTTAAATAAGATGCAGAGATGCATCTGAGAAGTTGCACATAGCTAATCTGCTAACCTGGAATTGCTTCCAAAACAGTTGTACATGGAGGCAGCATAGGTTTCTTGGCCTTAAGATAGCCCAATTTCCTTCCTTCTCCAGTACTTACTGAGAGCAATGGCCTGGACCTTAAGGAAGTTGTCTGGCATAAAATTGGTGTAAAGTGAAAAGGGAGCCAGGCCAAAAAAAAAAAGATGCAAGAAGACAGGGCTGCGTCATAGTATAGTTCCCATTTAGAAAATACATGTTTAACATAATAAAAAGCAGAGCCCATCATGTAAACTAAATTACTATATTGTTATAAAATCTTTGCTATTTTTTTCATTTAGTGTCAAATTTTAATACTAATATTGTAGAATAGTGATTCAGTGTAAGATCCAAGGAGGCACATTTTTTTAAAATAGTTTGTCCTTTACATGGTACAGAAATAAGAATTCAGGAGATACACAAACTAGACAACAACAATCTTAGGATATTAAATTTAATTATAGATTACACAGAATATGATGTAAAAACAGCAATTTACTAGAATAATTATAACCTGCAAAATGTGAAAATAGTTTAGAAAATGGATTGTCATATTCTCTGACACAGCAATAGTCATGAAAGGTACACTTATAATATCATATGTTAATCTGTGTATTAACTATACTACCTGTCATTTAGCCAGGATTCCAAGATGGATTAAAGGCATTTATTTATGAAGTGCCTATGTTTAAATTCAGTAAAACAGCTAAATTGGAAACACTATGTTTTTATCAACTACTGCATGGAGATCTATTCCAGATAAATGCTTTGTCTATATGCTATGAATTCATAATGAGAAGAGTAATTGTAAAACTGCAGAGAGCACAGACCTGTAAGTGGGTGACTTGACAACTAAAAATATTCCTTAGTGCCTTGTTAAGTTTTGGAAATCAGACATGCCAATGTCTCTTTCCTCTTTCAGACCTAGATCGTATTTAATCTGAATTTGTGTTATATTTAAAAACCTCACATTTAGTTGAAATGGGAAAGATGACTGTAGATCTTTTTGTTATGTAGCTCAACAAGAAATGGTGCAAGTGTCAAAGGATATGATGACCACAGCAATGTCAGCAGGTTTAATTTTTATCCAGCCATGTTTATGAAAGCAAAAAACCCAACCAAAACCAAACCTGGCATATTTTAGTTTCTTTTTGAATATACAGACTGGCCCAAACATAGACATTCTCTTTATCAATCTTATTGTTACAAAAACTGTACATTACAAACAGTATAGAAACAAACTGAAAGGAATGTGCCACACATCCTGGCTAATTTTCTATATGCAGTTTAAAAATACAGCCTACTCCCTTACAGTGCACAGTTATTGTGTAGAGTACATCACTAGTTAAGTGGACATGATAGAAGAGCTCTAGTTTTCCTCAGCACAGAGAATAAGAGCCAGTTCTGCTCGGTAAAGCTTTCCTCCATCCGACAAGGCCATGATGCTTTTCTTGTATGTTGCAAGGTTGGTAATGTCTAATTCCTATTTAAAGAACAGATAATGCTTTATAATCCTGTTTAGTTATCAGCATAAACAAGTTTGCTTCCAATGGCAGGAATTAAGAAAAAAAAAAGGGTATTCTTAGGCTGTCCAAACGTAACACATTGGAAATGTCATTTATTTGTATATTATCCATCTTTTAGCCATATGTTAGCTTGCTGATAGCTGGTGTCTCAGAAGCAAGCAAGATTTTGACAGTGTCATTGTGTAATCACAACTTCCCTAGTTCAGGATTTACACTGCTATTATTTCCACCACAATTTTTAGTTGTACTTTGACTTCAGGAATTATGACTTAGAAGTTCTATATTTATCTTATTAGGATGGATTAAAGTGTCCTTAAAATCCAAATTAAATCTAATCTCTGAGGGTAAAAAGTCCTCTAGGATTACCTTTTTGTTCTTTTCACAGAGATCCTTCAGTAGGGCATCAAGTTCATTTTCATCTATATAGCCATTGCCATCCTGAAAAATACCATTAAAGATAATTTTAAAAAATTATTTTTTATTTCTGAGGTTATGACTAGTTTTCCACAG
This sequence comes from Lophotriccus pileatus, assembly GCA_035583135.1. NCBI lineage: Eukaryota > Metazoa > Chordata > Aves > Passeriformes > Tyrannidae > Lophotriccus > Lophotriccus pileatus. The sequence continues at coordinate 126,147,560 of JAWWES010000081.1, forward strand.
ATTCAGAAAATAAGTACCATTAAACTACACTATTAATAAAAAGGTGTTTTGAAGACTTACTTGATCATACATCTCAAAGGCTTTGTTGAATTCTTTTGCACACATTTTGACACCCTAGATGCCAAAAGGAAAACAAATCCATTAATGACACCAGTTATGTGTGATGGTGACAGGTTAACTGAAGAATGTGAATATTCATACCTGAAATTTAATAAGAAAATTTTCCTGTACAGGGAGTAGTCTTTGAAGAGAAAAAACAAAGGTGAAAATATTTAACTATTTCCATTGGAGCATTTGGTACATGATATTTGTTGTGAAAAGAAACAGAAGACATACCTGGCCAGTTCAGTAAGCTCCAGCTTTCCATCATTGTTTGCATCAAACATCCTGAGCTGAAAGAATATATAATTTTACATTGCTAATGAAAATTAACATAATGAAGAAAACACTTATTTAGAAAACCTAAATTCAATTAACTTTATCCTGAAATGATGGCCCCAGGTTTTAATCTGTCACAATTGCTGTGTAATACATTTATTTTAAGCACTAAGTAATTTATAGTAATTCTGATTAACCTACTGTAAGGTAAGTCTACAGTTGCCTACAGTGATGAATGTCCTGTATGAGAAATGCACATGTAATTGTTTATAAATGGAGTGTTGATGTGATAACACTTTACTGTTGACTTCATGTCATGATTTGATAATAGAATTTTTATTCTCTATTCATAAAGATGAAAAAACCATCAGATAAAGTTCAGTAGAATCTGAGGCATTCAACTCTACTTAGAAAATAATAGACATTTCATCTAGTTGACTGCTCGGTCTAAATATTTAAGTAAAGATAATATTCTGTTACTGTGATATATTAAGGAAAAAAAAAGAGTGAACAGATGCTGAAGATGATAAGATTTTGTTGATGGTATGAAAATGGGAAAATAAATTTCTCCAAATATACTTAATTAAAGTACAGGAATAAATATATTAATGTAATTTAACCAAATAAGTGAATACTATAATAATTTTTAATAACTCTATTGTATTAAAGTATTTTACTTTGAGACCTTGAAAGTATGATCTCCTGCTGCTTGAGAGGCACAAACAGCTTATATTAGCTATTAGAAGTAGATGGAGATGTTGCTCCTGTGTGGGACTTGCTCTCCCAGTATTTATATCTGTATAGTTCCATTTTTCTATTTTCAAACACTATATTGCATTTGCTGTATAAAAGAATGACAAAAGCAGTAGACTACAAAACACTGAAAGCACCTCCACCAACACTCCAGCCCATCACTTGCAATCGCAGTAGTTTTAGATGTAATTTATAGATAAGAGGAAAAGCAACATTCTGTATTGACATATATACTTCAATGCATATCCTTTTAAAGAGAGAATTAATACAATGCAATTGAAAAAGACATCATTTCACTTTAGACAATAAATGGCAAAAGATACACAAAAAAGTTACCAATTCTACAAACATTTATTTCTGCATAACCCCCTGGTTCCTTTTAATACTTTCTTCCTTTTGTATAAAAGCATCTGCCTTTCCCATGAAAGCAGATTTGCATTTGGGCAAGGTAAGCAGTGGCAGCTGTGAAGTCAACGTGTTTTGTGCTTTGATGGGTTATTAGTGGCTGGCTGTGCCTGCTAGCAGCTGCTCAGGACTGTACGTTTTTGTATCAGTCTTCTGTTTGCTGAGGAGATTATGGGAGAGCTGGGCTTTTATTTTTTTCCTTATAACTAAATTCTTTGCGATTGTGTCTCTCTGCAGAGGACAGAACTTAGAAAACACTTTATGATGAAGGTTAAAAAGACCCCAGAATGAAAAGGATACTTTTTATCTTCACCAGTGAATAAACAGTGACAATTCCAAATAAAGGGTGTATACTGGTACAACGAACCAGCAGACTTCTTCCACGAGAAGCACAAATTTTGTTCAGCCATTCCTAAGCCAATGTAAGGGCTAGGGTGTTTACCTAGCATGTTTTAAATTGCTAAAAATATTTTAGGATGAAAACAAGCTGATGAAACAATAAATGTAGTGTTATATGTTTCCTGAAGACCAGAATTCTCTCTTTTTTTGTTTTAAAAAGCCCACACAGAAGCCAGTACTGGTTCTTACCATGGAGTACCATGGCAGTGGGACGGAAGGAGTGTTCCAAGGATGGGCTGATTTAAGGCCAGGGAAGCAACGGTTTTGTTATAGTGTCTATCTAAAACATCAATTTCTCCCTCTTGAAGCAGGGGGAGAAGGAAAGTGTGAGATGTCTGGTAAGAAGCCACTCTGCAGTGATGGCTTTTAAGACAAGCGACAGACATCACAGCACTGTAAAAAGGCAAAATATAGAAAGGAACTCCAAATTAGTTTGATCTAAACATAATAATGTAATTATGACAGTGGGAACAGTTTTCCTCCTAACTGTGAAGATTTCAGTTTTACAACTAATGGCACAAGGAAAGAAAACAGGAAAATAGCATGTAGTGTCATATATATATCAAGAAGCTTAGAAATTCCCGGGCTTTTGTTTTTTAAGCAGCACTGAAAACTGCCCATTGAAACTCCGTAGCTGCAGAAGTACTTGCAGTGCTAGATGCCACAGTTGTCTCTCTATTGCAATGACATAGTTTGTTTGATTGGGACCTAGTTGGTCTCCAAGTCATTGGGAACCTTACAGTGGCTAAACAGAGTTTAGATTACCCATTATTCCTTTAAATAATCTTACCATTATTTCTGTGTATTCCGTTAGCTTTGAGTCTTCAATCTGCTTATTTGCTTTCTGTAATAAATCTTTCAAGAAGCTCTGTTAAATAGAAGAATAATAGGTGAATTTAGGAGAAGTGACTCCTGAAACTTTCTGCATTGCATGTCATTTGTTGTATTGTGAATTTGGAAAAAAGTTTGCCTTTCAAAAATACTGCTTCCTAATCAGCTCTATCAGTAAACTAAACTAATTAACCTTGAGTCTCCTTGAAAACTTGGATGCCTATTCACTTCTTAAAACATAGGAACAATTTTAAAGAAAGGATCAATGATTAATCAAGTTTTGTCCTTGCCTATGGCAGTACCCATGGCTAGAAGTGAACATTGTTCCTTCCTACCTTGTACTTTAAATATGTGCAGCCAATTTCATTGCATTTTAGAATGAGAATTTGATGTCACATGACTTGAAACACTAACCATTTTTACTTTAAAAAATAAGATGGTTTTCACCTATCCGGCGTTTTAAATTTCTGCACTAGATCAGTGACATTAAAAAAAGAAAGACACCAAGTTGTTTAGCAAGGGCATTACAAGACCTGATATGTCTGTATGCCTATCAATGCTCAATGAAGAACCTAGTAATTCCTGTCATCAGTTGGAGTGTCATTATCTTTGTGGAATTTTGGGCCACATTTCAAGATAGAAAATGGGAAAGCGTATAAGAAAACATACTTGAAGCATATAAGAAAACATACTTGTCCTGAACTTGAATGCAACCATGTCGATAGTCATGCGACTAATACCCACTATGGTTGTTTTAGTTTGGCCCCCTCCGTGCTGGAGGCCCTTTCTGGTAGTTCATATAGGGAGAACGTGACTGAAGTGCAGTAAATGGATATTGTGGAGACATGTTTAATTTTGTGTCCTTTGATGGAAAATAGAACTGGAAAGGACATTGAAAGGCTATCCAGTCCATCTCCACGTCTCCAGAAAGGATTATATCTATCTAAACTTCCTGAATTACTGTCTGATCTGAGCTATGGCCAAACCTCTCCGAAACACAGTGATGATGAGTTTACCTCCCCCTTAGACAACATATTCTGCTGCCATTACTATTGTTAGAAAGTTTTCCTGATTTCCAGCTTGAATTTCACTTACAAAGTTGTCGGTGGGTGTACTCCTCACATAGCAAATACTTAAAATGCTTGTGCTTGTCAAGAAATGCTGATCTAAAAATAAACCTGTGTATTTATGTCTCATTTTCAACATGTTAAAATGACTTGTTTCTCTGAGGCAGACAAAAATCTCGCAATACAAGAGATGGGACCATTAGGAATTCAGTTAAAATGTCTTCATTCTTCAGCTGGTCCTCAATCAGCCCTGCCTTTTTAAGTCTATTTTAAATTATAACAGTCAGCAGCAGTCCTTAAGGCATTATCTAATAGCTGGAGAGTTCTCAAGGGCTACCTCCTCCTGATCCTACCAACTTTAGACACATTCAACCTCCTGCAACCAGTCAGCAGGAGAATGGGCTCATCTGCTTGAGGGTTACCTTAAGGTTAAATCCTCAGCAAATGTCACACAGATACCAAACTCAAAAGAGGAAGGGAAAATGAAAAAATATGTGAATTTTCTGATGTGGATTCCTTTTCTGAAAAGCAGATCTGTAATGATTTTGGACAGTTTGATCTCCTTGTGCTTTAGTTAATAAAACTTACATAACTCTTCTTTATATGACATGTGGGCAAAATAGTCCAAATTAGATGAATAAGCACTGCTAGGCCTTTCTCTTGCTATGAATTGCTTTGATTCCTTTGAATGTAAAGCTACAGTAATGAATCAAGTGCAATTAACTGTGGAAAATGGCACCTTTCTACTCAGATGCTATTGAATATGACCATCTCTCCTATGAGGAAAGGCTGAGAGAAGTGGAACTATTCAGACTGGAGGAGTTTCAGGGTGACATCATGAAAGTATATAAATCCTTCAAGGGAGGGTGCAAAGAGTATAGAGCCAGGCTATTGACAGGACCAGAGGCAATGGTCACAAAGTGAAACACAAGAGGAGCATCAGGAAACATGTTTTCACTGTGAGGGTGACTGAGCAATGGCATAGGTTGCCCAGAGAGGCTGTAGAGTCTCCATCCTTGGAGACATTCAAAAGCTGTCTGCACAAGGTCCAAGGCAACTGGCTTTAAGTGGCTCTGAGTAGGGGGATTGGATCAGGTAACATCCAGAGGTCCCTAACAACCACTCTGTGATTCTGTGACAGAGAAGACACAGCATCTACAAATTGCTGTTGGTTGTATGACTAGGGAAGTAAAATCACTCTATTTTTAATGTTTCTGCAAGTCTGAGTTGGCTAATGGAATAATCTCGATTCTGCTCTTATTTGTGCATATTAAAGCTGATACCAAAATCCTACTAGGCTAACCAAGCAAGGTTGGTACAAGTCCATTTGTGTCAGTCTAACAGTATTACAGAGGAACTGTAGGGTTACCTGGTACTCTAGAGAGCATAATCTATCTAGCAGCATTGTGATTAATGGTAGAAATGCCTTAGGAAAAGCCCAACAAAATAGCCCTCCTCCCTAATATATCCCAAAAAATAACCAATATAGCTTCCAGAGGCCCATCTTTCTTTCTTAATCTTTCTTGCTTCTAAGCTACCTGCTACTCTGAGTCACTTGAGACAAACTTGATCTGAATTAAAACATGTTTTAAACCGCGTTAATCAGATTAGGGTTTCACTTTAAATAATTTACTGGCAATAAAAACATCAGCTAATTATATTCCTTTTTTGTTGTGTTTGAAATGCAAAATCATGCACGGGTGGGTATCTGAAGAAAGAGATAGCAGCAAGGCTGTAATCCAACACCTGTTCTCATGTCATGCATACTCATGGATATTGGTTTACCTTAAGTTCCTCGGAATCAATAAAGCCACTGTGGTCGCTGTCATATTTCCTCCATGTCTGCAATCAGAATATGAATGCTTTAATGATATATTTATGGCAAGCAAGTCTTGGATGGTTTTACAACATGCAACTATTCATACTGTACCTGCATGAAGTCTTCACTTGATTTTAGCTGCTGGCATCTGAAGAACAACAGGAAATTCTCTTCTGTTGGCAATATCTGAGCAAGCTGTAACACAGTTTATGCAAGATTAAATTCTGATTCTTGATTAGGCCAGCCGAGCATGAAGCTTTTTAAAAGCATATGAAATTCTTTGTGCTCATACTGCCCTATAGTGGCCCCATAGGAAGCTTCATCCTGCTAGCTGAAATGTTTGGAAGAAGGCTCTGGAAGGCTTGCAGCTTTGCCATATTCATCAAGGTCAAACTTAACTGAGGTCTGAGAGGAGGGAGTGAGGCAGCACTTTTAACAAAAGGGTAGCTGAGAAAGGGGAAAAAATTCACCCATGCAGAGCTAGGATCTGTACTGAAAATCACTGAATGGGCATGAAGACTGTGTCAAGGATATGTGTGAAGGACCATGAGTGAAGAAAGTAAGGAAAATAGACTACTCACAAAACCAAGGAAGAGGAAGAAGAGAGAGGAACGCTGACATAAAGAACACGTGTAAGGCAAATGGTTAAATATAAGGAAAAGCCAGGAGAAAAAAAAGAAAACAGGGAGGGTAAGGGTTGGTAACCAGTGCTCAAATGTCAGACTCAGAGATGTGTTCAAGAAGAGCTATAAATACCAGAAAGAAATCAAAAGGGTTTTTAGCCCTGCAAAACCAAGGGTGGTTCTTCCAATTCCTCTCCTCTACAAAAGGCTTTTTTAAAATCAGACACATTATTGTACTGATTATTGCAAATGTTCATTTACTATAACTCAATTTTGGCAAGTGACAAATGTAGAAGATGGAGAGCATTGCTGTATAATTTAATGTAAAATCACGATTTGTTTTTAACAAAAGCCCAATATTTCTTTTTCTGTCCTCAAAGTGTATGAAATGTGTTTTGATTGAAGAAAACTTTTTACTTGAAGAATAGACCAGCTGTGCTTACTAGGAAGAGAAAATGGAGAAAGACAGATTTCTTAGCTGAATTCTTTAATGAAAAATGACATCTGCAGACTTCCTGGAGTCCCATCTTAAAATTTTGATTCAAATTTTTGTTTTTCTGCCTTCATTTCACATCCTCAAATCCCTTGTTCTGCCTATTTCAGTGCTATTCCCTAATTGCTGAGGTTTTTATTTTTTTTTTTTTTTGATCCAGCAGAGCCGTAAGTGAGTTCAGTTCTCACCCCACAGGCACAACAAGGCTGTGGAGACATATCTCTTGTTTCTCTACAATTATCTATGCAAGGAATCAGTTATATTCTGTAATTGTTGGTACAACTGAAAAGACACATCAGAGCACTCTCCTTACAGAGATGGCACAGCTGATGACAGGCTGTCAGACCCATCAGAGCCTTCTGAGTACTTTTGCTAAATGGCTGAACAACAAACCAAAAGCATCTTGAACAATGCATTTTTGTCAGCAGCTTTCAAAATCTACTCCATTATAAATAGCATATACACATGTGGGTAAGTATATATTCATACAGATGCAGTAGCTAAATGTGTCTTGATTTATGGAAAAATGTTTTTATTTCTCCCATGACAGACAAGCTTTGATTTTTAGAGTACATTCCTATTTAACAGCAAATGGAAAGGAAGAACTGCTTAGAACAAAAAGCAGAGTTTGCAGGAAGGGACTGATTACGACAGTGGGAAAGGGTTTGCGTGTGTGGAAATTATAAATAAGATGTCTTTCAGTGACATAGGTAACTCCTGTGAATTTTGCAAGGAAACTGTAAAATAGCACAAGGTGCAAGGGTGAATGTAAAATAGTAACTGTCCAAAGAATCATTAACAGCTTATTAGCAGTACCAAACTGTATTTGAGGTACAGATTATATGACCTTATTTTAAGCTATACCTCTCACTCTTTCTATTTCTCAGGGGAAAACATTAAATTGTTTTTCGTGGAAAACTCTGCAGTATTAAAGGATGAAGAGGTCATGTGGAAACTGGCTCAACTTCCCAGTTTTATACCGCTGCTGACAAGAAAAATGGAAACCTGGTGCTATTTCAAGTCATGACTTCTTTGTGAGGATAAGCATGGGGGGGACTTCATGAGAATGTTTGAGTAAGAGTGCAGACCACTGCGAGTCCGTCTATTGCAGCAATGATAGTTTAGTGAACTTTGCTGCTTCTATGGAGAATGTTGGTTATTTGTGTATCGCAAATAATAGAGGACAAGCACAAAACTTGGCATTGGTCTGCCTCCTCTCTGCTCAGTTGCAGGCTGAGATGTGTCTTTGTAGGTTACCTAGCAGAAAAAATACTCTCAGTTCCTAAATCAGAACTCTTTTCTAGAAATGATTCTCTAAGTAAATTCCATTGATATTTGATGCTGTTTAAAGTTCCTTTCACCTAATACAGTGAATTTTCTTTTTCAAAATCCTGTAATAGAGCATGGGAGGCCAAAGAATATTTTAGGCTAATGAGTAGTTATTTTTATGGCGGCAGTAATCTTCAAATATGTTGAATGTAGAATTGCTGCAGTTCCGAGTTTTGAAACCTTGGGTTTCAACAAGCACATTTTAGTGAAAGCATTGGTCTGAATGAGTACAAAAGGTGAATTAAAGGTCTCTTACACAAAGTCAAGAAAGTGAACAGGTCAGACTTTGCCTTTAGCTGGAGTGCACTGGATTAAAGCCAGTGAACTAACTGCATTGTGCTTGCAAAGACAGAATTGACACTTAATCTGATCTGAAAATCCACTCCTTCCCTTGTGAAGCCACCTCCTCTTTATTTCAGTCAACAGACCGTCCCTGAAAACTCATTATTTCGTCGCACATTTTTTGTCACATACTGGGGTATTCATTGTGATAGCTGGGTGTCTGAATGCTTTACATAATTTTTTTTACAACCGCATTCATACACTTTTTTAGTAAAAGTATTTGATAGCCTATGTAAATGGGAGCAATCTGGAATAACTGTAGTTTGTTGTTTGGGTTTCTTTTATAAGGAAGGAGAATCAAGTCCAAATACCAACTTCAATTTCATACTGCTCTGCACGTACAACACTTTTCATGAGTTCCATCAGCGCTTTCCAAATCAAGCTTTATGCTGATGTAAGTGAAATAAAATATAGCTATTGGATTTGGAAACTGCTATATTAAGGGAGAAAGTCCCTTCAGTCACCGGACTCAATACTATCACTATTCAGTGGCTTCCGTGAATGCTGAGCATGCTTGGCACTTCACTGGAGGTGGTGAACCATGTCAGACCCTACTGGATTTGCTCATCTTTACCCATTAAGTCAATATCAGAATTAGAAAAATAATTTGAAAAGTAAAAGTTCCAGTTATCTTTCCTGAGTGAAGAAGCACAGTCTTTTTCAGGCACTGTTCACACATTCTTCTTGCATCCAATGCTTGCTATTACGCATATTCCAAAGGACTAAATTAAATAGGGTTTCTCAATACCGAATAAATATGTGTTTGTTAGTCCCAACCCAAACATTTTGTTAGACCAAATAAACACTAGTTCTTTCTAGATGCAGAGCTATTTGATCAATATTATCATAGCAAGATGCATTTTTAAAAATCAATTAGAGCTACAAGTGAAACAAACTGTCCATATTTCTATGTGAGTTTAGTCTTAATTACATATGCATTTAAACAAGTATATGAAATTGAGACATATGACAGAAGAAAAAAGATATCTTTACATTATCTATTATATCAGCAGTGATACTTCCTATTGACTTTTACATATTCTATTCAGCCCTCTATTTTAAAATTAGCTACTGACCCAAAGTTGGTCACTGTAGAACTTTTCAGGCCTGGCTTGTTTCCAGCTGTTCCCTAATTAGCTCTCTAGGTCAGATTTCTTATTATCAGGAAAAAATATAATATCATTTAATAATAAAACTGCAGTCTCACTGCACTCAGAGTGACATAAACGAGTCATCGATTTAAGCTCAAAAAAGTGACTTCTCAAACTGTAACCCCACGAACTCTCCTTTTTGACTTGCAGCACTGAAGAGTGAAAGTGAGAGAAAACCCTTTCCTAGCAAGTTGCCTAGATGAACACTTGTTGAGCAGCTACACAAGGAAAATAGGTTGGTTATCTTTAACCTCTTCAGAAAGTGAGAGTAGATGACAATTTTCTGCCTGAAGTTCTGTTAAAGTTCAAGAAAGGAATTCATAAGAAATCCTAATCTTCCCCTGGATCACAACTACTATTAAAATTTTGTTTACGTTTAACATGAGTAATGTGATGTCTTGCCATAAATAGTTTTTATAGTAGACTACATACCGTGATTGCCCAATTGGGTTCATTTGTATATTATCCTCACTATAAGAGTGGTGACAGAGCAGCAGTTCAAAATCACACATAACAATAAATCACGTTACCTTTCACAATTTAAATTTCTAAAATGGAGCTCTTGTTGGATTTTCAGGAAAACTAAATTGCTGCTGATGCTTATTTGTACTGAATAAAGAGAAAAATGTTAAATGATGTGTTTTGAAATGTCTGCAGAGCGGTAAGTAATACCTTACTTTTTTGTAAATTAAAATAATTCAATAGTGAAAAAAGTGCTAAAGATCTTAAGAGAGAGGAAGAAATATTCTGTGTAACTAAAAATCCAAAGCATATTATGCTCACATTGTTCTGTGCTAAATGTATGTTTTTCAAGTAAACATGTCAATCTTTCGTTACAAAGTAACAGTCTTACCTCAACTATTCCTATTTTTCCATCAGTAGCCTTCCCATATTGGTCCACAAAAGCTTTCATTTCAGGTGTTAAATCCTACAAAGTTACAATGATAGAATCATTACTTCAAGATACAGAGAAACATATGTAAACTTACTTGAATATTCTATTAGTTGCAAAATAACATGCTACATTTAATGAAATACACCCATCATGACTAGACTCCTGAGGTTTAAATTAAAATGAGAATTTTTTTATCATGAATAATATCACTGTGATATATTTTACTTCCTAAGGAATTATATTACAGTCAGTATGAATGATTGGCATTTAAATACTTAGAACTCTATTTTAGTTTACAGAATGAAAAAATTATAAAGACAGATGTGTTGGAAGTTGTGTATAACAGCTCCGTTGTTTAAGAGCATGACAGTGTAGTTCATGGGTAATTATTAGTCAATTTTGTCAGATTTCGTTCTTAAATTAGTAACTTGAAGGCAGTGTGAAATCTTTCAAAATAAGGAAAAATTCAGTACAAGACATCTCAACACCAAAATAGCCTTTCCACATCTTTGAATGGATTTTTCCTGGACAATGGATGCTATTTTAGTCCTAAAAGAACTCATCACAGTATCATATTTTTCACTGTTTAGTATTTGGTTATCATGGAAACAGAGTCAAAATGTCACTGCTGTACTGTAGAGAGGCAGATTTAGGGGGAAGAAAACTTTGAGCAAAATCTTAAATCTGACAGAATAAAGCCATCATTGTTCTTCGTATAAATTATGGTCCATGCTATACATCTGTTCTCTTAAGGCTATTCATAGAATGGACAATTCTATGGCTATAGATGAAGATACAGCAAACTTAGGAAATTAAAGGTTTAGTTGCTATAATAGATGTGATTATATAGGACCTAAGTAATTCTTTCACTGGAGACATGGGGAATCTCAGCTGCACAAAGTCCATTGTAGTTTGTCCCAAATTTCACTACCAAGGCTAACTAAAATATCAGTTCCTTGTAGCTGATACAGTCACGGCCTAGTATCCTATTTCGGTCAAAGTCATCCATGGCAGGTTAGTAATTTGCCATGGCTTTAATTAGAGATGTGGTTATTAATACAATGCACTTCAAAGTCACCTTTCATCTAATGATCCCAAAGTGGGGACAAGTTTGCTTAGCACATAGAGTAGAGAATTTAGACACTTGGATTTTAATTAGTCTTGGTTAAATATTTTACTAAACTTGCTAATAGCAGCTCTGCAGTGCCAGACAGTGTCCAGCCACGGAAAGAGGCACAGTCAATTACAAGTTAAACAAAACAGGATGCTTGTCCTCTAGTTCACTATTCAGAAATGATTGTGAGGTTTTTTTTTGCTATTCACTTCACCTGCTCTTCAGCTACTTGATGAATTTTTTGAGTTATATTATTCAAATAAATATTTTTGGTCAAAAAAAACTTGCCTAAATTTAACCAACTCTACTTCTAAACTTGATAAAGATGCAGTATTCAATTCTTGAAATTAAGAAACTAGCCCTTCACACCTCAGTCAGACACCTCAGAAAAGAAATTTTCCCAACAAGAGGAAATGTAGAAAAAAATAGTGTTTTTTAATATAATTTGAAAATGTAAGGATAGATGGCACTACAGAAACACTTACATGACTGTATTCATAAATTATATATTTCTGTGGAGAAATATTGTCATTATCTATATATACAGGGAAAGTGAGAAACGAATGTGTTCAGCCAATATCCACCTATTCACAATTTATCAACTTCTGTATTAATCACTTATATCCCAAAGTTTCTTTTGGCAAATAGGGAATGTATTGCATAAATGTGGGGCACAATAAATGGAAGATTATATACTTATGTAGCTTTTATCTTTAAAAAGAGGCAGTTCTTTTAACATGACTGAAATTATATCAGATCAATTCACTGTCTACCATAATACACGAAGCAAACAGGCCTAACGTTACCAAAGCCCAAGCCCTAAAACTTCTGAGTACACATTTTCCCCACTGGAACTAGCCTGAATCAAGCCGTATGCTCTGTCTGAGAAAAAACAGCTGTGAAAGTACAGGCTTACCGAGTGGATTAATACAAGGATTAGCATTAGAACATAATTAGAACAGTTCTGTGGTTGGGAAGAATATTGGGAAATATTAAACCATCCTATTTGATGACAGAATCAATGTGATTCTTTAATCCAAATGGCATGACTGATACAAAATCCAGCTATGAAGAATGCATAATTGAATATTTCAAAAATAGTGAGCAGGAGAATGACCTGAAATGCAGAAGTTAATGATGACAAAGAAGCTCTGGGGTGTTAAAAGAAGGACAGACAAGGAAATTACATATAACCTACACGAGTTTTCAGTGTGTCCCTTCTAGCAAAAAAATTCAGTGTTACTGAATTAGTATCCTATGAGACAAGAAATGAACTAATGAGTTGCTTGTTTGGTAAATGAGCCTTCAAATCTGAAGATTGGGTTAGATTTGGAGCATAAATGACATATAGCCATACGCCAGAGCCCACAGACCAAGTGCTGAATTTGATGTTGCTACTGTAGATTGCTCTTAGCAGAACATTCCAAAGTTAGGTTTGAATTAGAGAAATGAGAAAGGAAAACTTAGACACCTGAGCATTTTCAAAATATAGCGTAAGATACAGGCAGGGCTTATTTTAAAAAAAACACATAAATAATAAAATTTGTAGCAGATAAGAATAATCCTGTGTTGCTTTGAATAGACTCTGTTTTTATGAGAAGTATGCTTAATTTGAGAGAGAAAATAATCTGATCTTAAAATGATACTTTTTTTTGTCCTGGACTTTCTAATTATTTTTTAATTACTGAATAATATATTAGCATTTCTACTAACAATCCCTTTCATACTAAATATACAGAGGCTTTAATATCTTCTTTCTACTGAGTATACTTAAGTTTTCTGCACTTTAGGATAGAAGAGAGATTTGTTCTGCTGCAATACTTGAAATGTATTGAAGTTGAGTTTAATCTTTTCTGTGAAAAATATATACTTCTTCCCTCTAAAAAAACCCACATTCCTGTCCCAATTAGCTGTTTTGGTTTGGTTTGTTTGTTTGTTTTTACTTTAGATTTGTTTTATTTCATATTTAATTTTAGTTTAAACTTACTTGCATTCATGAAAATGAGAGCCTATACCAATAGCTCTAAGAAGAATTAACTGGTACCTAGACTGCAGTAATATTAGAGGCATTGCTGGGAGACAGATTTTCATATGTGTAAAGTTTACACTTATGCAATTAATAACATACAATTTTCCACAAAATCAATGAAGATTAATTTTTTTCTTTTTGCATTTACTGCTAAAATATACAGCAACTTTCAAAACAAAGTTAATTATTGAAACGCTATTGCTCAATTAGGAGGCATTCCTATTATGAAGTAATACTCTATTTCCTCCATGCATATGTGTCATCCAGTTAAATTATAATTTTATTTTCTGTTTCTTCAGAAGTCTTTCAGCATAGATTCATTTAAACCAATTGCCTTAGGTTATATATCGGACTTTGGTGGCCCTATTAAGAAACTGATTATTTTAAGCGCAATTTATTTGTTAAAAATATTCACTTCTCTTTTAATTCAAATCTTTACATGGAATCTTTAAATTTTTTCTTTGTCTCTTTTTTGCTATTGTTGTTTTTCTCATATGGGTATAGTTTGGAGGAAATGAATAATTAATGTTTCGATAACTCATACACAGAAGAGTTTTGACAACAATGTCAGAAACTTTGCTGTCCCTCTGAACAATTTAAACAGACAGGATTTGGTACTCATACTCCTTAGAAAAGAGCAGGAGGTGGTTAGGAGTCATATGCAGATCTATTTAGTGACCACCAAGGGGCAGGAATGCATTTCAGGCTGTACTGCCCATTAGGTATGAAAATAAACCAGAGTCCAACTACCTTGAAGTGTTGGGTTTTTTCTTTTTTCTTCCCCCACCCCTTTATCTTTTCTTTTTTATTTTTGTTTTTGCTTTTTCATTTTAGTAAGAGAACATGTCTAGGTCAGATAAGACTAATTGCAATGGGATGAGGTCCCATCCAAGACAAAAAGACAACATCCACGTATTTCTTGACTTTTCTGGTTTAGCACTGTCAGAAATTATCAGCTTGTAGCCTGGCAAGGCATTAGTGGGACCCCCTCTCCGCAGGCATGGACCCTGATCTCACCTTTCCAAAGCAGACGATTTATGTCATTTGCAACCTGCTCATTTCTAACCAAGCTACTTCCCTTTGCCTGGTGAGGCAGGTGGATGACCCGTGTCATGGCAAGAGATAACAACAGGAACCGGGGCACTGGAGTTTGCTCAAGAAAACTCTTCTTTCCCGAGAAGACAGAAAAGTGGGGCCAAACATTAACCTACCAAGCCTGCCTTCTTCCGTGCCTGCTGCAGCTCCTGGATGAAGTTTTGTAGCTCCTTCCCATCCATGAACCCATTGCCTACAACACAAAGAGTTACGGTTGCCGTCACTGCTCCCTCCAAACTCTCCGCTCTCCAGCGCCGGCACGGGGAGGTCTCCAACCCGTCTCTCGCTCCCGGCGGAGCGCCGCCCGCGCCCCTCGCCCGGACCCCTTCACGGCTGCGGGGCTGCGCCCCGAGGCTGCGGCGGCGGCCGCCGGGCGGGGAGCGGAGGGGTCCCCCCAGCCTCCCGCGGGCCTGCCCCCCTCGCCCCCCGCGCCCCCGCCGCCCCGGGGGGAAAGGAGTCACCGTCGGAGTCGTAGTGGTGCCAGATCTCGAAGAACTGGGCGGCCGAGATCTCCACGCCCTGCAGGTGGGTCTCCGCCGTCATGGTGGGCGCGGGGCGGCGGCGCGGGGCGGGGGCGCTGTCCGCGGTCCTGACTTGACTCTGACCGCGGCCGGCGCGGCGGCGGCTCCGACGGCTCCGACAGATCCGACGGCTCCTCCCGCCGCCGCCCCGCCGAGGGCTATTTATGAGGCCGCCCCGGCCGGGCCACTCCCCCCGGCGCTGCCCTCCCTTCCTCTCCGCGCCCCCAGAGCGCCCTCCCCGCCCTGCGCGGGGGGGCCCGGGTCTCCCGACGGCGGCACCGCGGCTGGGGCCGGCCCGCAGCTGAGCCCTCGGGAAGCGACACCCTCGACTTGGCAGGGAGGGAGGGAGGCAGGTAGGGGTGTGCGAGTGCCGAGCGGGGAGCCCCGGGCAGAGGGAGTTGATGCGGATCCCGTGCTGTAAAGAGCGTGACCATGAGACGTGAGGACAGCCTTCTAGTTTAGCCATGAGGTTTCCATCTGGAAGAGAGTCCTTGAATGTCAGTGTGGCTCGTAGCACCTCAGGATGTCGCAGTACAAAGAAGAAGCCACTTGGGACACCATGTGGGGTTCAAGGCCCGATTTTCACTGCTCCATCCCCAACCCAGACCTGCAGACAGCTTTGCACAGACATGATCTTTGAAGAGCTGAAACCCTTTAATCTGATACTCCCGCTGTGATATAATGGGATATCCAGATATCCATATTGAGACACTATATGTGCAGTGCATAGGTGTGAGGGCCACTACCAGTCTGCTCTGAGTGAGTAAGAGCTTTTTTTGGTAGATCAGCTTTGCAGACTTGCCCTTCTATAGGACTCGGTTGGTGGGAAGGGACAGAGCAGCTTAAAAAAGTCTTCCTTCTGTAGTGGGGTAACCTGTTGCTGTACTAGTAATGATGATTAAGTCCCTTTTGGGATGATTCATTTCAGCCATTAGGGTCGCTGGGTGCTCTGAAGCACAGAACCTGACTTTCTCCTTCCAGCACTATTCCTTAGATGCTACACTGAATTACGATATGTGATGGTCAAAATGACCAGCTTCCAGGACACTGCCAAATACAGTAGGTACTATAGTGCGGATGAGAGATGAGAACAGCTGGGAAACACAGGAATCTCCATGTGTTCACTGAGCAACATTAGCAACAGTAGGACAATAGTATGTTAAGACTCACATACAGCATGGACATAAAAAAAATAGGATAATGCAGGAGACAGCAAAATGCCAATGGAGGTGGATAACCCAGCAGGATGAGAGGTGGATATTTAGTAAAGGCTGACATGTTCTGAGAGGGATTTCAGTAGATTGGGTGGCTGAAATCTTGTATGCATTATGGAACAAGATGTGGGCATAGCAATTAAGTAATCATGAGACCTTATACTTGATTCCCTCCATCTTTCCATTCTCCTGTTTCTGTACCTGTTATGTGCAGCTTTCTCCCCTTCTGTTGCTGCTATTTGGCTGTGAGTTCTTCAAGAGATGCACTGGGTTGGCCTGTGTTTTGTTAGCTGCTGAACAAAGTAGCAGCTAAGAGGAATGATACAAGAATATGAGCATTAATCTCTTCAGTTCAAAATATTTGTATTAGTGAAAAGTGTTCAGGTTACTTTTGCAGTCACAAATACCACTATACTTGCAAAAGAAATGAATAAATTTTAAATATTTCCTTATAATCAGGCTCTGTGTTTCACTGTGTAAAAAAAAGAAATAAAAAATTGTGACTCGGCCAGTTTCCCATCTAGGAAGCGTTTTTCAGGCACAGCTATCTCAGAGAAGTTGACTTCAGTAGGAGCCACACCCTGAAACTTCTGTAATCTGACTACATCTTGACTTGAAAATAAAAGTCTGAAACTAACACATTTCCATAAAGTAGCAACGATGATCAGAAAAGAGAGAATTCATGAGACTTTTTTTTTACAGGAACAGGTCTGGCCTTGAGAACCGTAAGCATACTGAATTGAGCTTGGCATTATCCATTGTGCTTGGAAAAGACAATTGGGTGCCAGTGACGCAAGGACACTGGAAGGAGACCAAGGTAGAACTAGCATTTCCATCGTTTTTAGATAGAAGAGGTCTGTGCCAGTGAGGCAACTTCTTATACACCAAACATATTGAATTACCCCATCCAGTGCAGAATTTCAGCTTCCAGCAAGCCTGCAGGAAAGGAAACCGAGTACTGAACCTGTTTCAACAGACCTCTGACTTGCATCTTATGTTGATTTGCAACTTGCTGCATACCATTTTCCAATGGCACATCAAATCTTGTACTTGTTCCTTTTCTCTGACCCAGAAGACTGTAGCTGAATGGGGGCAAAAAATTTAGCATTGTTTGGGGCCAGCTCAGCCTTGTTCATCCGACTGTTCAAACTTTTAAATAAACAGGAGCTGCAAAGTTTACATTTTCAGAAGTTCACAGAATAAAATATTTTACATAGGTCATATGTGGCCAGGAGGATTTCCAAGAAGACTCATCAGAACTTTGCAAATATGGTGCTTCTTCCCATAATTGTATAACTGAGAGCAGCTACTTGGACACGTTGACCTCTCATTATGCTAACATCTACAAAATCAGTATTGGCTACAGAGCATTTATGTATTTTTGTGTGTTCTTTATAAAACAGTAAATCAAGGTGAATGCATTCGTAAGTTCTCACTGCTGCACTTGACATGATCCCTCTGCACAGGCATAAAATAGCAGACATTTCCGTGCAAAAATAATCACTTATATAACTAACTGCACACCATATTTTCATGATTAATGAATTACCAAGCCAGCATTCATATTTAATCCCACTGGACTCTGCTTCTTATGCAAAACTAAATCAAAAATTGGT
This sequence comes from Lophotriccus pileatus, assembly GCA_035583135.1. NCBI lineage: Eukaryota > Metazoa > Chordata > Aves > Passeriformes > Tyrannidae > Lophotriccus > Lophotriccus pileatus. The sequence continues at coordinate 126,165,634 of JAWWES010000081.1, forward strand.
CATTTCAATTCCAAGAGGCTATTAATTTCCACTGAAAGAGGAAGCACTGGAAAAGATTTAAAAATGTAGATATATACAGGATGTGATCCATAACCCAATGAAGTCCATGCAAATTTTTCCAGTGATTCTAGAGGGCTTTATGCAAGGACAAAATTCTTCATATTTTCAGAAATTATGTGTATTTTAATAAGCATATATACAAAAGCCTAAGCCTTGCCATTAATTTTAGCTAAAGCTACATGAGCCAGATCCATATCTGGCAGAAATCAGAAATGTTACACTGAAGCCAGGTAGGAATTTGACCCAGAATCAAAGTGAAAATTACTATCTTTGAAAACATTTGCTGTTCATAGCTGTTCTTCAAAAGCTTTTCATTAATTTTTTTTTGTATGTGGCTTTTCTGAGACTTCTTAACTCTGACTACCAGACTTCTGTCTTCACTCTCAGAAAGGCACCTAGCAGTGCCCAGTAAGAGCCCAAGGATTTCTCAAGATATGTGGAAAACAAACATGCCAATTATAATAGGAATCCAACCTAAACATCCCCCAAATAAAAACAAAAAATAATAAGGCAAGTAATTCTCAGTCAGAAAACACCACCATTTCAGCATCATGTGAAGCATCACAAACTTGATTTTGTGGAACAGAAATCAAAAGAGACCCAAATGTAAGAACTTTCAAATGAACACATCCTACAGGAAAGACACAAAAGCTCCACAGAGTTGTTTACTCAGCTGTTCTCAGTCCACCATCAGAAGATATGTCAAAAGCAGTGACCATTGGATCACCTCTCTTCTGAAAGGCCAAATTCTTGTGTGATCCTGAGTTTTGGCTGGATTTACCTAATCAATATCTTGTTTCAGACCTGAAGCTTAGTGACTATTAGCAGCAGAGTCAGTCTTGAAAGATGTGGAAGGCAAATCTGGTCCTTGGCTCTAGTTGCTCACTACAGTTCTGCCTTTCCATAGAGAACCATAAGAGTAAGAAGCATTTTGAAGCAATTGATTTCCTAGATTGTAATTATAACCTTTTCATGATTGTCAAATACAGAGAGGATCTCTCTTATTGTTCTATGATCCTACATTAAAACATGTATCTGAAAAACATTATAACTGGAAGTCTTCCATAGGAATAAAAAGTGTGTAGATTTTGTTAATTCTGAATGAGGGTGAAATCTGTACATATACAGAGTGCAGTACAGTACATTCTGCTATTGCAAGTCCTCGTGCACAGACCAGATGATAAGTATGATCTGGTGCTTTATAAAATGATCCTGGGAACACAAAACCTGGGGAAGATTTCTTTTTCTGGGTATATCTTTGATCCAGGTACTCAAATAAGATCCCCAGGCCTACTCCTGATGCATAAACCAGGCAGAGAAGCTGTAACAGTTTTGGTACCTGTTTTGGGCTGTTGTAGAACTTGCAGTAGTAGTATTGTGCTCTAGAAGATATGTGCCACTGGCATCAAGTATGGGTGCCCATGGGTGGAGGAATGTGTCTTTTCAGAATATTTAGCTAATACTACAGAACAATTTATTGCTTACTTTATCTACATTTCCATTTTTATTCTTTAAAAATGAAAAAGAGAATGCAGCATTGAAACTCACATTCTGTTCTATGCTGCCATTGGCTTATATAGTCACTATGGTAAACCACTCTTGGTAGTGGAAATATTATGGAAACAGTGATGTACATGAGCCTTCACTGTTTTTCACAGACAGCATTATATAGAAATATATTTTTCATGCACAAGACAGAATTGTCCAAAATAATTTTGAGGACTTGAAATGTATTTTAATAGAAACTGCAAATTGGTGAGTCACTTGTGAATTCAAGCTGTGCCCTTAACCTTTTGACAGGTGAAACTGGGGCCTAATTCATCCCCTTTTAACCTAGTTTATACCCTTGTAGTCTCATCTGTAGCTTTCCAAGAGCAGCATAATAACAAGGCAATGCTCAATAACAGTTTCTTAATATTAGGAGGGTCCAAAGTCCATGCCACCATGTTTTGCCATGTCTTCCCACTCCGTGAGATCCTCAGAGCTGTCAGAACATTTCATTCTTTACATTGCAGCTCCCTTCCTTCACGAACTACATGGATGCCCAGCACAGCCTTCATGGGTGGCACTGGCCTGGCAACATTCTCTAGCCCAGTCATTCCCAAGGGCCAGGAGCATGACAACCTGTGGGTACAGGAATGGGGAAACAGCATTTATCTTGCGGGAATACACTACCATGTTCATGCTAGATATGCATGAAGGGCTGTACTGGGTAATTAAGTCACCAGTGCCACCAGGAAAAGCACCTGAGGTGCATGGGATCTGTTTGAAGATTTATATTACTATAGACCAACTAAGAAGCCAAGAAGAAAACAAGTAAACCCATGCAGAATTCTCATACTTGGCTCCATCTTTTCCAAGATAATGCCTAATTGTATTTTCTTGTATTTTGCGGGTAAATACCTCCCTTAATGTGAAGAAGAGCCTCAGGGATGACAACTCGTACCAGTAGAAAGCAGCTTGGGAATGAACTAACTCATACCAGGAAAAGCAGTTCCTCCTGCTTACCTTCCACAATACCACAATACCTTTACAATACCACAATACCTTTACACTGGTGGTATGTGAGGTGCTGTGAAGTTAGTGCTACAGCCAAAGACACCCCTGGCACCAGGAGACCTTCAGCTGTTGCCTTGAGTTCTCTGCGTGTCACAGACTGACTGGGGATGGGCTGCAGGTCACTGGACCCAGTGCTTTGTCTGAGAGCCTGACCCAGTGTTTATTAAAATCAGTGTTCATCCTTGATTTTCAGTGAGTTTCCATGGGACTTTTAGCACCTTATGTTGCTGTATGACAGACAACATTTTTATTTTATTTTTTGATTGGATTTTCTCTCTGTTCCACTATTTGGATCACGTATATTTGCATGTAATTACAAGTGAATTCATCACAATTTAGTTGTCCAGCAAGTTCTTATCTGGGATGTTAGTGCTGCTAATAGAGGTGGTAGTTACTGATGCTTTCAGAGACTCACCTTTTGAGACATCTTACTGGGAGACAGCTGGAAATTTAGGATCCTAACTTAGGAGGTTTGCTTGTCTCTTTGGAGGGTTTTAGAGCTCCTTTTTTAGTATTTAGGACACTTTCATTTTACATCCTGGAGAACTCAGACTGTGTCTAGTTTACGGAGTAGTATACATGGTTTGGCTAAGCATTAGCTCCACAATGGGAGGAGAGCTGGGTGTGTGTCAATGGTCCCTGTCCCAGAGTCCTCACTTCCTGAGCTGTGACTTTTTTTTTTTTTTTTTTCAAAGAAACTTAAGCTGACAGCTGAAAGGAAAAATAGTACACCCACAGGTCCTGCAGTCCTGGTGAGTGAGGGACCAGGGCTGTGGGGTGCACCCTGGGGCACACCTGCTCTCTAGTCCAGGCACATCCATGGGGCATTAATCTACTCTGAGAAAAAGCTGATTGTGTGACTGAAACTTGTGGGTGCAGTTTAAGAGTACGTTAGATGAGATGGGGTCCATGTTAAACAGTTTTGTGGGTCAATTCCCTGTGGACAGAATGGGAGAAGTACTTTTTTCTCTGCTCTCTGTACATCACCTTAACTGAACTCAATGGTCTTTAAGAAGACCATGAATCATGAGAAACACAACCTGTGTCCCAGAGTAGCTACGCAGGATGATCACTTACTGTTAATTTGTAACTAGGAAATGAAATGTTCTTCATAAAGGTTGAATTAAAAACTTAAACCACAGTTTTTTCTTGTTTGAATTCACAGCACAGACCTATCCTATCCAATCTGTGTGCTGCAAGGGTCTACCACAACATAACAGTTGCTTGAAAAAGTATTCATTTTAGCAAAGTTACAGAATATGAAGGTGTTTAATAAGTAGCCTCAACCTTTTGTAAGTAATGGAAAAACTTGTGTTATCTCATTCCAAATTCTTTTATTACAGTTATAGGTCAACCCACACAACTTCAAAGCCGTAAAATTACATGGTGAGAGTCTCAAAGGGTAATATGGAAAAAACAATAAATAAAGCAAACAATATTATAAGGTGAACAGGTTCATCTTCCAACTGTGCTGAACTCAAAACTAGCTCAGCAAAAATGACGTAAGTGCCCTTGCAATAAAAATCTCAGTCACTGCATGCTGCTGCACAGCAATGTGGGTTCTTGGTATGGACAGAAATCTGTGTGACCAGTGATTACTGTAACTGGAAGTCTACTGAGGCAGGCATGTAACTCTGTTTACTTTTTCCATGCAATTACCATAATTGTAGTTCAGCTGTAAGGTCCATTCTTATGCATGGCTCTCACTGAAGATCAGTGGCTGGTAATCTTGTGTATAAAAGGGAGAATAACTGCTATATGCTATTTGTCTCCCAAATTATATGAACTCTTTTTTCATAGACTTCTGGATTCGTCTATTTATTTATATTTTTTTTCTTTTTACTTTTAATATTTCCACCATCTTATCTGCTTTCTTATTCACAGATTAAAATATATGTGTGATTTTATCAAGAATATAGAAAGTTTCGCTGGGAAAGCAGACTTGCTAACAATGTTTTCCATCCCTCTGATCTATTTAAAAGAAAAGTTTAATGTTCTTTAGAAATTTAAATAATTTACTTTGTAGATGAGTTCAAGATCAGAAAAGAGGAATTTGGTAAGGAATCTCTTTTATTAATTCTCTGAGGCATATCACTTCTGAAGAGGATTGACAGCTACTTCTAAGTAGCTCCTGGAAATGATATGCAGCATCTGATAAGCACAGTGGTTTCTTGTAAACTTGCGAATGATACATTAAAAAGCATTAATTTTGTTTTATTTCAAAATTTGATCCGTTCTACCTGTCTGCACTTGAGTTCAAGATTAGAAGCTTTCCTTCTAACACTTCATAACTTAACCACTTATCAAAATTATCTAAAGTTTGCAGTAAAATTATGATTAGAAGGTTTGATATAAAAGCTGGACCCTTTTCTGAGCAAAGATCACGGCCTTACTTTATGATCATGGAAAGAAATGACATTTACAACAGGGAGAGAATGGAAAATGTTAGCAAGTTAAAGCAAACAGAAGCTAAACGTTAGGCTTTCACAACACAACAGTGCAGTGTGTCCAACCTGTTATCAGTTTACAACTTTAGCCTCACAGCCCTTTTCCAAACTCACAAAGTTCTTTGTTACTTCTTGGCTGAGGTCGACTTGGACTGCAAGGTGATTCCCACTGTGCCTCATATGATACTGGTGGTGTAGGAACAAGTAGGAATGTGAGGGCTGTGCAGACCAACCTGCTGTATTATTCTTCATCAGTGAATGAGAATATTTAGCACCTGTCATGAAAAGATTTGTTCTCAACTGAGGACTAGCCATGGCCGTCAGTGGGACTGCCAGTTTGACCAGGTGGAAGCACTGTAAGTTAGAAAAAACTAATCCTATATTTAAATGGCTTCAAACTAAAGAAATGACATTTAAAAAGTATGTGTTATGGACACACCAGCTAATCAGGGTTTGCTCTCAATGATGCAGGAAAAATGTGTCATAAATACTTGAAATTACTTCTGTCCTTTCAGGGCACAAACTTACTTGCTCAGGTATTTTTCTCTTGGTCTCACCAATTACAACACAAGACTGACCTCAGCTCCGGGTTTCTAGTCCCATGCCTGTTTGTGAAACATAGGGACACTCTCAGAAAGCCTGTTGTCTTCCACAATCCCACCAGCAAGATTTTTACACTGGTTTTCTTTGTGATCCACCATTAGCGGTAGTAAGGCTCTTCTTTTGAAACATGGGAATCCCACATATTCAGGTGCCTGGGCTGGCTCCCAGATGCCAGTATGTCTGCAGTGAACATATCCCAAACTTGCTGGTAATGAGAATAATATCCAGAGACTTCCCACAACTTTTCAGCAATATCTCACTGGCTGTTTCAGTTATGCAGTTTCAAAATTACTGTTTTGAAATTACTATCCCTCTGCTTTTCATCACATCCCTACTCTTCCCACAACATGGAGGAGGGTAAGGAATAGTTCTATCAGTCAAAACTGGCAGATGAAAGCCGTGCCTTCAAAATGAGATACTCTGCAGCCTGAAACAATATGTGAATCTGTGACCACAATGGGCAGAGAAAAATATCCTAGAAAGCCACAAAGCACTGAATAAACCAACTGTGAAGTAGTAAAACTTGTGAGCTTTAACACCAGCATTGCTGCAGCCTGACAGAGCCTGTGTTAGACCTGAAGGAGGCCCCTTCAGGGGTCCTGTGCCTCCACCCATATGAAGGTGACTTCCTCCAGCCATATGTACGAAGACAATCTACTCTTGTTCTGGTGCAGACAGAGCTCCAGTAACTTCTTTTGAAGTCACTCTGTATGCTAAAGGACAGACACACCAGAAAGTAAATACCTGTGCTGGTGCTAAGCTCCATTCAAGTCCTGGTTTTACCCTATGGAGCTTATGCTTGACTGACCAAAAGCTTGCCCTGTGGGTACCTCACATACTTTACAGCAGGCTCATTCTGTTTTTCCATTCAAAGTTGCATTGTTCTCTTTATTTTATGAATATCCTACATGCCTTTTGGGTGGACACTTCTTCTCTGATATTATCTAGGGTACAGGTAAGTGGAAGAATTAGGAGTGTTTTGCATGGCTGCTTTTCACATTCTGATACACTTAGAGCCTTTATCTTTGAGGAAAGTTTGCTAACTTCAGTGAACCTTTCCAGCGCTGTTTCTAGAGACTTAGAACAATCTTTTTCACCATACAATGTCCATTGACAAGCCAAGTTTGTAGAGTGGGATTAATCTTTAATTTTTATAATTAATGTTTCAAGTAACCTGAAGATGTATTATTAAATATTGCAAATGACATCTCTTCTGTGGATGCCTGGGTGGGACTTTTTTTAACTCACAGCCACAATGAACATGCCATGTCTGGCTTCTTGATGCTTTGCACATTGATATAAAAGCTGTAATACTTCTCCTGTTTCTTACACAGGACTCATGTTGTTCCCTTTTGCTACACATAAATCTTCAAGGTCATCTGTTCCTAAAACTAATGTAACAAAGCAGATACCATTCAAGAAAGTGGGAGGAGGCTTTAATTTCACAGGATGGCATAGTGGGCAGTTTGGATTCTTTAGGCAACAAAGTTGGCGGAAGCTTTCTTTGTGGTGACTTCTTCATGTGGAGATCACTGGTAATTGTGATTCACCTCCTCTCTTAAAAAGATAGTAAGGCACAAGCAAACAGCAACAGTGTACTCCTACAAATATTGAAAACCAGAAAGTACCTGGAACTTGCATGTGGAAGACGTGGTCCAGGAACTCCCACCAGAGATGACCCACACAAAGCAGCCTGAGTTCAAGCAGGATTTTCACACTTATCCTCAGTGAAAACCATAGGAAAACACTACTTCAATCTGGAAGGGGTCTGAGGACAGTCTTGAAAGTCATAAGAAAGTCTTTAAACCTTGAGAAAAAATCTTTGTCATTAACTAGTATGGTTATAATAGAACCAGACCCATAGCTCCTGGGGCTTTATCCTTCCCCTGTCACAATGATCACAAAATATATATGTGAAAAAGTGCAAACACTCTTTTGGGAGGAAGAATGATGGATTTATTTGTTCAAACTGGTCTGCTTTCTGGTTTCATGCATAGTCAGCTCATACCACTGGTGTGTGCAGGAACCCATACACATTTGTGTCCTGTGCTGGGGGAGGAGCTGGCTGGACCACTGGTGGCAGGGACTGAAAGGACCAAGTAATGTTCACTTCCTCCTGTTCCAGTGAGGAGAGTTGCTGCTGAGAGAATATCTTATATCATGAGAAAAAATAGAGTGTGAAGCTTAATTTTTAAAAGTTTATTAAAAGAAGAAGGGAGCCAAGTTTTTTTTAGTCAATAATAAACTATCATAAGACTACTTCTGGATGAACAACATTTTCTGCCTGAATTGCAGCGAACTAAAAACCTCATTTCTTCAGTATTTGAAACTTCTTAGGGAGTAAAAGTTCTGGGCTTCTGAGTCCTGATGTTGTGATACAGAAATCTTTGAAGGTCTCTTGAGGATGGATAAATTTATTAATAATGTAAGCTAAATGAATGCCCAGTGTGATTTTCTGTTCTTTGAACCAAAGTTGTTAACAAATGCTAGAAAACAAGTAAAAAAGTAACCCTTTGCAGCTCAGTTTTTCAAATGGATCTTTCTTTCTCCAAAGAGAAGAAAGGCTGGCAAAAGAATAATATATGTTATTTAGTCAGATTGCCTGATACAAGCAGAACAGTTTAGGGATTTATATCTGACTCCAAAGTCTGTATCTAGGCACCTGTGAACATACTGTATGACTTTCCAAAACTCAAATGCACAAAAATGCTATTAAAGCAGTGGAAGCTGCAGATATTCACCATCAGTTCATGAAGGTTTTTCCTGTAGACAGAAAAGATTATCATCCTCATGAGTTTCAGGCCCTTTTGTGGGGTGTACTGTAGCTCAAACTTGAAGAAGGTGAACTTCTTCCTAAACCTCCAAGGTGGAATACAATTTTTTTTTTGATTGAGACCATAGCTAATTTATGATTTCAGATGTAAGGACCACTGAAACACACATAACTGTGCCTGAATGGTCTTCATATTTAAGTGTCTGTTTCATTTAACTCCATCGAGCTCAAGCTATTAGTTTGGAAAGTCTACAAATTTCTTGTGTCTACAATTCAGTGAAGGCTACATAATGATCAAGACACTGTATCAAATTGAGATTAAATTTTCCCAGCACCAAAAGAGAAGAGATGAAATGAAGTGAATAGTCTAAGATAAAACTAGTCAGATCAGATATAGTTAACTTAAATTGCTTCTGAAGATCTATTTTAAACTTAAGATTAACAAGTTCGTATTGCTGTGGGCATCACACTATCAGACTGGTTAACACCAGTTGCTCTCCCGGACGTGTTCTCTAGATTAACCAGACAGAACCTAAATATAGGTTTCTATTTTTGTTAAAAGGTGTTATCCTTTCTAGGTAAAATTTCTCATTACTCATCTTGGTATCATTTATGGTTTTTATACAGTCAATTGCTTTAAAGCAAAGGCAAAGCATTTATAAAGCAGTCGCTTGAAAGCATTTTACATTGGCAAATAAAAGTATTTGAAGCCATAAAAAAAAATTTGGTGCAACTGTTTTAGTAGCTCTACTTGATGATGTTGAAGTCTTTCTAATGCCTTTAAGCACTAAAAGTCACTGCTCATGCAAATGTTGGCAGCTGTCAGGCAGTGCTGGTCTGGGAGATGTACATTGGCTTCAATCTCCATTACCAGCTTTTCTGGGTTTTTTATCTGTTTGTTTACATCTCCCTTTGGACCTGGGTCCTTTTATAAGCAAACATTTGTGCATTGTGTATAATTCAGAATATTCTGGAGTCCTTTATTTTATTTTATTTATTAGTGTGTGAAAAAAAGCCAATAAAACCTAAAAAATCCTTAAAATGTGTCAGTTTCTGTAGTGTTAGAAAACATGAAAATTAATTACTCCTTTTTTTTTCTTTTCTTTCCTTCTCAGGGTTTTAATTAGGAAGAGGTAAGGAGAGAGGTCCTTTAAGATTTTAGCAGGAAATACCCTTGTTTTATCAGCTCCTGCCTTGGCTCAGTAAGGCACCTTATTTCCAGTACCAGGTCACCATGCCCAAGAAATCTCACACCACTGGAAGGAGTCCCAAATACTGTTGCCCTAACACTCCTACAGCTTGGTTCTGTATCACCCACACAAAGCAGCCCTAATTCCAGTTTAAACGGCATCCAGATGATCCCCAGCTCCAGGAGATCCATGGCACTGGGAAAATCATTTTGACAGTTTCCATGGCACCTCTGTGGACTAAGGTGGCTGGGGTAGGTGAGCAAAGGACTCTCAGTAATTAGAGAAATCCTTCAGCAGCTCTTATGACCAGGCTAAGACATGTCTTAGGCTAGGAAAAGGGTGAAACCCCAGGTCAGAGCGCACAGTAGCCACCTAAGTTCCCCCTCATAAAAGTGATGAGCAGTGCCAGACGTCTCTAACTTATATCTATATAAGTTAGGTATAAGTTGTGTATACATAGTTGTGCAAATGGATATATAGCTGTGCCAGTGGATTGAAACCCTGATTTGTCTATTGCATGTTAGTTCACATTTGCTGTTGGATTAGTGACTAACCTGCTTGTAAATGACTTGGCCAGTTTCTTTTTCCCACTTGTACTAAAAAGAATTGGTTGTGAGAGGGAAAAACTATTCCTGCAGAACAGAGATAATCATCTACCAAAGAAAGGGAATTCAGAAATAGAGATAAGTGGGAATCACTTCTGTGTTAGTTGCTATTATTTACAGTTTTTTGGCGTTTACAGACTCAAGATCTACAGGGTCAGTATTCAAGATTTTGGCACCTGTGGTAAATAGGTCTCCAAAATTGATGTGTGTACCCTGTTTCCCACAAACTCCATGTTTCCTCATTTGTATGTAGGCAAAGCTTAGAAATACTTTGTTTTAGTGTGTCAGTACAAATGTTGCCTGCAGAGCAAGAGTCTCCTCTGGAAGGAAAGAACACTGTTTTCGCCACAAGGTTTTGAATAAAGCCTGAAAAAAAGAACTTGTGTGGAAAATAGTGGTGTGCAGATTTGTTCCAGCATTTCCAAAGGTATCTTTAAAGCCATCTAAGACACTATTTCATACCTAGTACACTTGGGTAACATGAAATGCAAGAAAGGATTAATCAGTCTTCTATGATACATGGCATAAAGTTCATTATTTACATGGTAGATATAAATAGTTCTAATAGATTTGCTTTATACACGGTTGAATTAAATTCTTATTGTATAAGTGAAGTTCTTGCTGGTGATCTGCATCTGATGAAGGACACAGAGCTCTTCCCATGCTGGTTCTGCTTGCTCATAACACTGTTACCAAGGTTTGCAGGTTGACAGCCAAGTATGGTATAGATGTGATAAATTGTCTTTATCCACAGGAATCTCTTGTCTTTCATTTCATCTGCAAAACCTAAGAATCTAGAAGGCACTGTGGCCTATGACTCACATTTGAAAATAAGATTATAAAGAACATAGGCAAATTTTTCAGGAATATTTTCCCTTTTTCATGGATGACTCAGAGCTAAATAACCAAGGACAAAAGGCAATTCTTTTATTGATGTATGGAGTGGACCAAAAGGCAACTATTAAGCTGGGGCACACAGGTTCTCTGCCGCTCCAAATTAAGAAGAGCATGTTTGCACTCTTCCTTCTGCCTGTGCACTCAGTTGCAGGGGTGTGCCTTAGCTGCAGGTAGTGGGGCACCCCAGGCTGGGACACCCTCATCCTCCTCTTGCAACTGTTTGACACTGCATGTTCCTCTGGCTGAAGGGAAAGACTATTGTCCCAGACACCAGGCACTCTCCTGAGCTAGAGGAGAGAGCAGAACCTGTCTCTGTGCAGGCGTTAATAGGAGGCAGGATAGAAACACAGGTGTCCCCTTGCCTAAAGGAGCATCTAGAGAGTGATTCTTATCTCCTGGCCAATTAATATTTAATCAACCTATATAAAATGAGCAGCTCCAACAGGAAAAATTGTAAGTGGGATTTCTTCCTTCCCCTCACCGTCAGTAACCTGTGCTAACCTAAAAGAGAGAGCTTTCCTCCCCTGAAAAGTGTCAGGCACCATGATTTCAAGTCCTCGTGGGCAGAGCAGGAGAACTCAGTGAACATTTTGTGCAAGCTGATGACTCAAGACTGGGATGTGGAAACTTCCTTTTTTTCCTCAAATCATACGCCTGGCATGCCTTGTGTTACCACAATCCTTGACAATCTTTCTGAGCTTGTTTGAAAAACTCAGTTCTGTGACTGCCTTGTTCTTAAGTGTTCTTTATATTGTAAGAGGAGACATATATATTCTGAGAAGAAATGTTTTAAAGTGCCCCATCATCATAAAATATAGTCAGCATTTGAGGACTGTGAGTAAAGCCCTTGGGGCCAGAGTGGTCTACACCAGACTGAGCACCTTGAAAATTTCCACTTGGGTTGTAAGAGTCTCATGTTCTTTCCTTTGTCCACCTTTCAATTCTGGAAGCAAAGATCAGAATACATGGCCAGAATATTTACTCATGCAATGGCTGGGTTTTACAAGGTCTGTGCTGAGGACTCTTTTTCATTAAAGTACTGGCCTATTAAAAATTGTATCCTTAGAGTATGGAAAACTTAGAAAATTACCACCTCAAAGTATTTTGCTGCCTAAGGAGGAGCATGATAAGACACATTGTTTACTTTTATGGTCAATAAAGTAAAGCCTGTTCTCAGGTGCTCTTAAGTGGCTGTCCATTGCTAACATGAGACTTTAGACTGATTTTATCCTTCTGACGTTCAGTGGAACAAATATCCTGTAGTTTGCAGATAAGGATCACTCAAGGATCAGTTTCAGTTTGACACAGTTGTTTCAAAATTCACCCTGGGTATATTTTTTCTCTTCAACTTTATCTAAAAAACTAATCAGCCTGGCTAATGAATTAAAGGGGTCAGAGGAATCAATGGTCCTTATTTGCATTAATTCAAATTAATACACACCCGTTTTATTGAATAAGGAGTGACAGCTCTGGTATTCACAAATAACTGATAGAGAATGAAAACAATTCTGTAAAAACATTATGTTTTTCTTGTTATGAATTAACACACACTGAAAATATACATATTTTTTAAAAAAAAAGATTTATCATGTGAAAGTGATCTCCGTACAGGTAAATGGTGCTATTGAAAGGAAGGATGATTGAATAGCTGAGGTCCTGCTGTTAGACTGAGGAGGTCTGAGCTCAGTGCTCCCTGAACTGACTCCCTGAATGGCTCTGGTAGCTCTTTGGATCTCTGGTGCTTCAGTTTCCCATTCATGAATTCTCTTTCTTAGAGTAATTTGGTGAAAATGAATACCTGAGAACCTAAGGATGTCAGATCTTTCAGTTGTGCAATATGTTAAGAGTAGAAGACCAATACAAAAGAAAAAGGTCAGTCTCTTTTGAATGGAATAAAGTAATGTAGTGGGAAAACTGGAAGGGCTGATAAGGTTTTTTTTTGTTAAAGTCCATCTTGTTTTTCCATGACATGCTAAGCTAGGTCGGTTTGTAATATGCAAGGCTACAAGAAACCTTACTTGAAAGCACAGTCTGTTTTCAGAACTGTGCAGTCCCTAATAATTCTTGAGACCTCTGGAAAATTGTACTGTATTCTTCTAGAAATTATGGTATGTTTTTAAGGTAATGAAATTCTCTGACTGAAGGCTGTAGAGTAAAAAGACTCCTGACTATTCCTGTAACATTTTCTTGGAGGAAACATACCCTGACTTTAGGTCTCACTCCTGCTGAAGCATACCTGTTTTTCATTGCAAGTACATGGGACGTCAGCTGGCAGGACTTTATTAGTGTCAGTGAGATGGCTCAGGTGGGAAACAAAACTCTTCTGAGCAAGTCCCCTTTATGCAGAAATAATGGACACATTAGTGCTGTACAGTACAGTACTATACAGAGAAACCTGAACTGTTTCTGTGGCTCCAGATGGGACCACAGAAGATGGGTAAGCTACAGAAGCCAGTGTGGAGTGCTCCACTGACATGGCCCCGTTGAGAAAAAATGGTTTCATTTGCAGTAACTACTAAATGTGAAACCTTTTTTTAGTTTCTGAACAGTCATAAAAATTATATCCTCAGGTTATCTGTGGTAATCTTTTATTGAAAATTATTTGATATAAACCCCATAGTAGCACTCAGGTGTCTTCTCTCTCATATAAGCATCCTCAACCAAAACAGAGAAAATGTTTGTTCCTGTCTTCTATGCAGAAATGAATAGCTTTTACAGGGAGGAGATGACTTTTTTTGCAGCCCACAAAGGATGAACAGACGGGACTCTCTCATAATCAGAGTTCAACCCCATTAGGACAAAAGCAGAAGCTAAATGCAAATCTCTGCATCTCAGATATCTGCAGACACCAACAGAGGAAGGAGACCCCCATCAAAACGTTGAATAAAAGGGCTGTGTCATGATCAGTTCAGAAAAGAAATGAACTTGGAGCAAGATTCAGGAGTATTGTGGCACCAGCTCATCATTAATCACACCCAGTGTAACATCTACATCAGCAGAAAATTGCCTGGTACAACACTGATGCCTGAAAGGCCACCTTCATTTCCCTTTGTCAGTGCTTACCTGGATGGGGAAAGATTTTGAGCTAAAGGTTGCAAATAGGGAGGATTTTAAGACACTTTTTTTGTTTTTTTTCTGCTTTCCTTACTTAGATGCCTTTCCTCTGGATTGCTGGTTTTTGCCTATCCCTTTAGAAATGCTGCACTATTGCCGGCCTCTGTAAGCCAGGCAGTTTCCCTCCCCAGAGCAGAGGCTTAGAGGGCAGATCCCCTCTGTATTTAACCCTCTGTTAGTGTTAACAATAGTCCAAACCTGAAGACATTCATATCTGTCCTGTCTATTGTGAAAGAAATGAAACAAATACTTAATTTGATTTAACAGCAGGGCAGGAAGGAATGTTTCACAGAGCTCCATGATGTTGCCATTAACTTCCTCCGTGTGCCACACTGTTAAACTTCTTCCCTCTTTTTTTGGTGAAAATTTCAGGACAAAACTCCTCAAGCTGTTCTTACCTCTGTAACAATTTGTGGGTTTAATAGGAGTAATTCTGGGGGTACTAGAGAAGGAAGAGGGAACATTGGACTCTGGGGACACATTTCCCGAAGGTAATGCTATTGAGCTACTTGATTTTTGCATATCATTGTGCCTTGGGATGAAAGCCAGGAAGGTGTTTGGAAAGCTACCTACTCACTCAAATTGTTTGGTTGAAGTTTGCCATTACTTGAGTGTGATCACAAAGTACCCATTTGTGTTTGTAACTGTGCTGTGCAGTTTTTTGGCAGGTGTGCTGTTACACTATAATATGGCTCTTTGTTCTCCTTAACAAGCGAGAGCTGTGCTGTATTTCTGATGTCTGTTTGCTGGTCAGTACTCTCTGCACCCTTTGTTCCAGCACAAGCAGGAATAGAAGCAGTGACAGAAGACCACTGCAGCTCCCACTTACCTGGTGTTAGAGACTGGCAAAGTGAGAAGATGACTCAGAGGAGAGCCATTTTCTTTTAATCAACTATTAACTGCTAAGTCACTCCAGCCAATCTTCTCTTAGCAGCTGAGTGAAACTTAGGAACATTTTTTTTGAGCAGACCAGGCTTAGCCAAAACCAAGTGAAAAATCATATTCTGGGCAAACCTACTGAAAAAAATAAGCAGATGACAAACTGTGGGGAAAATGAGAATACACCTACTTATATTTATAGAAGTGCTCTTGTCCTAAGTATCATAAAGCTCTTTAGAAACCTAGAAATACATACAGTGCATGGGGACTCTTTTGTTTTACCCCCAGAAAGAATAAGTGAATGAAAGAGGCCTTTTTATTACAGCATATGGTAGCATTGCAGTGAAGAATACCCTATATAGTAGTAGTATATGTTGGCCACATATAACTGCCTAGTACCAGCTTGGCACAGTGTTGTTGCTAGTGCAGCTATTTTTACTGAGAGTGATATAGCACCTGTAGCTAGTATATGTTGTCAAAACACTAATGGTGTCTTCATCACCACAATACCCCTTAAAATGGAGAAGTGCACAGATGCAGTACAGAAATAAATCCCTCATTTAAACTCTTTCTTTCCCTGGGGGAAAAAAAATTCAAAGCTACTCAATTGTTGCTTTTTTCCTCACAATAAATCCCATCTGTTATTCTGATAGGAAGAAAGATGTCTCCAGTTTAGCAGTCACTCTAGCTAGGTATTCTGACAAAGGTCATCAAAAGATGCATATTATTAAGGGAAATAGGGTCAAAGTTTTGGATTTGCAATGACATTGGATGCTAAGGAAGCATGATCCAGATTAAGGTTCATCATAGTAAGTGTCCCAGTTGACCTGCTGGAAAAAGTAATTCCTATAAGTTTTCTGTGGAAAAGTTGATATATGTTCTCTACCTCTGATTCATGAGCGACAGAACATACAAACCTGGTCACCTTTTAACACCAGGAAGACTTTTTATGGCTCTGCAATTATACCTTTCTCAGAAGAAGCCCTCTAGGACCTCAGGTTGCCGGTCCTCCTGCAAGTGTGTGCTACAGAGTTTAAATGGGGACCTGACATAAGCAATACCACACATTTGTTTGAGGTGATTAAACGTTCTCAGAACATTAAATTCTCAAAGAATGCAGCTGTGTATAATTCTTGTAGTTGTCTTCAAAAGGGAACTTACTATACAGTCACAGAGGTGTACCATTAATGAACAGAAAATTAATCAAAGCATTCTTCTGTTAATGTGCTTGTCTTCTACTTACATAAGCATTACTTTCAGCAAAGAATTTGCTAATGAGTTGCTTGCCACACTAGGACTTACTCAACAGAAAAAATGAGAAATGCACAGAGAGAACTGTGTGAGAGTTTAATGCTTTTAATTCACCAGAGCTATTAAAATGCAGTCCTGCTCAGAGCACCTCTGGTGTGAGCTGTCTCTTCTATACATAAAAAATCTGCTTTATATGTTATTCATTTACTTTAATGCACTATTTTGGTTCAGAAGTGTGTTTTGAAACAAAAATCTCTTCTCATGATTACGATGCTTTGGTTCCTATCATGAAACAGTTTTTGAAGACATGAACTGGATTATTTTTGCATGAAACTATAGGGGAAGTGCTCTCTAGTAGTGTAGCTAATGCATTGAAACTACTAAAAGGTCTTTAGTCTGTGGGACTGGACTAGAGCTGCTCTGAAGAAAAAGGCAAAACAAAACCCTATGGCAGGTGCTGTGTGGATGTTGGGTTCTTAAACTCTTTCCCTTTATAAATCTGCTCCTACTGATCTACACAATTAGACAATAGAGATGTAGGCTGTATAATTAGGGCTATATCTACCGAAGGGAGTGACAATGCGTTGCTTCCAGCCTTGCTGAACCAAGCTAGCAAAGACGCTGTTCAGTTTTTTATGTCACTTCAGTTTTTTTTCTAATCCAGTCATGTTCTAGTCCATTCCTAAGTTTAATCAACAGACTTGCTTAATGAAATGCAAAGAATAACATTTGGTAATCCCTCTGAAGAGAAAAGGTTGCAAAGGTGTCACTGCCACTGCAGACTGCTTGAAATGCCACGAGGTCCTTACATGCAAGCTTATTTGACCTTGGTTACCTTATTAATGCTGATAACATGCAAGTAGAAATAACATTTTTAGTCCTGATGGAGAACTCTACTGAGTTCTACAGACTGTAAAGCACGTGCCTTATTTGTATAGGTAACATGGTACAGGTGGATCCTAGCAGTGCTACTTTTAGAGAGTAGAAATGGAGATGACATGAGGAAGAGGCCCAAGATAAGAAGTTGGAGATGGATTTTAATGTGTAATTAATGGACCAAGAGACTGCATTCATAATGATAAAAGACTAAAGCTATTTGTTTACCAGAGTTCAGTAATTATTTTCTATGTTAGTCCATAATGTGTCCATAACCTTTAGTCTGCTGAAGTTGTTACAATTATTTCACCTGGCATCAGATGGACAGAGCAGGGGCTTATTAAGAATAAGCAGTTCCCTGACAGGCATATACTCTATTGTGCATAAACTGCAATGTACTCACCAGTTCCTTGGTGGAAATAATATGCATCTCCATACTAGATTTGTATCTCTATATATCTGTATATAATTGAAAGTAAAACCAATCTAGATTTCCATGGTAGTAGTACCATGATCATTTATTAGAAAAGTCCTAAATGTGTGCATGTCTTCACAAGGAAAATTCTTCAGACTTTCTAAAGGTTGGGCTAATACTATTCTGATATATACTTACATGCCTTAGAAAACAATTTAAGTTTTCAAACTGCAGCTGGAGAAACAAGTGTCTTTTTTCAAGTTAATTTCATTTCCAAGCCATTTCGGTAGTGCTACTAATGAATTTCTGTCTCTATGTATATGATATTTCTGAATGTCTATCACCAGAGTACCCAAATGTCATTATAAATTTAATGAACACCTACTGCCCATTAAAAGTAAGTGTAACTTCTATTGCTTAAATTAAACTAGTTTAAAGTAAAATGAGCATTTAGGTTAGGCAGGTGTTGCTGCTATTTATATCCAAAAGTTGAATTTCTCCTAGACCAAGGGCTAGTTTCAAGTTGCATTATTTCTGCCATTGTTATTTTGCCAGAAAAAAAGCCCAATGAATTAATTTCTAAACTGCAGAGATGGTAAAAGAGGCACCTACATCACAGCTCTGGTCATCTCTGAAATGTGAGTATTCATGGCAGAGGAGTGAATGATCTTTTTAGATGAGGAACTTCTAGCATTTGCTTTTTATATTGCCAATTGATGATATTATGCTGAGGTTAACTGGGGCATTAAATCGTGTTCTGCCACTTTGTCTTTCCTTAAAGGATTCAGTGAGATTGCCTGCTAAAATTCCCATTACCTCTGTAACAAATCTTAGTTTTACTACTGCTGATCTAAGAGCAGAGAAAAAGATTGGGGCAGCTCCACTGCAGAATCAATTAATGCCCTTGATGCTCTTTTGAATACTCAGTTACCAGAGTTCACAAGCATGTACAGAATCAAACTTTGTCAGAGCAAACATACCAGGACAATTATAAACTCTCTGCCAGGTAATTAATAGCAGCAAAAAGGGCCAGTTGCAGTGTATCTAGGACTGCTTTTCACACGTGACTGAGCAAGGTTCGGCCCCAAATCACAGAACAGTGCCCTGTGCAGGCAGATCATTCCCCTGCTCTCTCTATTTGTAGGAAATCTGTTTATTAAGGCACAGAAAATGGACATAATGTGAGGGAAATAGAGAAACATATCACGCATGCACAAATATTGATAGCATCTGCAAATCAAGAGGAAATGATGTTGTAAATAAGCCATTTAGCATCCTTCCTCTTCACCAATGAGTATCTCTTATCCCTCCACTTTAGCCATCCACCCCACCCTCTCCTCAGCTTGGCTTGATATAGAGCAACTCTGTGAAGGTCTCTTTGCCTGTCTTGGTTCCTCAGGGAGCTTTTTCAATCCAGCTGTGAGTTGCTGCTCCTTTAGCAATTCAGCTGCATGAAGAGGCTGAGAAAGCAGGACTCGATACTGGAGCCCACTGAGTGATGCTTTCCACCCCACCTTCTCTCATTTGAAGGATTTCCTGCAGTGTTTTCTAACAAATAACATTTCCCATCCTGGGAAGCATTAGTCAGAGCTTTGGCCTGGCCATTTAGAAAGGAATGGAGGATAGGGAAAGGTGAAGATGGAGTTCACAAACCTCTTTGTTCTTCTGGTAACTTCCCAAATGTTGCTGGAGGACATGTTAGCCACTGCCCATCCCCAGAAAGTTGCCTGATGCCTGGGGCTGGGGCTGCCCCAGCTGCCCTGCTCCCTGGTAGGGGCACTGGGGTGAGAGTGTAGGCTGCCTGGCCCTGCTCTACCAACACTGTGGGGAACCCCAAATCCCCCAGTCCTGAGCAGACCCTGGCCTGCTGGAAGCTGTTTGAAAAAACCCACTTTAACCATGCATCTGCAAACTTTTCCAGGTATTTTTGAGAGTATAATATTAATTATCAGAAACCTCAGAAGATTTTTAACACACCTGGCTGAGCAGATCTGCAAACAAATTTGAATGGAGAGTAATTTTCCATCATCTACCTGCGGTGGTTGGAGCCCATGTGTTTTGACTGCACCCTGGTGTGGGACATCTGGCAGAAGTCAGACGGGAGAGCTCTGTTAGGTCCTCACTGTCTGAGGCTATCCCATGTTGCAGCAAAGAGTTCTCTGCAGTTCTTCAACAAGCAGACACCCACTGAATTCACCATCTTATTTAGATAAGTAAATGTAATTTCCTCTTCAACAGTGCCACTGCCTCCCTTGGATTTTTCCTACTCTGAGTATCAAGCTATTGCTGACCTCATTTATACACTTATTTCTTCCTGCAGTTTGACCTAGTATTTGATACTTTTATTTTGAGGAGAATTAAATGCACTAGGTTTCTTTATTAACCTGGCAAATTCTGGCTTTTGAGTAGCAAAAGCAACATGATGCCTTTGTAATTTCTTAGTCCACTGGAAATTATTTTTCTGTCCCTGTGAACTTTAAACTTGGCATTTGCTTATTGCAGGGGAGAGATGGTAGCTCTGTGAGACAGTGCCTGATGTCAGACCATGGTGCAATAGAGCAGGTGCAGGTCTCAGTAGGGCACTAAAGAGTTTATGTGTCACTGTGTTTCAAATGGAAAAGGGAAGGACTCAGTGTTCAGATCTTTTCCAGCCCTGTTATTTTTACCTTATTCTTTGCTGGATTTGGAGGATCATCTCAAAGGATGAGAGACAAACGACAGGTAAGAATGTTTCAGGACATACCACAGTCTATATGTCAGCTATTATGTCAGTCATTCTCTCACCCTTTTTTTGTTTTAACTACAAGTGATTAAGTAACAGCTTGGTTTGGTTCATCCTGTACAAGTAACCAAAAGTGAGGAAGGAAAATGATTGAATGATCAATGACAACAGTCAAGCACCATCAGTGTGCATCATATATTTTGACCTCAACAGAACGGCAACAGAGGACTAGGGACAGAAGTTAATTTACCACATTAAAACATCTTTTTGTGATGAGGAAAGTCCTTGAGATGCTGTTGTATGAATTGAAATGTAAGATTTGGATGTTTTGTCCAAGTTGCTTGGGAAAGATGAGCCCAGAATTTCTTACACTCTTAAAAAGACTCTAAGCAGTGCAAAAGTCCTTTATTCAAATTTCCTCATTTGATTCCTAACACTGTGTAAATGTGTCTTTTCAGGAGGTTTCATGTGTGTAACTTTCTTATTCTGGATGAAGACCTATTACTTCAGCTGGCTCAGTTTTGAATATGAAGACCCTGAGCTCAATTCCAGATGCCATGTACAACAGGAGTGACTTTTAAAATCATTATATATGTATACATAGAACCATAGAAAGGCTTGGTTGGAAAGGTCTTTAAAGATCATCTAGTTCCAACCTCCACATCATGGACAAGGATGCCATCCACTAGATCAGGTTGCTCAAAGCTCTATCCAACCTAGCCTTGAATACTTCCAAGGATGGGACATCGACAATACCCCACACAATGCATATACACACAATACATTACAGTTCATTAGTCACACTGCAAACAGTTTCCTTCAGTGAAAGTAGTCATGCAGATATATATACTCTGCAGTCACTGAACTCAGGGTTAGCATGACCTTGTCAACATTAATGCAACATCAAAGTGGAAGACCTCGGTGAAGACTGTAAAATTACTGGATATATTTATGGAAATAAATATATGGAGATGTATATATGGGGATAGGTAGGTAGATAGATAGGTAGGTAGATAGATAGATAGATAGATAGATAGATAGATAGATAGATAGATAAACAGATATAAAGGATTTAACGAAAATGCTAAGCAGCTCTGTTCACTCCCTCCCTAGCAGATGTACTCTATGTTTCTAGCAGCCATCAAGTTTATCAGTAAACTAAAGAAGAGGAAAATGGTGTACAGGGCCACCTCTTCCATGAGAAACAGTTTAAAAGACTACAGTTTGAAGGCAACTAACAGATGGACAGAATAATTTTTTTTACTTCTTCATAGCAATAGGATGTCTTTTTAATTACAAAGAACTGATCATGAACAAAATGCTAGTCAAAGCATGGCTTCACCAAGGCCTTCATGAGGTTCAACAAGGCCAAGTTCCGGGTCCTGAATCTGGATCAGGGCAACTTGTGGTATAATACAGGCTGGGGGATGAAAGGATTGCAAGCAGACCTGTGGAGGAGGACTGGGAGATACTAATGGATTAAAAGCTGGACACACGAGCTAGCGAAATGCACTCCCAGCCCAGAAAGCCAACCATGTTCTGGGCTGCATCAAAAAAATTGAGGGCGGCAGGTCGAGGGAGGTGATACTGCCTCTTTACTCTGCCCTTGTGCCCACCTAGATTACTGTGTCCAGCTTTGGGTCCTCAGCACAGGAAGGACTTAAACCTGACAGAGTAGAACTGGAGGAGATCTGGTTATCATAAGGTGATCAGAAGGATGGAGAATCTTTCCTGTAAGGAAAAGCTGAGAGTTGGGACTGTTCAGCCTGGAGAAAGGTAGGCTCTGGGCAAACTTTATTGTGGCCTTTCAGTACTTAAAGGGAGCCTGTAAGAAAGATGGGGGACAAACTTTTAGTAGGGTCTGTTGATATAGGACAAGGGGTAATGGTTTTAAACTAAAAAAGGGTATATTTAGGCTGGGTAAAGAAGAAAGTTTTTTACCATGAGGGTGGTGAACCACTGAAAGAAGCTGCCCAAACAGGTGGTAGATGCCCAGTCATTGAAACCATTCAAGACCAGGTTGGTCAGCCCTGTCATACCCAAAGTATTCTATGATTCTATGATTCAAGACTTCTGGGCAATCAACTTAATCCTGGTTTGCTGTTTAGTGCCAACCTTGATGTGTTACAAATAAGATTAAGGCACTTCAGAGCTTAAAATACATTTTGCTGCCTCATGATGTAATTGATCTTGTTTAGCTCCAGAAAGGTTTGAAAAATATGGTAATTTTTTCACATTGCAGCAGCTGCACTGGTGTGAAACAATAATCAGTTCTGCATGATTTTTAATTAATGGTGTCCAGTCTCTACAAATGTACAAGGGGAGTGGTTTTCATTTGTGCTTTACTATTGTATTTGTCTTCCTTTAAGAAAACAGATACTCTAAGTCAGGAACATTGCTCAGCATGAGAACTGGGCTCCTGAATTTTAAAGTAAAACTGCAGTTATCTCTGTGGATCTGCAAAACCCTCAGTCTGAGAAGTGGCATTCAGAAATTCATGTTTCAAGCTTAATTTATTGTGCATCCCATTTCAGAAAAGTTAGAAAGTTAAAAAGCACAAGATCTCCCCACATCACTCCCAAAAAGTAGAATTGGGACAGTAAAGATGGCACCATCAAGCAGAAAAAAAGCTGTTGAAACAGCAGCAATCTGCTTAAAATCAAAAGCAATACAGTAAAATTGTGAGTGCATGTAAATTGCTTCTTGCTGAGTACACAAGGTACTGGAAAATCCTTTTAAGGGATATTACACTTTATCTTAGTCATGTGTATTGCTGCAATTAGATGGTTTGCTCTTTAACTTAGTAGCATGAGGTGTCTGGACAGTAGTATTAGAGCTAGTGGTATCCTCAGTTCCCTGCTGCGCAGTCAGCAGGAATAATTTTACCATTCTCATTTATGAGCCTTTGGAGCCATAAACACCTCCCAGCTTTCTGTGTGGAGCTCTGTAACTGGATAAGGAGTGAGTTCATTAGCAATTGGGTTGCAGAGAAGAAGCAGGAGCAAGTGTACTCCTGCAGACAACTACATGGCTGCCATGTACCAGCTGGTGCAGCCCCCTAATGAGGACTGACAGCAAAATCTGCTTCAACACCACCGTGTGAGAAATTCAAGAAAGACAGGTGGAGATCAGATAAGCAGAATCAACCTATGTGTTTCTTCTCCTTTAAACATATATGTGTGTATAGAGCAAACTTTTGTCCCTTAATAACTGGTTCACACCCAGTTCTTTCTAGAAATACTTAAAACTGGCACACGATGATACTTGGACTTTAACTTCTGTGAGATGTTCCTTTCTGTATGGATGGAGACTGGTATTACAAACTCCATGGCCATAGCTGGCCTGGAATTTGACAGCTGGAGCCCAGAGAGGTCACCAACCTCTTAGCTCAGCGTTGGCTCTTACTACACCAGGGCTGAGGGGAACTGGTAGGTCTGCCTATACAGGGAGCTGACCCTGATGTGAATTCTCAGAGGATAAGCACAAGACGACGATTCTCTCCACCATTTACTTATGATTGTTAAATTCACTTGAAATTATGAACAGTGTCTTGGAGGATCAAGTGTCTTGCATCTTCAGCTCTGCAGAATTTTCTGCTGCCTGGCTGTGGGATGCTGTGATGAACTGTCATATGTGACAGGTTAATGGAAACACACTTTTACAGGCATGAGACCCCCCACAAGTGTGTGGTGGGAGGGAGCAGCTCATGGGGTTTTATCAAACTTCTGGCAAGGCAGTGAGCTCATGATCTTAAATACACACCTTTTCATATTCATTGTGTAAATCTGACATGGCCCATTTCTATGGGAACATTAGTAGGGAATCACACACCTTCACTGGGTAAATGTGCAGCTGGCTTCCTTGCAAGTAGCATCTTTCTTTCTTCATTCATACATTCATGAACACCTCATGAGACCATGGAAATGGATTCCTCAGCATCAGGGGTGAATGGACAAGACAATTATTCCTCCTGATGGACATATATGGTTGAATAAGTTTCAAATCTAGCTGTTTAAATCCAGGGTGTCTCTCGACACAGTCTCTTGGAGGACAGAGATAGGAAAACAGGAAGAATGTCACATGAAAGGAAGAATTCCCAGTTTTACAGCTGGAAAAAGAGACACACTGCAGCCACACATCCTCCCTGTGGACCTCTAATGAATTGTTCTTCCATTGGCCAGCAGCTAACAGAGCTCCCTGGAGTGTCTGCACTGTCAAACAGTGTCAGGAAATGTCACTGCACAGTAGAATTTCAGTATATACTCTGCTAGACTGTTAAGCTGTCCCCAGCTCAGCCCAGCCTAGCTGGCACTGTTCCATACAATTTCCAAGAAATCTGAGGGTTAGTTCAAACTAGGGACTACTGCCCATACACAGTTTGTCTTGGAGCCTAAGAAAGTTTAACATCGTGGACACGGGCTGTTTGGTGACTGTTTGCATAACTCTAATGTAAACCTAGCTGGCTGGAGAGCAATGCATCCCTCAGTCTGTTAGAGGATGGGTGGTAAAGACTTAAATAACATGCACTCTGCTCCTGTGTTCCTGTTTCTGTAGAAATAGTGATTTGGTTTTGGGTGACTGAACTGCTGAGTCTGTTGCTGGGAACAGTTTTGTGGAGCACTTTATTGGTGTTAAACACTGCTGTCCAGAGGGCACATGCAGATGTGAAATGGGGACTGTGATCTAAACATAAGAAAAAGGTGGAAGAATTCTTTCAGGAAAAAGACAAAGGCTGATACCAGAGAGGGTGTGTAGGAGGCTGAAAAGGGGGTTGAATATGAAGGGACATCTGGCTCTGCTGAAGTAGCAAGCACACCATGACCTGTTTGTTTTCTGTTACCTTATTCTCCACCAAATCTGCCTGAGTAGCTCATCTGCTGTGTCACCTGCATGACTCACAGGGACTAAGAAGAGCAGGGGGGGCTACTGTCCTCTTCAGGAGCTTTCCACACTGTTGTTAGCATAGGTAGACCTTGATCCTTAGCAAGGGTGGGCATGGGCAGCGCACCACTTGCAAGGCAGTAAGAAACACAGCTCAACCCTTGCTTTGACCCCTCTTCCCCTGTCATGGGAAGACCACTTCCATGCATTCATTAACTCAACAAAGTTTGCTAAAGAAGGAGCCATGCGTTTCCTGGAAGAGGGGTATGGTATACTGGAGCTAGGCAGAGATGAAATCTCCATAGAATGAAGCACTTCCAGAAAAGGGATGAACATCAGTTTCAGTGTGATGCAAACTTCAGGACAGACTGGGATAATTGCCCAGATAAGGCTTAATAAAGCTATTATATCATAATATATATTTATAGAAATTCAGTGACATCTCATTTAAACTTCTTGAATTGGAGTTTGCTGAGTACTGAAGTTCTTTCTAAAGGCTTAGAAAGTTGACATGATATTGCAAAGGGTCCTCCTCCCAGATGTTCAGAATACAGACATTGACATAGCTAAACCAAGGTCTAGCATAGGCATGAAGAAAGCGATGGGTTGGAGATGACTGGAAATTACACATGCTCTGGGAGTTATGTTTAGAATCTTATGTACAATCCCAGAGTGTAAATGATTTCTTAAATTATTATTAAGAAATAAATCATAAGGTGATTGAGACCACTTTGGACTAATAGAATAAGAGCTGAATCAACAAATGAAATGTGCCTAGAAGCAGAGAACATGAATTTATGCATCCAGCCAGCAAAACTAGATCTCTATTCCTTACCCACTCATTAGTCTCTTTTCAGCAGGAATTTCACTCTAAAAGGGATGACTGGTTTAGATGCAGTATCAATGGGAAAAATACAAGCTTCAACTCCCTTTTTTGCCTCCAGATTTGTTCTCAAGCTGAAGCATGTGCAATCAGGATGGGATGCAGGGTGAGGCAATACGCTGGGGAGTGCAATGTCTTAGTAAGGGATTTGTGAGTGAAATGCTTCCACAATCTGCACACATTCACCCAGCATAAAATAATTGTTACATCCTGAAAGTAATTCAGCACAATGAGATAGGGAAGCTGAGTACCAAGTTATTTATGCCCCTTCTTGATGTAAGATTTTGGGAGCCCAACAGCTGTTGGAAGAGATAACTCCCTGATTGCTTTTAATCTTCACAGCTAAGGCTGATTTCCATCTCACCTTATAACACAAAGTTTCATGCTGCACTGCTAAAAAAGTTTTCAAGGTTTATGTACAAGAAACTGACATGTTTGCATTTTGTGTCCCCGCCCTGATGTCTTTTTTTCAGGGGGAAAAAACAGCTGCAGTATTAACAGAGCAGTTACAGACACTGCAGGCATAGTGCAATATCCAAAGTTTAGGTAAGCACCATCACCAGAGTCATGGGAGTAGGACAGAGGCATTACATATGCAAGGTTGTGCAACAGAAGGCAGCATTTTGGTCAGTGGCCAAAGCTATATCATTTCTCTTCCTAGTAAAATTAGTCCAGGTCTTTTTTTTTTTTTTTTTTTTTTTTTTTTTAATAATGAAAATCTTTGATTCTGGTCTCCAAGTGCTATGTGTAATTTTTACTTTTTTTTTTTTTTTTTCCAAAGCAGGAATGCAAAGGAGGTAATTATCTTGAGCTCCTGTTATTTACTGACACAATGCTTTTTGGATACTAAATCTGTGGATCTTACTTTCTAAACTGCTTACTTGCCTAAAATGACAAAGTAATTTGCCTAGAATATGGTGAATACTTTTGGGTGAGGGCTAAAGCAAAGTATTTTCTTCTGTCTTTCAAGTTCAGGTCACTTCAAGTCTTCCAGCCTGACATGCTGTTTTCTAGGTCTGTATGGGATGATTTTCTGTCTCACAAAACTGCTGCACAGCTGAAGTGATAAGATTTAAAGGGAGCTGAAGCTTATACAAGACAAGGACTCTGCCCTTGGACCTGGAGGACAAAGCCCACTTGCTTTAAGTCCTAGCCTAGCAGAAGCACAGTTTGCAAATCAAATTAGCTCATGCTCTTGCTGCCCCTGACATAAGGTTGGTATGCATGAAACTTCTCTTATAAACAAACCCAGATATCATACATTATCACAAATTCAATATTTTCCTGGAAGGTAAGAGAAGAGGTGATAATGAGGATTCTTCAGAATAAGAATAATACTTTACTTTCCTTCAGTTTTCCTTCAATGTCCTTTCAGTTTTAATCAATAAATAGGAGTTATTTAAAATATGAAAAAGTACAGAGAATCCAGGTTTGGGGTTTTTTTTGTGTTGGTTTTTTTTTTTTGTTTGTTTGTTTGTTTTTTTTTAATTTTATTTAATTTTATTTATTTTATCATATGTCCTTCTTGTATTTCTTTGTATGTGTGATCTCTGCTTTTACATTGATCTTCAAACCCTTCTCCCTCTTTTGCACTTCTGCAAGGCTCCACACAATCCTGCTGGTATAAAATGGACCTCATTTTCATGCAGTCTGAGTCTTGTAATTAGGACTTTGAATGCTTTTCTTTTAGAATAAATCAAATCTCATCCAGATGGGCCACAAACACACATTTCTGTCTTCTATAAGTTGCAGAGCAGTGTTAAATGCTCCTTATTTTTCTTTCTGATGGGGAAAAACATCTGACATTATATATATATATATATATATATATATATATGTATATATATTAGTTCTTTTGTTGACGGTTTCAATATAAAGACCCAAACCAGGAAGAATTAGAGACCAGATTATCTTAACATCAGTGACACACTTATCTGTTGGATCCATAGTTAACCCAGGGCTCTCTGGAAGAGGTAAATTTGGGTCTTTGCTCAGATATACTGAAGATTTATGTGTCCATGTAGTATCTTGTATTCAAGGGCACCTGACAGTCAACACTGCCAGACCTGGTTTCTTTATGCAATGAAGAGAAATGGGAGCTGGATTCAGGCTGCCCTCTACAGCTATGTAATATAAGTGTTTAGCACAAACTGGAGAGCTTACAGTGGCCATGAAGCAGAGAAGCTCCCTATGCAATCATGGGGCTCCCTAGGCAGTAATGACAGACAGTTCAGGAAGGTCAAAATAAAGAAACTGCAATATTGCCAAGCTGGATGTCACATAGTCTACATCACCCTGAAATGAAGTCTGCCTCTTGTCAGCAATTGAGGCATTTGGATTCAGGTCCTTGCTGCTGCCCTTCATCCAACTCAATGAAGAGAGTGTTCACCTTGTCCTTCAGTGTAAGTTTAAGACAAGTTAATAACTTCAGCCATTTGGGCATCTCCACAAAGTATGTCAAATATATAATAAGCCTCCCAGGCCAGGAAACTATATCTAAGTGATATAACACTGAATGCTGGGTAACCATAAATTGCATAGAGAAAAGAGTCACTTTTCCTAGGAAGTTATTAATCCAATTCACTATTAATCTCATGTTCACAGAGTCCAAATCTGTTCCTTTGTCTTTGCAATCTCAATATAAGTGACAATAATAGAAGTCAGGAATGAAAGCATTCCCCATAAAGCATCCTAAAATCCTTCTCTTTCATTCCATACACAATTTCTTGCTCCAAACAATAAACAGGCACAGTAGCAATGTGATTTTTCTGTTCTGTGTTTTTGTCCCCGGTTCTTTGCATTATTTCAACCTGCACAGTTTGGAACTTATCAGGGAGTACACTGATCATTCACAACACTTACCGAAGTTGTGTGATTTATGGAAATTCATTGTGTCTTCAGCTTTGATCCTGTTAAAGAACTTCAATAGACCGTGCAGAAAATCTCTTTTCTTTGCATAAGCTCCAAGCCTCAGCTGAAGCTTTTTACTCCCCACTTGCCATGAGTCTTCAATAATTGCTCTTGATGTCATGGACACTTCTCTTCATGCAGTAAGTCAGGTTTTGGATTCTGTGTTTACCACAGACATGCTATGAACAACCACACCTCAGTAGTGTGGTGAAATCTGGTTTTCCAGGTACAGTTAAAGCTTCAGTGAGAAAAAGTGTGAGTCTGGTTACATCCTAGCCTTGCAAGATTGTAAATGTTTCTTGGCGCATTTTGGGGGTGAGGCTCTTACTGCTCAGTTTTTTGAGTGATGTTCACAGTGGTCTCTGCTTAAGTCCATAACAGGATAAAACAAACAGTGGAAAGGCCAAATAAAAGGAAGTGCAG
Source organism: Lophotriccus pileatus (assembly GCA_035583135.1). Lineage (NCBI taxonomy): Eukaryota > Metazoa > Chordata > Aves > Passeriformes > Tyrannidae > Lophotriccus > Lophotriccus pileatus. The sequence continues at coordinate 126,195,122 of JAWWES010000081.1, forward strand.
AGTTTAAAAGTCTCTTTTCAGATTTATGGAGAGCTAAGACCTAGGCATTTTACAGCATACTCCAGCAGCTAAGATAATATCTGCTCTGGTGAAGCTGTTTCCCACCAGGAGTTTTTATAGCTTTCCTACACTGTGCTTAGAAAGTTGGTTTCAATTTTATAAACAGCAATAATTTCAGATGAAATATTTCTGTTTACAACAAAAAATAAAAGTTCATTAATGACATGCAAACCCCCCCTTTTGTTTCCATGGCAAAACAGTAGAATAACTTAAAAAGGATATTTGGTGTCTACTTTATATTTTCTGACATGTAGAAGTAAAGTTAAAAATTCATTAATTTTGAGTTGTTGAACTCTAAATTGGCTTCAGAATAATATACTGAGTCTCTGTGTTGGGAGGGTTCATTAACAAACAGGCTTTAAATGCCCTTTTTAAATTTAGGTTGTTTTTTTATATATATATATATCTGAATGTTTGGTTTTGAATTATTTAGGAGATTAAACCAAAAAGACCTGTTTTTTGAATGCATAAATTGTTTACTTCTATATTAGCTGGTCCAACACATTCACCACAGTGACTTTTTGAATCATAACTGATATTTTTTAATGAGTGATAGGTCAAGTCCTAAGCTTTGAGTGCAAACCTAAATCTCATATCTTTCAAGGTTCTTACCTAGATGAGGTTTGGTGTTACCACCACCAAACCTCACTGTGAAATGAAGCTGTCAACGTGAAGTTCAACTGAGCATCTCAAGAGATTTTCAATGTTACATCAGTATGAACAGAATTAAGCCAAAATTGGCTTCGCTGGGATCTGTCAGTTCTAAATAAAACTTGTAGCAAGAACATCCCTATTGCATACTACATCAGTTGGTAAGTCAATAAACTGAATTTTCAAGAGACTCAATGTATAAAAATATCAATGTCTCCTTGGGTTCTTAATAGCTTCTCTTGGCAAGAGACTCTTAGTATTTAAATGCCTT
>JAWWES010000081.1:126197776-126254170 GCA_035583135.1 Lophotriccus pileatus
GCAAAATAAGCCAATTACCAAACTTCTTCTATCTCTGAAAGTCTCCCATTTCACAAGAAGAAAGGGGTCTAACATGCATAAAACTAGATTAGTAGACTTTGAAAGAATATTCAGACTCCTAGCAGACAGATTATCTCAATATAGGACAGTCAAAACTACACAGTTTTATTATTTACAGATCACTCTGCTTTGTGGGGCTCTGAACTTCTTCATGACTGAGACTTTTATGTATTCAACACTGAATATATTCAGCCAGTTTTGTAGGAACATGCTCAGAGTTGTCAAACTATAAAGGCCTCTCTCAGATGTATGAAAATAAACTAGATTGTGGGAACCACTAATTAAATATTGGCTCAAACAAGCATTTAATGTGAAATAACAAATCACTGGCTGTTATTGTTTAATGCAAGGGCATGTAGGTTTGTCTATGTCAGCAAAACTATGAGAAGGCACTGAACTACTGAGCAGAAAATTCATTTAGCTAAATTTAGAATCTCCTCGAAATGACAGAAATTCCCATTAACTTCAGTAGAGCCAAGACTTCATGCAGAACTCCTAAATTTAGTACAGAACTCAAAACATTCATAATTAGCAAAATGGGAGTTCTGAAATGGTGGGAATGGCTTTATTTATTTTCCCACTAACTCTTATTCCACTGTAATTTGAACAATCATTCATTAGAGAAATGGTTCATCTGTTTCCCAAGTTCTTTTCTTAAATCTTGAGAAGATTTTTGAGCAAAGATTCTTCAAGTCTTGTACTACTGATAGGGTTTTAGTATGCTTCTTGAATCAACAAATGGTAAGCTTCCTTAAAAAATCTGTTTTGATTTTCAAACGGCTGACGATAGGCTGTTCCCTGCACCAAAGCAGAGAAAAAGACATACATCCTTTGTCAGTGTGAGAAAAATGTAGATCTACATTTTCATTCATTCATGCCTGGCTTCCACCCAAACACCAGAAAGGATTTCTTGTTTCCTCCATCAATTGTAAACCGGAATGAGCTTATATCTTCTTCCTCTTGAGAAGGCAGCTGTCGGGCAAATGATTTCACAAAAAATAATGCTTGTGCATACTCTGCAGTCAGCTTTAATCTGTACATCCACAAACTGTAAATTGTGCAGAAATGGATCTCTGTCATCTGACTTTTTGTAGGCAGAGCTGTTAGCTTCAATTAAAAAAACACAAGCACAAACACCAAACCTGCTGACTGCCCTGTATGCAATTTCACCTTCTTTGGGGCTTTTTTTTTAGGGGCGAAGGAATTCAGTATGTAGGCCTTGAATGGATCAGTGAATTTTCGCATTTTTTGGGTCAAGTCATAACAAAGCCTAACCAGATCGCTGTGGTAATTTTGATAAGCTTATCCTCCAATATTTTTAGGAAATCCCGTGACTCTAATAGCAAGTACCTAAAATACCGTCCCACCTATTTGAATCCTTATGCAGCCATGTAAACCTCAAGGGACTGCTCAAATGAAGGCTAGACTTGCTAACATTGTAGATAGAGGCCTTTAATAGTGGATATGTGGTTTTCAAATATGCCTATCAACATTGCCTAAGCAGGGATTCCTGTGATGTGTGCATACTTGCTGCTCTTAACCACTGGCTGGAAGTGAGCTGAGCCATTGGGGGCTGAGAGCTTATGAGGCAATCAAGATAAGTTGTATCTTATATTCACACAAGTATCTAATGGTATTTGTCACAATGGAGAACATACAAAGTGAAGAATGAACCAAAAAACTTTGCACAGAGCTGTCTTCCAGCACCACACAGTTATGGAAAGCTTGACGAATATGTGTAAAAAAAGGCATGATGCTTCTTTATGTATGTCTTCCTGGAAATTGCTTCTTAGTTTATTGTCCTTCCCTAGTATAATTTCTCCATTGCCAAAAAAACCCCCCAAAATATTTAGAGATCTCTAGACTAGAAAGTTGCATCTGAACTACAACATATTAATTATCCACCAATGTGTTGAGCTTCTGAGTGCACCGGTATTTTGGGCCACCCACCACCCTGTGAGAGAGTTTCATATTTCAGCTATATATATATATATATAAAAGAGAACTTCTTTGATTCTTCAGCATGCTGCTTGGTAACACCAGCATTCTCTGAAAACCCAAAGAACTTGAAAAGAAGTACATCTCGTACCAATTCTCTGTAAGAAAGAAGACATCTTTCCTGGGAGATGCTTATTGCCTGCTGGCATACAACTTGAACAAGCTGTGTCATAGCAAATTGATCCTCCTTCTAATTTAGTGCCTGGCTACCTCTAGGATACATCTAATTTGGGATATCATGTGCTAGTAAAATAGAGATTTGTACAGAAATGTCTCATAAATAACTCACAGTTCCCTCCACCGCTGCTCATTACACTTGCTTACTTTGCCAGGGCATTCAGAAGCTGCTGAATGATTGTTTCCTTTGCCATGGTAAACTGAGAAGAAGAGAAGCCTCTAGGAAGGTCTGCTACATGCTGACTGGGAAAATGAGGCTTTCAGGAGTTCCTTTTGTCCTTTGCTCACCACTCACCAACCCTGCTTTCCAGAGAAGAGTGTTTCTTTTTTTTTTTTTGGTTAAGTGATAAAGCAGGTTTTTGTCATCCTATCCTTCTCCATATGCTTCTTTTAGCAGAAAAAAAATCCAGCAGCAGGAGGAAAGTTCTGTTTGTATGAGTTAGCTCCTTTCAGCAACCTAGCTGAAAGGACCTCTTTCATTTTTCCCCAGATCAATTTACCCAACTGCTTAAGAAAATTTACAGTCTTAAACAGAAGTTTGTTTGTTCTTTTTCTATTGTTTGCCTTTATGGGGAGTCAAAAACCTTCAATCTTTAACAATCTTAAAGCTTAGTTTTCTTATTACACTTTCTATGCATTAAATACAAAAATACATATTTTGTTGCTGTTTTTTCTTTTCCTAAAAAAATAAAGTTCCTTTAATCACCTTAGGATAATTGCTCAAAAACACACGCACAGTGTCAGTAGTCACTTTTAATAATCTCGAATTTGCATTTGACAGCACATCCCATAAGTGGGCATTGAATATTTCTGAAGAGAGATGAGAAGTGTCATTGCAATATACTGCTATTCAAGGCCAGAGTCACAGTGAGACAGCAAGCACTCCAGGCAGAGCCTGAGTTAAATTTCCCAGCTAGGATGTGTATGTGGCCCTGCACAGGTTGTCCCTTGTGCAGGACAGTTCAACAGTGCCGTCTGTTTCGGCTGACTAGAAAGAGCCAGATTTGAAGGTAGCACCACTGCTCTATCTACCCTTAGATGTCTCTAACACTCCCAGGATGCTTGGAGAGCAGCCAAGATGGACATGAATCTAGGTCTAACTTTTCTTCCTCTACAAACTCTGGGTGGATGCCAGAGGAGATGGTGCCTTGTCCTTGTGGTTCATGGTTTCCTGCTATGACAGGTCCAAGCATTCACTTGGCTTCTGAACAAACAGCAAAGCAGGGAAAGGGCAGAGTCTATGTTTACAATACGGACTGTCATCTCCTGTGGCCAAACTAAGGAGTTCAGGGACTGATGTCCAACTGTCTTCCTTTCTGAAAAAGTAGAGGAAGTAGTTACCCATGGATCACTTTTCATGAGTAGAAGACATCACGAATTGACCTCTAAAAGAAAGGGGAACAGGTTTCTTAGGGTTTTTACTAGCCTTATGTAGCTCTTGTTGTAAGTGGAGTTTCCCTGAGATGCTGTGGTATGGAGAACCAGGCAAATTTGATTGCCTGTTGTTTAAGAAACATTTGCCCACCTGAATGAAGACCCAAGGACAACATCTCCCATAACTTGGAGTTACTAATAAGCTTCTGTAGTACCTTCTTGGGAAGTAACATGGATGTTGGCAAAATTCCTCACCAAGCTGAAAGGGATGTTTTATTATTTGGGACTGGCCACTAGCAAATCCTGAGCTCTGAATCATCCATAGATGTTATTTTCAGAAGTGCTGTACCTTCAAACCAAACCTGTGTTGGGCGGTTGCATGATAGATAGGACACAGGTTTGTTGATTCTTATACACTCATCTTTCCCAAAAATGGGTGATACAGTTCTGGAAAGATCAGAGAGGGACTGCTTGGCTGCTAGATAGCAGCAAAACTGATTTAACCCATACCAGGGATATAAAGGTCTCAATTCCAAAAGACAGTTTGCTTTGACACAGAACTGGCAACATGTTTCAGACCTTGCACTTCTATCTGATGAAGAATCTGATACTTCTGCAACTGATGGTGCTCCTATTCTTGCAGATAGGGAATAGAGGCATCACATGTCACGGCATCATGTTGCCTTTCCACAGTTACCATATGCCTTGTCAGCACCTCAGAGTCCTGATGCAGAGCTGGGTGTTTCATCAGGGGATGAACCTGGAATTCCCACTCATATAAATGCAAAGGTCTGGGAATGAGCCTGATGGACTAGGATACTCCTGAAATGAGTATTGTTTCCCCATATTTACATACCACAGGAGATGACATTGCAGTGCTGGGTGACTAATGGGCTAAAGTTCCAACTGGACCAGCAGGGAGGAGTGTGCACAGTCTCTAAAGCAAGTCCTGCTTGCTGCCTTTAAGGGAAGAGGGGCACAAAGTTACCCACTGCAGATCTGTATACTTGGATTAGTTGGAGATACCTCAGTACATCTCTGGTACATATTGGAAAAATTTCAGGACAAAGCGTGTGATGATGATAAGCATTCAGAAACACAGATGTGTACCCTATCTTTCTAAGACTCCAGATGGGAAACTGAGCAGCTGCTGCCTTTCTCCCTGTTCCTTATGGTCTTGTGAACCCAGCCTATGATTTCGGTTGGTTTCCTGGTGCCTCCAGAGGTCCAACTCCACAGCTAGCCTCCAGTACACAGACCTCTCCAACACATGAACTCTTTCTTAGACCAGGGACCAGAAACTTCCTTGATTTACAGAATAATTCCTCCTTCCACTGCCAAACAGTGCCTTTAGTATATGGGATTTCATATACTTACACTTGTGGAAAAAAACCCCAACAAGCCACTCCTCTAAATGTCTTTTTTTCCTAGAAAATTTCTGGCAAAATGTCCTCCAAAGTCCTCAGTACTATCCTGAAGGAAACACATAAATGCAGTAGACTTTTTCCTTTCCCTAGGAGTGGAAAATGTTCTACTGTTGCCCATATATCCCCCAGGAACATGTTGTCCTGTGAGGTATGCTTAGACCTTGCCAATGATAGAGAATAGATGAACAGATAAACTGCTTTATTTGAACCTTTCTGAGACCTTCAGAGAATTACTCTTCTCTCAAATACAATTTTTCATTCATAATTTTTTTTTCTCACTCATTATCACTGAAAGGTTATAACAGGAATATTTTGAAGAAATTTGGGCAACCATGCTCTTCATGCAGAGCTGACAGTTTTACGAAGCTTGAACAGTGGAAAAAAAAAATGTTTCACTAGTCCTTAGTAGGAACTGTGTTTTGGATAAAACCTTAATTGGCTTGTGATTTCTTGGACATAGGTTTTGGTTTTTTTCCTAGGGATCCATGAGATCTGTTTTCCACTTGTTGCATAGCTAGATAGTTTCTCATAAATTCCACTTTCTACACACAACTTGTAACTTTCTAATTTTGAGGTTCTGCTGCTGACCTATTGTTATACTCTAGCCAAGGTTACACTTGAAGGTCAGTGGGAAACAGTTCCTCATGTGCATTGCAAATGCATACCTATTAGGTGGTGTTACCTAGTAATCATTAAATTATCTCCTTTCTAGTTCTGATGGCTGTGTCTCTCAGAACCACAGAATGATTGAGGTTGGAAGAGACCTCTGGAGGTCATCTGGTTCAGTATGCCTGCTCAGCCAGGGCTACTCAGGGCCAATTGCCCAGGACCACATCCAGACAACTTCTGAATATTTCCAAGGGTGAAGTCTCCATAATCTCTCTGGGCTACCTGTGCCAGTGCTCAATCACCCTCCCAGTGAAAAAGTGTTTTCTGATGTTCAGAGGAAATCTCTTGTGTTGTTGTGCCCATCGCCTCATGACTTCTAAGTTGTTCTGTCTGGAATTCAGACTGTGATGTCCCAGAGTGGCTTTGTTCTTCCTTTCTGAGACACTTCCTATATTCTTCCATAGCTCTCCTTAATCGACTCTTCATGTGGTTGAAGCTTCTCCAAAGCTAATTTTGAACATATGTTGGTTCAAATCTTCCATTACATTTAACAGCTGATGTGTTGCTACCACCTTTCAGCTAAGAGGCTGTTCTTATAACACATATTTACACCCAAAATGGAACTCAAACAATATGTTAGAACATGAGATTTCTTGACCGGCAGTCACTTTAGGAGTTGGAGTGGAAATAACAGCTGTGACTGTTCTGATTTAAGAAAAGCCTTAATGCTGCTTGCCTTTGCACTTGATGCTCCAAGCAGTACATGTGCTTTTGTGCCTTGCTGAGCCCTACTGTGCCCTGTTTTAACCCCTGCAGCTACTGTGCCCTGCTCTGGATTTGAAGACACAGTGAGAAGCAGGAAGAAGACAGTCATGGTAGGGTCCATCTGTAGGGACGGAATTTCCCATTCATTTTCAATATTCAGAGTTGAACTATGAGTTTGTGTACTTGTTTGTAAGGCACATGTCTATGCAAATTCCAAGTCAAGTAGCCATCTGGGGGATTAACAGGTTAATTTATTCCTGTGCATGTTTTATTTTGTTCCCATTTAAAACCTAACATTATTCCTTTACATTAAAACCATTATCAGATCCCTGGAGTTAATGAGGCAGAGAGACTAGAACACAGCAAATTTTCTTCCACTGAGCTGGAAAAATGTACTCATTGAAAGAAAAGACATCATTTATTATTCCATGGGTCTAAAGGTTGTTTGGGTTTTTTTGTTTGTTTGTTTATGGAGAAAAATGAGAATGATATGGCAGATAATTAGACCTGGAATGACATATCTCAGAAGGAATTGTAGAAGCTTTGGAGATATCTGCTATATGAAACATTGGCTGATGTGTTAAAGATCTCTTTTTTCAGCATTTCCACCAGCTCCTGGAAGGGGTGAATGCTGAGTAAAGCATCAGGCCTCATCAGCAAGGTACCAGCTGCAATGCCAGATGGGGTTTGGTATCTGTGAAATCTCTTTGCTATGTCACAGCTCTGCCACAGGCTGCCTACTGTTGCTTAATGTCACCAGGGATTTGGGGGAAACCTCTCACAGCATTTCCATGCAGAAGTTACTGCTGGAACCAGGATATGGCTTTCTCTTCATCCCCTTAGTGCTTAGCTCAGTGGTAAGCATACAGTCAGCATGCATTTATGGACATGTATACAGGTGTAGATATATCCTAAATAAACCTATTTTCCCCCAGGAAAGAATATTTAGTATGTTAACAAATCAATACTGTATTCTGATGACTAAACAGACATTAGCAACTAAACTTTTCAACTCTATATCAAAGTAAAATAAAGCTAGCCTTGTCAGTTGCAGCATTAGTTACTTGAACTCAAGGTGTCTGAAAATGCTGCAAAATTTCTGGAAGGATGCAGAGTGTGCCAACGCTGCTGTCTGCAGTGGGATGCTGAGATACCTCAGCTCTTCCTCCTTAAATACCCTCACTGTGACTAAAGGACCGTACTAAAAGCAGATCTACTGACTGTGCCATTCCTTGCCCTTGGGGATGGGAATGATGGGTGACCCTGTGCTCCAAGGGAAGACTCACCACCTCTGCTGGCCTTACTGCCCCGCAGATCCTGCAGAAAAGGGTGGGCATCTGCTGTGCAGAAAGTCATCTTCACCGTGGAAGTGGTTCCAGTTGTCTATACTTGAAAAGAACTCTGAATGAAGGAGTATCTCCCTCACTTTTTTAGGCATGGACAAATAAGTATTTAACCTACTTAAATGCCACTCGTTTCTTTCTTAGATTTCCAACGATTTAGTTTCCACATGATAAAATGAAGCCAAACCCCACAAAGATTTGTTTAAAAAGGGGTAGGGTTCACTGTCAAAATGTTACCAATAAACTCCTCAAACCCAAAATTTTAACAAGTTCCAGAAAATGACACTTTATATGAAGGTGGTTCGAACTTCTCTGAGTCACTTTGTCTACTTGTCAGCACGAGACTATAAAAACATTGACCAAAATGAAAAATTGCTAGAAAAATTTTAATTGTAGATGAAGACCCATTTCAATTGAACAGATGTTGACTAGATCTAATACACTCCTGAAATAAAAAGAGTCCCATTAATTTAGAGACAGGAGTTTTATTTTGTTCAACTAAGAACATCTCAGAGAGCGGAAGGGCATGAAGATTTATCACCTCATCTTCATCAAGTCTAATATCAAAAAAATTTTTAACAGCTTATTAAGCAAAATGAAGCTAATTTCTGCATGTATCCCCTTAGAAACTAACACTGCTGAGCTCATTATGCCTTCTTTCACATCAAAGATACAAAGAAATCCTCTCTGTTTGGGTCTATTTCTGCTGCAGGGAATCTTAGCTGGTCACGTGGGATTCTGTAGTGTTTTATTCTTTTTAATACCTTACTCTTTAAAATTTAAAGGCATTTTAGTGAATCTACTGTTTCCAGAATGTTGTAGGAAACAGACAACAGACATTGTAGCTATTTCTTCAAAAGCCCTCTATTTAAATGTCTCTTAGCATCAAGGGTCTTAATTTCCTTGAACTTGCTCATAGTTCAAATAACCTCAAAAAATAGGACCTTGCCCTCTGATTTACAGAAACAGCATCTGAACATATATTTGCATTTGCAAGAATGCAAAGAGTTTATTTGCTTATGGATTTTCTGTCAGGCATAGTCTCCACTTTTCTAAGACCAGATTTCATCTAACTTAGTGAATGCATTAGCTAAATGGTTCTTTAAAACATTAAAAAAAACAAATGTCCATACTAAACTTCAAAGAAGGTATTTCAGATTGGATCCCGAGGCATATGAAAAATTTCCAAAGGAGAGACATTGAGTATAGGGATTCTTTCATTTATTTTCCTCAGGTCTGTGGGGAAATAAAACATTTTAATTGTGTCTGAAAATTGTTTCCAAACTGCTGACCCAGAAGGATTGCCCTGGAAATAATTTCTTATAGGCTTCTTGGTGAACTACTGTGTGAGCTGACACATGGACATCTGCTGCTGCTGGAAGAAGAATTCAGTTAGTTGCAGATATCCTCCGAAAACTAAAAGCTGCTGCAATGTTCAACACTGGAATCTATGAGAAACATAATTTAATGATATGGCACACTTCTGAGTGAAGCTGCAAGAACTGGTTCTTTGGGGATCAACATGCTTTGTTTTCCAGAACAATTATGTCAAACTGTGGATTCATGTAAGTGAAATCCCTAAGAGCAGGGTACTGAAGGCCCCTTTACAGCTGCTGTGTGCTGCTGGAGCAGGGAAAAAATATCCTAGCCCTGGAATAATAATTCTAGGTGTCAAAGTTCTTGTGTGACTCTTTGCAAGACTTTTTAAAAATAGGCTGGAAATAAGTAAGTGTGCTCCTGTGCTCTAACAAGAATTGTTTAAGGAGGAACCAGGGACATGTAAAATCATTTCAGAAGATGAAATACATATTTGTTTTCTTTCATGAAACCATGGCAATACTCTGTAACAACAGGAAAGGCAGATGCTTGCTCTTGGTTGTTTGATGGGCAAAAGTATAATGCTTTTTCATGTGCTCTACAGCAAATCCTCCACGCACACAGAACAAGACAGAAAACCTGTATGAGTCAAAGAGTCATCTTGTTTATATAACACATATAAAAAGCTCTCTGCCTGCCAAGGGTGAGAAAGTGTGCAGATACTTTGACAACTGTGGCTCAAGGTAGAGCAAGACCTTCTTAAGATTTCCTGGGGAATATGGCAATGTCCTGTCAGTCCTGAGGGGACTGCGGTCTGCTCCTAGTCCAATCCCTTCTGTTGGTTGATGATCTTACTTCCCCACAGCCTTTCCTGAAGCTAACTCCAGTGTGCATGGTGCAGGAGTAGATCCCGTAGTCTGTAGAGAGTCTGGACAGGGAGGAGATCTTGCAAGGAGCTGCAGTAGAGCACAGAGTTGCTCCTTCTACATGCCCATCTTGGAGCATCTGTTAATGTGCAAGCTCTACCTGGGAAGCCTAAGGAATAATAAACTCAGTGCTAAGTGTTCCCAGAATGGACTTGGAGTTTTTTGGCTTTAACAGAGATGCTGTGTGAATGGCAAACAGAATCTCGGTTTCCCATTTGCTACACTCTCCCCCACCAGCAGTGATCACTCTGCAGGCCATGCACTAGTAAGATGGAGAATGGGCTTAGCTCAGAAACCACTGAAAGCCTATGGCTAAAAATTTTGAGATGGAGCTGGATGGAGCAAGGCACTGCCCAGCCAGGCACTGCAGATGGAGCAGGTACAGGTGATCGCAGAGTGGCCATGAAAAGCAACTTCTATGAGCAGTGGGCTTCTCATGTGGGCTCATTTCACTGTACTTGCTAGCTCTGAGATTGTAAGAAAAATCTGTCAAGCTCCCACAGGACTCAAAGCTGTGTCAGAAAGCTTATGAATGTTGCATGTCTCCCTACAATTTGCACCTTTCAGAGTTCTCTCTCTGCTGCTGAAGTAGCAGCAAAACTACTATGAAGACAGCTCCTATGTTACCTGCTAAGCTGAAATGTTCTGAAAGAAATCCTTGATTTCAGTTTTAGAAGGAAATATCTGAACACAGAAAAAAAATTAAGAAAATAGAATTTAATTGATCTCCCTCATGTCAGCTGAGCATTAAACTGTCTCTGAATTGCTTGCAAGAGCTGTATTATGGCATACGTATTTCAGGGAAAAAGCCCAAATCACAGAGTTGCTTTTAGCAACAAATCTCATGAAATATTGCTGTCATTTAAAGTGGATGCAGGTCAGTACTCAATAAAGTCAAAATTAAGTACTTCCAAATTTCTGTATTAATCTCATCCAGAAATGGTATGTTTCTTTTTTCCTCACTCAGTGAAAAATCAAGTTTTTGCAAGTATTTACCCATAAATTCTCACTTTTAGCAGCTCCAGTGAATAGTAACAGTTTAAAACATCTGGGTTTTACTGGAAAATAAATCAGTCCACTAACAGATTTTACAAAAAACACATTACAGCTTCAGGCAACCTGATTACTGAGCCCAAGCTATAACTGTGATCAGGAGCACCTTCTCTGTCTATAGCCCCATGGGAGAGACCCCACAGCAGTTGTGCAAGGGCACAGCAGGAAACCCCTGCCAAGAAGGAGGTACCAAACCTGGCCATCATTCTATGCAGCACTACTGTACAGAAATCTCAGCCCCAGGGGCACCTTAGCTGTAAGATGGGTTTATAAGCTAATGGACAGTGTGGTTATCTGCAGGAGCAGGTAAGTGGATCTGAGGATCCAAAGGCTCTTGAAGGCTTGTGTGCCTATATCTCTGTTTCATCCATGCATCCTGGAGACATTATTGATGGCAGGCTCTTATTCTGAGAAGCCTTTAGGACACCTCTCTAGGGATGTAGCTCAAAGGATGCTGTCAAGGGCCATAGCTCCCTAAGTTTCCATGTAATAATATTGGTTCATCCAAGTAACTTTCTCCTAATTCTGCCACTTTGCATGGTCTATCTCCCTTCTTCTGTTAAATTAAACTGTTTTTATTTTTGTCCTGAAACAGCGTAAACCATTTTTTCCTAAATAGTTTGCTTATTTTCCCCTGAGTTTGGACACATTTTCTTTTCTTTCATCTACATCAGGCCCCAGGAAAAATACTGGCAAAACACTCCACCACACCTACCATAACTGGTTCCCATGTAAGACACGTGGGTGTTACAGAATTAGACAAAAGAAAGTAAACCGGGGCAGTTTAGCTGATAATGCTGTTTCCTTGTAAGGTTATAGAACGTAGCAATGTGTCCTAATGAGAGAAACCTCTCCTTTATCAAGGGAAAACTATTTTTAACCAATTCTTTTAATTGACTTGCAGTAACTCCTTACATGGAGCAGTGGATGTTGAACCATCTCAAAATGCTCTTCTTCTCTAACTTCCTGAAAAAAAAAAAAATCAGTTCAAAATATCTATATTTTTGTATGCACAATTAAACCCACAAATTTGTATTCTGGCTTTAGTTCTGACAGAAGTTGCTGTAGCACAGTATGAAATTAAAAGGAAGGAAGAAAGTGTCTGTCCATTTCATTTACTGTCCCTCTTGCTCTCTCTATAAAGCTCTGTGTGGGGATGTGTGTGGAAGAAACAAAAGTATCTAAGGGTCCCAAAATGGTCCCAATGAAATATGGTTTATTTTCTAATTTCTGTTTTCTCCACTATTCTGATTTTGCTGTATAAGGGGCCATTTTTTTTATTGCTCCTTTTTAAGAAGTCAGCAAATACGTGAGAATCCCTGTAAGCTGAAGTCTTCCTGACTCTTATGTGAGGATGCAAAGGGAGAGGACGGAAAGGGAGAAGATAAAAAGGGAGAGGATGCAATGGGAGAGGCAACTTTTTATCTGGTTTTAAGGGTGTCTTGCAAAAGCCAACCTTTGACAAAGAAACTAGTTAAAGAAAGACACTCATCCCTCCTGTTCTGTTCCCTAATGTCCTACAGGTGTTGTTCCCCAAGATGTCAGTGCTACCTGAGGAGAGACAGGCTCTCTTTAATCACCAGGTGATGCCAGGTTACCAAACAAAGATGCTAGGCAGTAAGACATGGGCTGTCTGCCTTTTATATGTGAGTATACTCTTCTTGTATAGGGAGAGTCTCAGGCATTGAAATAATTCCAAGCATTTCCAAGAAGCAGAATGCCTCACAGTTCTCCCTCTGGGACAGATTGTTCTGCATTATCCTCTCTTCAAGCTGAGCCTTGAAGTTACATTTTAGTGCTGTATGATCAAGAAAGAGTTTTTCTCTGCATAAATTTAATCTTGTATTCGACTGACTTGCAGGTAGCGAGAAATCTATTTTCTTCCCTATGCACAGAGGACTTACATTGCAACCTACAACAGAGCAATTAGTGTTACAAAGAGTTAGGTGCATAAATTCAATCCCCTAGATAACAAGTACATATTAGCTGCATGGTTATGAATTAGGTGTGTTATATATATAGAAAGCCTGTCCCCTGGACAGTTGCCAAATGTAAGAGCAATCTGTTCTATATGAAATACTCAGATTAAAAAAAAAAACAACAAAGAGTCAAAGTAGGCTATATCTGTAAATTTACAGTCCAGGAAGTCCTTGCATCTGGTATAGCAGTCGTAATTTTCAAATGTCTTTAACAATAAAAGTAGACCTCTTTAGTTACGAGGTGAGGTATGCTAGTAAGCAGAACTAATATCAAGAAGGTTGTACTGAGCAACCTGTTCTCTGAAGCAGGGCAGTAGCACATAATCAACTTAAGAGCTCAAGTTCATTGACTTTCAGTAGGGCTCAGTATCCTAAGCTGCTAAACTATGACACAATTTTGGTGAGCCTGAATGGTGCCCTCACACCAGACCTATCCTCAAAGGGTTATCGTGCACTGTTTTGATGAGGTTATTTATGCTAGGACACAGTGCCACAGTTTTTCTCATGTTGTAGGACACAAAACACCTTCCCCATGACCTGCAGAAATCCCTTCCTACACACCTGGAAGTAATAAATTCCCTTTCTCTATCTTAAGCCACTCAGCCCACCTTCATGAGGGATGTTTGGAAATATTGCCTGCATGTGGGCAGGCCCCTGTGCCTCTTTGCTGGGATGTCGTGCACAGGACATGTTTACTCATCATCCAACAGTAGATGGGCCAGAGTCGGGGTGCCCTGCATGTCCTGCCATAGCTTCTTAAACTGCCTGCAGTCAGCTGTGTGTTTTTAAAAACACAGAGGTTCCAAGCAGTCTGTTAAATGCAGATATTCCACAGGTCTTTAAAATAAGTAACTGGGATCTCCACCATGCTATGACTTCTGTTGTGTGTCTTGTGTGCTCTGGAGTGAGATGGACATGTATCGTGAGGCAAAGCACTTCTGCAGGGTACACTGTGCTTGAGCTGCCCCCATACTCATCTCCCTCCAAAAGAGAGCCAGAGAGAGAACTAATGTACAGTGAGTGTGAACACTCAGGGGCTCTGGCAGCCTCAGCTGTGGACTGCCACACTGCAGTAATGTCATGTGCTTTCTGCATCCCCAAATAGTCCTCTTGCAAAAAAAATAATGTCCCTATGAACATACCAGACAGTAGGAAGTATTAAACCAAAAAAAAGTTCCTCTCCCCTTCACATGGGCACTGTCCTTTTTTAATTTTAGTTAGTCAACTAAATATTGTAAAATTACCCCAAAATCTAGGACAAGCTGACTAGTGCCTTCCGAGAAAGAACTGCATCATTTTCAGCTTCTTATACAATGAGGTCATAGCGTTTCTGCTGGTAAATCACTGACTTCTTTTTTAGTTCTTTTTATTTTTTTCCCATTATGTTATATCTAGAAAAATTAGTGGATTAGTTAGATTAGAAAAATAAGTGGATGTTTTGTTGTCTGCATTTTTTTTTCTCTGTAGAATGTACTCAAGAGTACCAATATATTAATTGTCCTATATCAATACTTATGAAACCTAGCTTATTGTTGTGCCAGTATCACAATTTTGGCAATCACTAAACAAAGATTAAAATTACACTTTGCATAATTTTATTCTTTGCTGTCAAAGAGGCCACATTTATACTGCATGTGTCTGAAGTGTGACACTCAGGAGCGGAAAGAGCTCCCTCTTTTTTTTTGCATATGGATGTATAACTCTCAAATTGTTTACACCTTCAAAACAATGCATTATGAGACTGACAATGATAACAGAAAGTTTTCAAGGAAAATAAATCCAAGCAAAGCCTTTTTTTTGGTATTCTAAATCATTTAGATTACAGAAAATATTATAATTTTTTCCTAGAAAAGATTTCTGTGCAGACAGATGGGAATGGTGATTAGCTTTGCAATGATAATGAGACCAGTAGTTCAGTTCCTAAGGGTATGAAATATTATCTGCTCTTAGAGTACAGCGATTGCAGAAGAGTCATAAAGCCTCCTAAATCTGTATATCCCAGTTAACTCCACATGTCTCTTTCTTAGTAAATGTAGAACAACTTTTTAACATCCCAGTTCTGACATCAGAACTCTTAGGATTCTCCAGCCAATACCACACCACATCTTCCTTTTGCCTGAAGGAAAACTACATACAGCTTTTCCCATCAGTTAAGTGCATTAATTGAAGAGTGCTGGAAATCTGCTGCTGTCTTTTCCAGATCTGACATCTGCTACAGAAATCTCACAGAATTAAAAAATCGCCAATGTTGGTAGGGACATCAGGAGGTCATCTGGTCCAACACCCCTGTTCAAGCAGGGCCAAGCAAAGCTGTTTATGCAGGAGCATGTCCAGAGAACTTCTGAATATCTCCAAGGATGGAATCTCCAGCCTGCGCCCGTGCTTGGTCACCCTCACGATAAAAGAGTGCTTCTTGATGCTCAAGAGGGAACCTGCTGTATTAGATGTTGCTATCTGGTATTTCAGTTTCAAACCCAGCCTGAACATACTGAGAGACTTATATGCTTGTTACAGCAGGGAAATTGCAGTTTTCCTGATAGCACTATCTCTCCTGCTGTCGAGGAGGTCAGTTGTTTTATTGTTAACACAATGATGGTAACTCACAGGGCTGAAGAGGTTCTGTTTGCTGCAGCATCCATATTATGCACTCACACTGTGAAGGGACCAGGATATCTCACCTTTTTGTATTCAAACTTCAAAACATTTCTATGAAATATGGAAAGGCTGTTGTCTTTATGTTTTAGCTAGTGTAGCCAGAGACAAGAGAAAGTAAGTAGTTTGTCAAGGGATACCCATATGAGTAGCTGCAGTAGAGGAAGGCATTCATCCTATTTCCTGGAGACTCTCTTGCAATCCTTGCCCACAGGGAGGGTGTTACTCTTTTTCTCACCTGATGATGGTGATGCTTTTCACTGGAAAAAGACTATATAGTGCCAGATGAATGAAAACTTCCCCTGACATAACTCCTCTGCTGTCATGGATGCTATGCTGTGTCACCATGGTTCACTGAGGACATAACTTAGATGAGCCTGGTTCACAGATAGAAGTACTTTTTCATTGGAAAAATATTTTATTTTGAATTCTAAAGTCAAACCAAAATGTTGGTTGTATTTACTTTTTATATACAGAGTATTTGATGCAACATTCAAAGTTGTTTTTTTTATTTTATTTGCATGCATTTTATGTTGTAAAAAAAGACTAAACAAAATATTGATCCAGAAATAAATGCTTCACATTAGATAGATTTCAGACTGGAGAAACTGAAATTAAATATCCTGAGCTGTTTTCAGAGAAAGAGAACCAGCATGTTAAAATCCAGCGAGTACTAGCTACAGGTCAAGTGGAAAATTACAACTAGACTTTTATTATGTCAAACTGCCACTGCCTTTGCTAGCTAAAAACTCACAATATCGGCTCTTCTCCTGAAAATGGTTGCATGGCAGCAGAAATTGTGTAAAGGGATGTAACAGGCTCCCTCTGACTTAGGAGTAGACAACAGGCTATAACAAGGGCAGGCATTCTACAAGCTAGATTCTTTTTGACAAGAATATTCTTTCTACCAACCTCCATCTCTACATTATAAAATCAAATGATGGCATTAGCAGGCACCTTCCTATATCTAATTCCTAAGAACAATGTTAGAGAAACTCTACTGCCTATTTGTCACCCCTAACCAGACAGCTCTCACTGGAAATGAGTAAGATAAAAGGATTTTGTTGTGGTTTTTTTACCTCAATGCTCATAGGCCAGCTAATGTTTTTGCTGGAATAGGAGACAAGTCCATTGTTTCTCTAACTTCAGTTTTCATAACCCAGCAACTAGACACTGATTTTTAGTAGATTTTGTTGTTGTTGGGTTTTTTGTTGCTGTTGTTTGGTTGTGGTGAATTTCTAGTTTGTTTGTTTTGTTCTTTGTCTGGCTTTGTCTAGCTGCCAGGGCTCTTTCTTGAATGGTTCCCTTCTGTCAGGATGAATCTCACTTTTGCACACTGGCACACAGGTTCACCTTGCCAGAGTGGTGGGATACTGGAGTGTTCCTGAGGCGTCAGTGAAAGTTGTGATATTAAAAACTTCTTAAGTTCTGACATAAAATCTGCAGGAAATCGACAGTTTTGGCATATTAGAAAGTATGTCTGAGTTAGGACTATAGGCTATATCATTTTTATCAAGCCTTTAGAAGCATCCTGTTGTCATTCTTAAGTAGCTATTTGTAAAACAATTGTTTTCTGCCTTGAAAACTAACTTTTCTTTAAATAAAATTATACCTAAAAATAAACATGCGTTACTTAAGACTCTTCCCATCATTAACTTTGTTTTTTCCCACCATAAGTAGAGTGTCACTAATATACAAAAATACACTGACATATCTTTAGTTTTTTGCTACATGTATAAGATTCACAGAACTTGTCATACATGGTTTAAACAAAATGACAGGCTGGAATATAATTACCACTGAGGAAAAAACTGCCTTGACTTCCTTTGTGAGATACATAACGGAGATTTATACATGTCTTAAATAATAGCTGACATCAATTGCAGGATTCAGTTTTGGACTGTATTCTTGCTTTTGAACCCTACAAGGGAAAACCTGAGGCATTAACTTTGTATTTCCCCTGTTTGATTTCTCACCTCCACTCATCGGGGATGAAAGCTTGCTACTTTCTTGACTGGCTGTTTGCAGTGTCTGACAGCTCTGCTTGCGCAGCCTGTGCAGTGGTTGTGAGGGGAGAGGCACAACTGAGTTTGTCTCAGCCCAACAACTGAGCATAAGAACCCTGGAAACTGAGGTAGTGAAAGAAATAGCATGAAAGCCTCCATTCAAGGCAAACTTTGCTGTGCATGCTAAAAGGTGGCCATGAGAGACGCTCCCTCTCTGTCACCACCAAGGCTCTTGCTGGTGACCTGGGGAGCCAGGCTTCTGCCAGGGTGACAACACAGGAGCACACAGCAATATGTGACTGCATAAAGGGATGTATAGACATATACTGTACTCCATCAGAAAACACAGGTGTTTCTTTTCCTCCTACATCTTCACTATGCCAGTATGGATGGTTACAGCCACTCCCTGAAATGCTTTTACCTCATCACGAATGGTGTTCTATTTTCTAGCAAGCAGCTGACTGTAGCTTCCTTCCAAACACCCAACGCCTTACACCAAACACCAATTTGTATCTACTCAGGATAAACTATTTTCCTTCTGACATACCTCTGCTAATGTCTTCTCACTTTCCACATCAGGTTCAAATCTGACTTGTCACCCTTTAAAATCCACCCTTTAATTTCACCTCTGTGCACAGCTCTTGTCATAATTCCTTCCCATCTTCAAGACAACAGAGACTACATTTTCCGTATCTTTCCATGATCCTTCTCTTTTATTCCTGCTACTGGAAGCTCCACCAAATAGCCAATATCTCTTGCATGAAGATCTCTGTCAAGCTCGTCAGTAACAAATTCAAGAAAGGAAATAGTATTTGCTTTCTTACAGGCTTTCGTCATTCCTTGTTTTCGTGGGGTAGAAGCTGATTACCTTCTAATGTGAAAGTTATTTATCTCATGCCATAGTGGATTAAACTAATATAAAGATAGAAGACACCAGCAAATATTTACTTTCATGTCTTCCTTGCTATCTACCTCTTCCTTTCTGAAAAGAAAGCTCTTGAAGTCCTTTGTGCTTTTGGTAGCATTGGTGTTATTCCTCATGCTGCTTCTGAGATCTTCCTGCAGCTCCCCATCTTTCAGCATGCTGGGATGACATTTCTACATCTGAAATAGCAAAAATTATATATCAGCTCTCACGTTTTCCTGTCACCCTTGCTTGTCTCTCCATCTCAGACCTCTCAGTGCTATTTTAATGTCTCTTATGCCAATAATTCAGTATCTAACCCATTCAGAAATATTTCTTCCTTGAATTCAAAAGCCTACTTCTTACTTCCTCTGCTGTGGTTTTGTTTGTTTGTTTGTTTGATTAACTTTTAGTGGTTTTTTGTTTATTTGGATTTTTGTGGTTTTTTTTTTCTTTCTTTTTTTTTTTTTTTCTTTTTTGGACATAATAATACCACCTGCTCCCCTGAATGTTTTGACTAAATTTGTTTCACTTGAAACAGTTTTAAAAGACACAGTGGTGGAGATGTGAAGGATAACACAGATTAGAAGCTGAGGCAGCAGACTGTCCTTTGTCTCACAGGACAGTGAGTGTTCGGAACTGGATATATGCTGAGCACACAAGGGTTTGTTTTTCCTTTTCATTAAAAGGAAAGCCATTATCTGTAGACTTGAGCAGGTATTTCTGTGTATGCAGTGGGGAATACCACTGACACTGAACTGTCTTCTGGGAGAAACGATTAAAGACCTGCTGCTGGCATGTCCCAGCTCCAAAAAACACAGTGGTTACTGAACAGACCCAAGCTTGTTCAAGTGCATAAACAAGTCTATGTACCAAGGAGGTCATTATACCAACTCAAAGTGATATCAAGGAAATACAGCTATTGGTACAGAGGTACCAATGCAGAAAGGATAGAAGGATAGATAATCTTCCTGATAGAAGGAATATAATCTTGGAGAATTGAAATAAGAATATATAAAGTGCATGAGCAAATAGGTATTTAAGAATGGATTGTTCCAGCAGGGGAGGGGTGCTATACACTAAGGAAAGTTTGGAAGGAATGAGTGAATTTGATCAGTGCCCTGCATTCTTTATCAGTTCTTTCATAGTGATTGCACAGGATCCGCAGATGCAACCTCAGACCTATATGAAGGGCACACTATGAAACTGTCCTATAAGCACCCAGACCACCTGGACTGTGACTGCTTTTAGGGAGTTATTAAAGAATCCACAAAGGCAGAAAACCTGTTAATAAAGACAGGTCTCATTCTTCCCCTCTTCCTTCTGCACTGTTGTCCCTGATGGGACATCATACTGAGGCTATATTTTTTTGGCATAGTAGGTATTTTAAAGTTACTGTCTCTTGGAGCAGCTGGTTAGAAAACTCATAAGCAGAGGAGCATGATTTGATGTAGTCCTCATGGGATCAGCTCACAGGTCCTAGTCTGAAACATTATTAAACAACTATCTTGTAATGCTGACTGTAATATACTTATATCCAGCAGTCATGTAGAACGGAGAAAAGCTCCCAAAAGACAGGAGAAAAACTCCTAGCCCAACAATCCAATATCTCTTACATTCAAAATCCAAAACTGCATAAAAATTATATAGCTTAATCAAAGGAAATGAAAAAGTCCTGGTAGGAGAATAAAATGATTGTAGGTGGCAGGGAGATTGCACTAAAGCATTGGATTAGAAGCTCATAGTAAATATACTCCTATCCAAATGAAAGAGTTCAAGGAACAGCCACTTTAAGACTTGAGTGTTAGTAATAAATCTTTTCCGGCCATATCAGAAAGGGCACATCTCTTAGAAGACTTGTAGGACCAAATGTTAGTTGCGTTGTAAAAGGATTGCTCAAGCATGATAAAGAAACAACAGAAAAGCAAACTGCAATATTTCCACCAGCAGTCAATGTGTCAGAGCCTGGGCCTAGTCTTACTCTCTCAGCCTTTCTTTACAGGAGAAAGAATAGGGGAACCATCGCAGTCAGAACTGTCAGCAAAAGATGTTTTAGGACAATTTAAAAAAAATCAATAGAGCACTTCCAGAGCTGATAGCATTTGCCCAGTGGATCTTAAATAATTCAGAATTGAGCTGTTCATGCTCTCAGCTCTGGTGGATAACCTATCACTTAAATTGGCCTCAGTACAAGACGAAAGGAAAAGAAAACATACAAGACAAGTTTTTAATAAGAACTCTTGGGAAATCTGAGAAATTACGGGCTAGGAAGTCATCATACTTTTGTACTGGACAGATTAGTAGAAGCTATAATAAATAACATTACTGGCAGTATACACAAATTAATATAATTTAATAGGGGACAATTATTGTAGGTTTTGCAGGAAGAATTAACAGGTCTCAAGCCTGTTTCAGTACCTGGATAACTCTAAACTATTGCTTATCACTAAGTTTATGTACTAGGCTTGGATTTCAGAAAGGCTTTTTATTATATACCCATCTAAAAGGTCTTAGAGAAAATAGATTGCTATGGAGTAAAAGGGAAGGCCTTCTGCAAGAGTAATAGCTAGCTAAAAGATAGGAAAGAGGACAGGAGGAAATGGTAGGTTTCAAAATGCTGTGTTGGGACCTGCATTGCTGGATATTCGTTCATACATGAGCCAGAAAAGGGGTTACATAAAGTCATCGCAAAACATCAGTATATGTAAGTTTTCTGACTTTACAAAACTATTTATGGTAGTTTAAAATAAAACTGAACACAAAGATCTACAGAATTATGTCAAACTGAAAAATTGTTGACAGCGGCAAAGTGCACTTACTAAAAATAAGCCTGGCATTAACTATTACTTAGCAAAAAGATGGATCAGATTTATTGTGGGTTGTTTTATGAAAATGTCATCCCAGTACTCACTATAATTTAAAATGAAAGCACATGATTAAGTACTATCAGGCAAGGAGTAGAGATCCAGCATTTAAAGGTCATTATAATAACACATAAACTCAATCTCATTCTTGAATTTTGGGGTTTGGTTATCTCACCTCTAAGATACAGAGACAAACAAGAACAAGGAGAATGATCAGAAGTATAGCATGGCTTTCAAGCGAGATGAACTTAAACTAAAGCACACCAAATGTAATTAGTCTGCAACAGGTTCAAAACAAGCATGTCATGCTTTTTCAAACCACACAACAAATAATTACATTGCCAAAAAATCTTAGATACCAAAGCATAAATAAGTTTGACAGCAGATTAAATGAAAATAGGAAAAAAGTGTCGAATAAAGCTTCGTAATACAAAGATGCAGGTGGCATGCCTTGTTCAGGAAGTCTCTAATCTGCAGCTTTCTGTGAGCAAAGAAGGTAACTAAAGAAATATCACCTGTCTTCCTCTTATACTCAGTAAATAACCAGTAAGATCAAAGTAGATACTCTTTGTCTGAACCAAGTTCAGGTGTTCTTATGTTTTAAGGTGCGCAGAGAATCAAACTGTGGAGGCCACATCCCAGAAAAGGTCGTGACAAGGTTTTCTATAATGATCAATTACAGCTCCCACTGAAACCCATGCAACATTTCTGAGAGCAGGAGCTACGCAGGGGGTCTAACACCGTGGATGTCAAACAACTTCACATGCCGTTATTCCAGGTGTCCAGTCAGAAGTTATTTAGGGATGTTTTTACACACAAGTAATAACACACACTTGTGCAGCCTATTCCTTCTAGAACCATAGAAGTATTTGATTAATAGCACAACACTATTTTGGCTATATTCAGTCCATTACATTTAAACAGCTGCTGCCATATTCCCTTCATGCAAATATTTGCTTCTTGACATTCATGCTCCTTATTAAACACTAAGATTGAAGAACATCTGCCACTAAACCTTCTTTTTTAAAAATGATTCTGTAGAAGCCTTATCAAGAGTTATTTCTGTTAGCTTTCTAAAACTCCTTCTGCTAAAAATCAGTGACTTTTTAAAAGAAAAAAATTATGTCATGCCTTCTGAACACCCATTTTATGTATTCATAAACATTCCCAGCCCAAAATGAATCCTGGATGATAATCAGTTTACTTCTTTGCTCAGCCATGGACAATTTTTTCAAATCTATAAATGTCAGCATTCTGTATGATGATTAAAACTCTTGAAGGATCCAAAGGCTCAGCCACAGACTGCAACATGGAGGTTATTGCGAAGATTTATTTTTATTCTCCTTGTTACACTGGCCTCTGTTTTTATCTTGTGGTTGAGTAATTAGCTTCACCCAGGCCACAGGTTTTCCCATTCATTCCCTTTGTTTCTTTACCCTCACTTGCAGGCATTTGCTGTTTGCAGGAAGAGGGGCCACATCATTCACTGTGGCTCTTACTCAAGGAAAGCCTCATACAGTGCATGGTGCTCCCCACGAACTGGTGCTCTACTCAGGTGATCTCCTAAGTGCTGGTAGCTGTCCCACAGAGTGGGAGTAGTTTTTCACATTTTCAGTTAAAAGTTTGGTGATGAGAAAGCCCAGCAGTCTGTAAGAGATCTTGAGTGCTGAGGACAACTCACCTCTGAAGAGGGGGGATGTGTGAGTGCTGCTCTTGATTACCGGCTCAGACATTCTTCATGACTGACACTGCAGTTTTCTGACCTCAGTTTCAAAGTTCAGATCAAGGAATCAGACCTGGACTTAACTTTCTATTTCGTCTTAGGCTTCTATAAATACACTGGCTTTGCAAATGTAGGCAGTACAGTCATGCCAAATGCTTTCACAAAGACAATATTATCTTCCATTCTGTTTCAACTATAAAAATTTATTTTGTTTTGTTTCATAAAGTAGGATATTTATTTTTAACATGACTACAGTGATGAAACATCTACATATGTATATAGCTCTGGTCCTTCAAAAACATCCAGAAATAAAACCATACTGAGCTCTAACCTAGTTTCAGTGACTGCTCAGTGTTCATGCTTCCCTCCAGCTAAAGCAATGCCCAAGACCCATCCATTTCCCTGATGGGTGCAACACCTCCCTTGGTTGGGGTTGCTGACTCAGTGGCCCTTATTCTTCAAATTGTTTAACTATCTGTACAGTGTAGAGCAGTTGCATAAGGAACCAGTAAGAGTGTCATGTCTCCCACACAGGGTACCCACTTATGAGGTGACAAATAATGGGAGGGAGTCAAACTTTGTACCTTTCTCTGTGCCCTGGGCGGTGCTGGGACATCTGAGACACCAGTAGGTGGATGAGGATTTGTTTCCCTGGCCACTCTTTGGAGAACTGCATCCCCTCTGCCTTGTCTCACAAACGTTATTTACTATGAGATTTCAGCTAAATTCATAATAATCTACAGTTATTTGGGAGACAAAAATCACTTCAAAAGGAGGGTTCTGTGGGGTTTATGCTCTTCTGGGGCAGCATTTTGGTGGTGAGGACCTTGCTACAATTGCTGCAGTTGCTTCTACACATCTTCCTTTGGGGATAGTCATGAGAAGAGCAGGTGTAGAACTCATTAGGCTGATGACTTTCCAAGGCAGGAAAAGCAAGAGATCTCTCAGTGACCTGACACTGCAAATCCTTCACCTAGAGCGTGTTTCCGGATTACAGCTGAAGCAGGTAAAGCTCCATTCCACAGGTGCCAGCTCAGGTTGGTATTGTGGCTGCAGATTACAGGGTTACACAATCCTCGCTGGCACTATTTTTATGGTGTGAACTAGAATTTGACTCTTGCCATCTGAAAGACCGCAGTGGAACACAGTGGTGTAACTTTTGGTTGCTTGGCTCTATATAGCTCTGTTTAGCAAAAGTGTATAAATAGCTGTGAACAAATAGACTTACAAAATTGTCACCAGCAAATTACCCATTCTTTGCCTCTTGCTATGAGATCATTAAAAATATTTTAGATATTTATAAAAAAGCTTCCCTCTTTCATGAGAGATGAATAGAATTTTCTGAAGTGTTGATCTGTACTCTTGCATGTTTATTGAATACATTTGGCATGTATTTATAGGCTTTCCATAGATATCTATAAACATGTTGTACAAAAGATATTTCAAATCTGAAATGTATGATATATGTAACATTTACGTTGAGCTTACAGACAAATAATTTTCTATTGAAACCAAAAATTTTGCACTGAGCTGCACCTCTCCCAAAAAGGCATACCTCTCCACAGGCAAAATAGTTTCAAATGCAACCCTGGATACTGCTAACACCATTCTCTTATATCTTCCTTAGAGAAAATGTGAAAACTGTCCTTCTAATCCCAAAGGTCTTAAGAATTAATACCTGAAAATACTCACTGACAAGCACATTGAAGGCTGGGGTCAGCCACTGTACTGCCTGAACCAGGCATCTGTTGCACCCAAAGACTTGAAGGCAGACTCACAGCAGTTTCTTGGAGGATAAATGGTTGAGCTGTGACCCTTCCAAACATCCTCAAGCCCTGAGCATTCCCCTCATCACTCAAAAGAGGTAGTCCCCAGATGCACACACAATTTGAACTGTGAGTTATAAACAGTAAAGATTTGCCACAAAACTGTTCAGAGAAATACTGATAAACTTTCTGAATTTTTGATTGTTATTAGAAGTTGATTTGCCAGAGACTGCAAGTCTTTAATAAGAATATCCAGGATTTTAAAGGTAAACAGTGAAGGTTTAAACAATTTATAAAAGAAAATGCACAAGCTGGTTTAGTGTTCTTGGTGTCTCATGAAGTGTTAGTTTTAAAAACAGGAACAATATTTTTGTTGAACTCTAATTTCTGGGAAAAAAAAATTTGAATTTGAAGACCTAGATTCTAGATGAATTTATAGAGCAGTTTACAAGAAAAAATACTAATTGCCATTATTTGTGAAAAATTCTTGAGTGACCCAGAGTGGATCTGGTCCTGAGCATTTCTGTGGTAGGGAAAAATATTTTTCCTTGACATGTCCTGTACTGGTGGATATTTTCGCACAGCCTCTGTGTCTGTAAGTAAATTAGCAAGGTTTTTCTGCCACAGATAGGGATGTGAATGTGCAGAGGAGAAGACTGTGGAGCTATGGAAGGGGTCTTTGAAGACCGAGACAGCTATAGAGGATGTAAAGCCATTTCTTCCATCATGAGTCTATGCAAACTAGCATAGAGGAGCAAAACAAAACTGTAAGAGAAGCTGCGGCAGAGCTGCCTCTGTGACTGTGGTCCCAGCAGAAATTGCTGCCTCATGATGCCTATAAATTTCCTAATATTAGAAGGGCTGGAAATCAAGGTAGTAATATCAGGCAAGCAGAAGTTGATACAGAAGCTTTTTCTGTTGCACTGTCTCTGAGAGGAGCTTTCTTTAATCGTATTATGGTAAACCCAGCATCAGGTCTTTCCCTTATGTTGTTTTGACAAGAGAAGGGAACTGGCACGAAGGCTGTGTCTATATTAATGAATTAATCAGCAGTGGGAGTGCTCAGAGGCCATGGATGTCCGCCCTGCTTGTCAGCATGACTTCGGCCTGGGCCAACCAGCACTTTCTGAAACACTTCCTGAAACGCTTCCTGAGCCTTGATTTGGCATTAGCACAGGACGAGTTTGAAGCGAGAACATTAAGGTGTTCCTGCAACTTTGTGTTCTCTAAAACACTACCAAAAACTATAGAAGTATTTTCTCTGCTTTTGGTTCTCTGCCTTTTTTTTTTTTTTTATTATTTTTATTTTTGATCACTGTAAGCATTTCCATTAAATAGCTATTATCCCCATAAGCATTCTGCAGATGCCAGAAAGAAATGAGCTATTAAATATCAGTTCATTAAGGTATAATTCTGTCAGATTATTTGTTCTGGATTTATTGCAAGTCTGATGGATAACTAGACATAAAGTTATCCACAAGTGCCATGTTACCCGTGCCTCTTAACAGCATCTTCTTTCGAGAATTACTTTTTACTGCATTATCATAATTTCTTCAAAACTCCATTGAATTTTATTTTCTTCTCTATTTCCTTTCTCCCATTATAAGGGAAGTATTACATCTTTATTTAAAGTTTCAGATCAGAGGTCAAGCTGTTTGCAGAGGCCTCAGACACACCTGGATTAGACTTTGCAGCACGTGTGGTGATGAAAGTGCTGCAGTTGGCAGCAGGTTGTGCAGGTGGGCTCTCAGGATGAGGAAGTTGGTACAGAGCAGCTGCTGGGATGGCACTGCCTCAGCTCTGTAAGCTGACGTGTGTCTGAGTGCTCAATTACTGACCTATTGCATTTCACCTCTGAATATACTTTGGATTACTTTAGGAGGCCTACATAGGCGATGCCTGTGAAACAGGAGAGGACTTAACACAGAATTAATACTTAATTAATTTTTTTTTTCCCTCAATGAGTAGGCCTATGGCTAATAAGCTTTTATTAAACACAAGCTCTAACAATATTCAAATTAGTGAAATATACCTTTCCAGAAATTTATATATTATGTTCTCAAGCCACCAAAATATTAAGTATATAACTTACAAAATTATGTTGTCTAAGCTCCACCAAATTCACACAAACAAAAACTCTCTGGCTTTGAACAGCACTAAACAACTTTACATTCTGTCTTATTCAGCAAGTAAATTTAATTTTGAGGGTAAAATGGGAGAGACTGACCAAAACCGTATTCACATTAGTTCTCCTTCAGTGTTGCTATGACACTGGTTGAAATTGTTGTGTTGAAGACAAAATGAGCCATTTATTTCCATGTGTAAGGTCCATCTTCAGTAGCACCAGGCAGGGTGGGTGCCACTGCCAGAGCTGTGAGGCTTCACTGTCTCCCCCAAGAAATGACACCAGTTTCTAATGTGAGCAGGTTTGTCCACAGACGTTTACTGTGACAACTGTAGTACTGTCCTTGTCACTGAAAAGCAGCTCCTTGTCCCACCATCACAATGCTGTTGCTGTTCTCGTGTACTGCTGTGGAGGGTTTTATTGGCCAAATAAAAGATAGTACCTAAAGAGTTACAATAATACACTACACTCACTACTAGACACCAGAATTTCAATCACCAGCACCTTTTTGATGCTTTTAATTGGAAATCTCATAAATAATCCACTCTTTTTAACACTTTCTAATGAATACTGAACAAAAATAAAAACAAAATCAAGGTGAGTACAATGCTCATTTCTTAGGCTAGAAACCTAGGTGGTAGCATTCATCAGTCTTCTCTCTTTCAGGTCAGAGAATCAAAGAGAAATTCAGCATATGGTCCTGTGCGCAACATCATGACCCCTAAATTGTATCATTCAATCCAAACGCAGTTTAAAACACTAAGACAAGGATTCATAAACAAATACATAGCTCTTTACATCCCTGTAAGTGAGCTGATATGTAACCCTAAGACTAGGATGACAGCATCTGTGGTACTGAGTAGTGGATGCCCTCCCTGAGGTATGAAAAGGAGTACTCAAGCATCTCAGTGCAACACTGGGCAAGAAGTTTCTGAGAAAGTGGTATTGGGAGCTTGAAAATATTTCCTGAACTGAATACTTAAAATTCATCTTTGATATGCACAAATAGCATAGATTTCTTTGAAGGTGTATCTGAAGTGCACCTCAGAGCCTGTGTGAGTCCTCTCCTTCATGTATAGATCTATTCTTCAAAAATGTGTGTTGTTTTAAATCTTGACCTGAATTTTCAGGCTCCAGAACCAAGCTTCTCCTTTTATCCAAGACACAGTACAACAGTTCCAGGTTACACAAATTCATATCTGCTTAGAAACATACTAGTATCAAAGTTATCACATAAAGCAAGGTTAAACTAAGACAGAAATCTCTCTGGCAGGTGAAAGACTGCTGCTTTATTCACTAAGCCTTATAATCTTTTAACTTGCAGTTCATTGCCAAAGAAGATTATGGAAGAACTCCAGCCCATATCCAAGTGTTACAAGTCTATATTTGGTACCACATTGAACTTGTGTAATGAAGGTTGAAAAAGATTGCCAAGTGTGAAAGATTACCAAGTAGGTTGATAGACAAGTAACAGAGCTGTATATCTGAAGATGTGAAAAAGCAAATTTGTACATTTATCAGTATCAACACAGACCCTTTCCTGTTCTTTCCTATCATGATTCAAAGCTCAGTGCTGTTTCTGAGTTGTCTGAACCGAACTAAAATTAAAATTCTAAACAAATGATTGAAATGCAGATTTTGATTTTCAAAATTTGATGACAGGACATTTTTAACAATTTTTAAAAATTAATTAATTAATAATTACCTTGATTGGTATACACACACAGAGTCTCTGTGAACTTCGTTATAAACCTGCTTTATAAAACACTTTGACTGAAGACTTGTTTGCTCTTTAACTTGCAAGTATCAGACGAGTGAATATTTGCCACTTTGGCCAAGAGTAACAGACATTTAATTCCCTCATCTCGCTGTCCTCTTCGCCACCCAACCTTGAGTGAAGTCGAGACCTCGGTTGTGAACCCAAGGTAAAGGACTGGAGCTGAAGCCAGGCTGCCAAGCAGTGCCATCTAGGGGTAAACCATCGGGATTGTATCGTCTGCATTACTCAAGCTAGAGACCAGACCTCTATTTGCTGTAGGATAAAACACATCAGGGTTTGTGTCCCCTAAAGCTGATCTGGTTTTCCAGCTCTGTGAGATGACCAAAAAAAAAAAATCAAAAAAACCACTTCAGTCCTTACAGCCTCATGTCTGTGATAACACCTCCATGAAGTCCTATAAAGATCTCTGCAGTACTTTGGTGGGATTATTAATGATACCATTGTTTGTTCTGAGTTATTTGCTTTTTCTTTTTAATTCTGTCATACAGGTAGAAAAGCAATAAAATAAGAGATCCAGTAGGACATTCAGGAACTAAGTGATGACAAAGATCCCAGACAGTCCCCAGAGATCCTCTGGCTCTCTGTTTATGTAGCTGACTTCCTCAAAAATGAATTCAGATTTGAGGTAGTATCCTGCTACACTGTGAGGTACTGATGGGCTTTCTAGTCCTTTGATCACAGCAGCAAGCTGGAACTCAACACCCAGATGAGATTAAAAGGGAGTTTGCAGCCCTTTTAAGCGCTCCATAGCCTCTCCTGGAAAGGATGTTTTTCTGCAAGACGCGGATCCAAGCAGCTTTGCTTAGACATGAGGTGGAGGAAGATGGTAAAATATTAATTCTCCACAATGTGAAGCTTCTTTAGGCAGCTGAGTGAGTGTTGTGGTGTGTGCTGGGAGAAGGAAAGTTATTGCGATAATCAAGACTTGGTGCAGCTACCTACTCAGTTTCTTAATTTGCAACATAAATAACATGAAAGCTGCAAAGATGCTGATATGTGTAATGCAAAAAATAACTTTTGTTAGGGTTTGCTCTAGCTCAACTATACAAGGCATAGCTGAAATAATAGTTCTTTCACTTGAGAAAGTGTATCAAGATATAGAAAAGATCAATGCACAAGGGAGTCTTTGATCTTGACATGCTAGAGAGGTTAGAGAAAGGGAAATTTTGTAAACTCCTCCTTGCAATGATGAATTGATGTAAGAAGAGATTAAGTGAGTAGCCCAAGATTATTTAGGAAAGCCTACGTCAGAGACAGGAAACAAACTGAAATAAGGAAGCAAAACAAAATACAGAATTGGTGGTTTGAAGAATTCAGACCAGAATCCAGGAGGCATGTTTTCGGGGAAGGTAATTTAAGCACTGGAACAACTGACTGAGGTTGATCTTGGATTCACCATCCCATTTGGTGCATCACACTAGGATGGGAAGTCCTTCACAGAAGATGTGACTCCCCAGGAAGCTACTGGCCAGGTGCAAATACCACTCACTGGTTTGCAGAGGCATGTGAGGGTCCACCCTCTGCTGTTCTGCATTTTGAGAAGGTCTCTGACCTGTGTTGGGCAGGAATACATTGCAGTTTACCATGATTAGCCTTGAGGAGTCATAAGACATCTCTCTGTCACAACAGTTCCAGATGATGCTTCTCAGAATATTAAACATACTAATAATCAGTCAATTACTAAGTAGCTTAATGATGGATTAGGTACTTATTGCTCAAAATCTTGGTCAGTTCTTGCAGCAGACAGAAGTGACCAGAGCTACCCCTTCCCTTTACTACTTGGAACTGATGATACACTGCTCCAGCAGCATTCCAGGCCTCATGTGAATGTGAGGATTTCCTGGGATGCCACAGGAGAAGAGCAGACTGACAGCTTTAGCAAATCCCTGCTTTGTACTTCTATGAAGAACTACAGAAGATGCAGGAGAGCTTGCAATGGAATAGCTGATCTTCCAAAAAAAAAAAGAAGTGAGCTGTTTTAGGGCCGGCCCATGCAGGACATCTGCACACAAGGCACACACTGTGGTGTCCGGAGTCTGCTGCTCCTGCTGTGGGTCACACACACTGCCACAGCACAGCTGCTTCCCCTGCAGCTCACTCCAAAGCCTTGCTGGCTGGGAGGAAGTACTCCCTTGGTATTAGTCTGTGGAAATCTGTGGCCGGTGATACGGAAGCTCACTGAGATTATCACAGCTGTCGCTGCCTGCATTAAAATACCTTATTCTAAACCTCTAGGTTGTCTTGTTCTCCAGCCTGAATTCCTGCATTCTTTACCATGAGAGCAAAACTCACCATGTGTAAGTAATGATTGTAACTCCTGCCTCTATGTTTTGGTGACTTTTCACAATATGAAACTGTACTGAATAATTCATTATAGATATTAACTGTAATTCTATTATATTTTTCAAATAACATTAAATGCTCTAACATACAATTATAGGTGGTATGCTTTTTCTACTTAACTTCTGACTTAGGTAATAAAAGGTACAGAGAAAAAAATCAATGAAAAACATAAGGAAGTCTGTTTGAATTCAAAGACAGACAATTTGTGAGTCTTGTGGACCTTGGCTTCTGAAAGAAGTCAATTTTGGAATACCTTTCTTTTTTTTTTTTTTTGGTGTCAGACTGAAAAAACTTTCCTCAGAGCAATCAAAAGAAGGAACTAGTGTGTCTTTGAAAGTTTGTGGTGAATTGCAGTGGTCTGAGTCTTTAACCTTGAATTAACACAATCCTCACTTCCAGGTGATTGCCTAATACTTCTGAAATGCAAGTGAAGATACTCTCCTTCCTCTGCTGTGGGTGACACAAATTCAATAAGAAATGCTAGTAAAAAGAAACACAGAAGAAGGATAGCAAAAAGTGGCTGCTCTCCTGGCTACATCCCAAGTCACTTGATGGGCTTACTGAAGGAACCAGACTCCTGCAGTGGGGAAAAGAAGAAAAATTGAGGAAGAGGAAAAATGAAAAAGAAAACATTTACATGTGTAGTGCTACAAAGCACCTGTCTACAGGGATATATGTATATGTGGTCTCAGAAATGAGGCAGTGCTGTGACTGCTCCAATACATGATTTGAAAGGAGAAAGTTTGTCAGGATGTTAACAAGAACGATGGCCACAATGTACAGAGTGGGCTATGACTGTAATCTGTTGCCAACTGCTTCTCTGGGAGGGGACAAGGAGAAAGGACAGTATGTGTTTCCTCTGAAGGTGTATTGTTATCAACAGATGTTGATTAATAGATGTTTGTGGGTTTACAAAAAGCTAAGATCAGCATCTCTTGAGAACTTCAAATAGCTCCTTGTGATTGAATTTAAATAAGGAGATGCTTTGTTAGCTTAGTTTTGAATTTTTAGCATTTTGACTTGTAACAAAGATAATGTTATTAGCAGTTAGGTGTGTAGGAGTAGTGTGCATTTCAGGTTGGAGAATCTGTAGTGCTATAATTGAAAAATGAAATCAAATCATTCTTAATGGGCTTGACAGCTCACTTGGTAAGAGATTTGGTTTTAATACAGACTTACATGCTCTGAAGCCTTTACATAGATTAGCAAGACTTAAAGCTCATCTCTCTCACCACAGTGTTAGTCTTCCGAGTTAGGTTAGTCTCCTTCAGGGACTGAGAAAGAGGAGATCACAGCTGGATACTTAAAGCATTAAAGGCCTTTGCACAATAGCAAAAAATGGGATTAGAGCAAACATTGACAACTTCAGCCAAAAAGTCATAGCAAACACACAGGCCTCGTGGAAAGAAGATCTAAATTTTTATATCCTTCATTTCCAGGTCTGGCTAACCTGAAGGACTCAGGAAGATCTCATCCTTGCCTCATTTTCCCCCAGCCACGTCCTGGTGCCATGTAGAAGTAAGCCTGGACATGCACTGAACTCTACAAATCATCCTCCTCAATCCCCTCGGGTTGGAAATTCAGACAAAACAGAGTAAGGAAGCGTGTGTGTGGCCCCACGAGCGGGATGAGCAGGAGATATGCCAAAAGGGCAATACTGCCCTTCACATCTGCCACACAGATGGGCAAGGCAAATCTCCTGCCAGCACAGTTGACTCTTACATCTTTACATATTCATCTAAGATACATCTTTATTTCTAGCCCGACCACTGAGTGTTCAGTGTAATTTTAAGCTACACAATGCCATTCTGGCATATCAGGGCTAGGGGACAATTACCCTGCCCTAGTGATTGAGACAGGTTTGTCAAAGTTACAGGATCTGAGGAGTACAGGACCACATCTGCCTCTGCAGACTTGGTCCTGTACTCCCAAAAAGACCTAGGTATTTCTGTCAGGCACTTCACCGAGCCACCTGCACCCCAAATGTGCACACACCTTTGGCATAAACACTTTTGTGTGTTACAAAGGTGTGCTTGGCAATTGCACAAATACGTGTGCCCCATCATTAAAGCAACTGGAAAATCCACCAGGCAGTAGATACTACTATGCCCACTACTCTGATCCCTTGATTCAGAACTGTATACTCACTGAGAATGCTTCCATTGCAAGCTAGTGCAGAATAAAGAATTTTCAGAGCTCATTCAAGAATAGAGATAAAAACATGTCAGTTAATATATAATTATTGATTGTCTCTTTTTGCACTGACCTGACATTTATTGAAAGAATTTGGTCACGGTGGGATTGCACTGAGCTTTTTTCTATTTCAAAACTTGCACCCTAATATTACAACATTGTATATAAAATGAATAGCTTTGGAAGTAGAGTAGAAAATTCTTTCTTTCCTGTCTTATATCATGAAGATCTTGAAGACAATTCATTAAGCTGTAAGAAGGGCACATTTAAAATATATAGAGAATATATTGAGAGATATACATGTAAGTATGCATAAACATTTATCAGAGATAAATATATTATGGGTAAGCTTTATAGAATAGTGCATTATATATAATAGAATATAGAATATATACTACAAAACATATATGTATTCTGGTAAGAGTTTCATGAAATATTTTCTGCCTTGGTATTGACATGAGGCAGAGCAAAGGTCCTTGTATTGCCCTAGCACAGTTCTGCTTTGAGCTGTGTAACAGCTTCTATATAGACAGCAAAAGACAAATATGATTTTATTTAGTTGTCAAAAGTGCACTGTATTTACACACTGGGCTAGAATTTCTCAATGCAAACATGAGTACATTATGGTAGAATGTGTCTAGCAGCCGTATGCCCTACAGATCTTACATCTGAATAAGAGATTCAAAGCATGGATGCAGCTTTGCTGTGAACTAGTCTGATATTATGCTTAATATATGCTGAAGAGCTGTATCCTGTAACAGAGCACATGGCTTTGCATCAAACCCATAATTTCTGAATGAGTTATAGTATAACTTTTGAAACTATATTCAACTCTGAATTAAGCCTTCCAGTGGTGGAGAACACAACATCTGTTAGTTGTTATCTTAGATAGAAGAACAAAGACTTTTTTTTTTACTTCATTAATTTATATTCTACTGCTGATCACTGAATCTCACTGTGTCTTATTCTTCTGAAAAAATGTCTATTCCACATATAGATATCTGCAGACAGAAAACAAGTAACTTAATTTCTCTTGACAAAAAAAAAAAAGTATCTCCATCTCTCTCTCAAGCATGTGTGTCACAAGAAAAATAATTTTCCCAATCCTTCTTAAACACCTTCAATTTTCACTCTCTTTGTGATGGAGGGTCAACACAAGTGGACACCACATCAGTATTGCTCCTGTCACTAGCCCTGCACAAATGTGAAAACATCCCCATAGTCTTCCAAGAGATTGTCCTGCTGGTAAAGTCAAGTGTTTGTTAGCTCAAGACAGACATTGGGATCTCATGATCTAGTGGTGCCCACAAATGCCATAATCAGGCAGAGCTAAAGCTGGACAGCTGGGAATGGGAATAGAACTAACAGTGAGTTGAAATTATTGCTCTCAAAGTATCATCAAGATTAGATTGTCTGAGTCCAAGTTTTCTGGTGTACTTGTCAGCTATCATTGCTGAGATGACCACCTGCACCAACAAGCTACTATGTAGTTTGGCATGACAGACTGGTCTTTTTACTCCACTTCCTGTGGAAAAATGTTGTGGGTTTTTTTGTTTTGTTTTGGTGGTGTTTTTGTTTTTGTTTTTGTTTTTTTTTTTTCCTAAAAGACAGATCATGAATTTACTCAAATAAAGTGTGCTCTAACTAGGCTATGAGGCACTCTACAAGACCACCCAGTCTTCCTATTTCTCTATCCTGTAATCTTTTGCCCTACTAGTTTCAGTGGTATTTTTTGGCTCCTAGATTGTGTGTGATAGGAAAAGAAGAGAAAATAGGTTTTGGATTTTGGCTTTTTTGTGTTGTCAGGGTATGAAAAAGTAAAATGTAAACACTTTTTTTCCCATCTCCGTTCCTTAAGCAGAGCTGTGGGAAGAGTCTTTCATGTCTTAGATTTCATGTCTCAAATTTGGAGAAGACAAAAATAGCCATACCTCAGGCTTCCTTCCTTTTTTTAATCATATTCACTGCATCTCTGCCGACCCTAGAGATGTTCAGTGAATGCTGACACTGACTTTGTAGCATTTAAATCAACATTTGTCTGACATCCTGGTAATCTGCAGTGATAATCAACTGGAGTCTTTTGCTCTAGTAAGAGTTGAAGGGAGATTAGCACAGGATGGACAACCCTTTTAATTGATTAAAATGATAAGCAGAGAAAGAGTGAGCTGTTTCCAAAATCCTACAGCTCAGTTGCCAGAGGAGTGCACACAGTATATTTTCTAAATCCCCAGTGACTAAGCAGCTTTGACTAAGATCCCCTGTGAACTTTGAGAGTATGAGGGCACAGGTCTTGAATTTGCAGATCAGGAGGTATAATGATGTCTACAGCAGTTCTGTGTTCTCCTACAGGGAGAGCATCAGACGAAGCATATGTAACAGATTAAAAGATCAGACAGGAGCTGTTTGTTTGCATGT
This sequence comes from Lophotriccus pileatus, assembly GCA_035583135.1. NCBI lineage: Eukaryota > Metazoa > Chordata > Aves > Passeriformes > Tyrannidae > Lophotriccus > Lophotriccus pileatus. The sequence goes on from JAWWES010000081.1 coordinate 126,233,576, forward strand.
CAGAAAATCAGCTTTTGTTGTTCAGGTATCAGGGGAAAAAAGGATGATTTATTTGCATGTCTATGCTTAAAATACACATGCACTAGGGCAACCTTTTAAAATTACATGCCAGGGAAAGTACAGTCTCAGTAGCATCCTTTAGATTTACAATTATCCCTTTCAAAACTACTGTAAATTTTAGATACACAAATGATAAATAGTTCTATCCTGGTTTTAAAGCACCTCTATTTGTTTTCTGCTGAGCAAAACCATACAAAACCATAAAAAGCCCTAGAACAATTGCAGACTTAGTGCAGCGCAGGCACTCCCGAGAACATGGTTAATGTATACCTTTAACATATAGTTATAGGAGGGGACATTTAGTTTGGGAGCGTATTGGTGGTCAATTAGTGAAAGGAAAAAATTAAAACTGGTGATGTGTGTACAACTGTGACAGCAGCCATCAAAGTTATTTCTCACACAGTAGAAAGAAACATGTTCTAGGATTGTTATTGTCCTGTGTGTGTCACTGACTGTTGCCATACATTGTGCACCTTCAGGTACTGTTGGCAATGTGCAAGTAGGCACACATTAAATACCATGGTGAAGAGGGTAAAACAAAGGCTTACACTGACAGATTGAAAAATTTCCTGCTATTTTGTATTGTATTGTGTGTGGTTGCTTCAGAAATACAGGATTCTTTGCAGAACAGAGTCACTGGGCTTTTCTACTTGCTCGGTTATCTGCTGTTCTTCTGGTTGTGTTCACACTAGGTGGGTTTTTTTACCTGTGGAATTTAGAAACAAGGTCAGTGTGGAGAACTGCTTGTGAGAAGCGTTACCCAAATACACACACGCAAAAGAGTCTGCATCTCAAAAATTACACAGTGGGTAATTTTTACATATAGGGTACACATGGTGATGCATACGGGAATAATGAGAGTATGTGACAGAGTAACAGGCAAAAATCTTTGCTGTTGTCAAGAATTTTGTTTTCTTTGAAATAATCAACTTGAAGAACTTAGAGAAGAGATGTGAAGGAGGAAAACTGACTTGATCTGATGTATTTATGAGTACTATGAGAGGGACACCTAACAAGACTACACTCTGCCATTCTTAAAAGTTGATTGCTGAAGTGTGACATGATCAAGAAATAGAGCTGGAGAAGAATAGTAGTGTTTTTCTGCAGAAGAATGTTATCTTTAAAGCATCAGGTTAGGATTGTGGTCAGGGGAGCAGCTGTGAGCAGGCTGGGTTTGCCTCTGCCAGTACATCTAGAGAAAAAGATAATTAGTCAGTCACAGACACCAAAAGTCTGGGAAAGAGTTACAGCCATGCAGGTGAGCTATGTAAGAGCCTGAGAGCTCTGGAGAAAGAACTTTGGATACAGGATAAACAGGAGAGTGAAGTCAGGGCCATGGCAATTTCTCACTGTTAGATGCAAGAAACAAGTAGGGTAAATGGTGATACTTGTAGGGATCCCTGAGGAAAAAAATTAAAAAATGGGGAAAGGAAAATCAAAGGTCTCTTGCAGCATTGTTAGCTATGACAAGGCATCGTGATATCAAGAAAGATGCACCAGAGGCATATGTGGAGTTTTCAATTGATATACATTAAAACATTGAATCTATAAACTATGTCAATGGACAGAGAAGATGAATTTGTATAAGATCATAAAAATATGAAGAGGGAAAATAGGAAAGACCAAAGTATGGAGCTCTATGGGGATATTTCTTTCTAAAGCCACAGTGAAGGAACCCCAACCAGACAGCAAATTTCTACAATCACTTTCAGGCTTGTTCCCCTAGGAACTTTATTGTAGACTCTGCATGACTTTAAGCAGCAGTATTCACACTGTTTGTGCAGCACACCTAAATCCTGTGCACAGCAGCATTTTTATGAATCTCTGAGTCAGTTCTTAATCCATTTCATGCATCTTTGACTGGCTTTCAGTGTAATAAGTTTTCCAGTCACCTGGGCTGCTATTCTCATTATTCTCTGCCTCTGCTGATCTTCTTGGCCATCACTTCTCTGTTATGCATAATCTGGATCGTAATCAGTCTGTGCTATGTCAGTGAATGATGTGCCATCTACGGATACAGTGAATGCGCATCTTTGCTCTACTGAATGAACAGGGGCTTGCTTTCCTCAATCTGCACTGAACACTAAGCCATTCATACTACAACTTACATTTCAGACTACATGCCTGTGGCACAGAATCACCTTTAGTCAATGTCATCTGATTTTGGACTAAAGCTGAAGTACAGTATTTTCCTCACAGTTTCTTCTCAAAAGACGGGGTCAAGTTGTTGATAGCGGTCTTAGCAAACCATGTGCTTCCTGTACTAGTCAGTTGGCATTTATCACAGCATTATTCATCCTTTGAACTACTTAACAATTATTTTATCCAATTTTTTAAATATATTTTTGGGTATTCATGGGATGCTGTATCAAATGGGTAATTAAAATCTACCCAATTCATCTCATATAACCTAATAATTTTGTAACAGCCTTAGAGCACCAGCTGTTAAATATCTGATTATTCCATTTATTGTTTCTAATTTCATACTACACATTCAGATTGTTTTCTCTTAATATTTATTCCACTGATGACATATAGACTTCGTTTTATCAATATCTGGTTTAAACAAACCTTTAATGCTTCATAATTTATCAAACTGCTGTCTTTAAATATCAGCATCCAGGTTGCCATCAATTTTGTCTTATTTAGCTCTAAGCCTCTATGATACTTAAAATGTCTCTGTGTATTACTTGTAAAAGACTGTCTGACTTCTCACAACCTTTTTGCTAGTTTTACTGCAATATATCTTTAATTTTTTTTTTTTCTTATAGATCTTTTCTCATTGTATATGCAGTTAGACAACTGTCCCTTACCTAGTTTCATCAATACACTTTGTAGTCAAGTTTTTTAATATCGAACATTGGGCCAATTCTCTTATGATTTCCATAGGTCCTGTATCCTTACTTGTCTGAGTAATCCTGATGTTTGAATATAGAGTGACAAGAAGCTCCTGGCACATCTTAAGGCAGTTGGTGCAGAGACTGGGTAAGTACCGTGAGTGTGCTTTGCTTAATTATTTGTGTTCAGTCTTAAGATGACAACATGATTAATAATTACATTTTACAGGATTTCAGTTCCCATCCTGCTAATTGGGCTGGGATGCTCATGGCTGACTGTCTTTCCAGTCTTTTACCCCCTCTGGTGTGTGTGTTAGAAGACCACTCGTGTAAATCAGTGTGTCTTGTTACTGCAAGTCTTAATTAGGTGTCATGTCTTCACAATAAACTGCACAGACAGAATTAGGTTCTCAGAATTTTATTTAGTGAAGGGAACTGGGATGGGGATTTCACTTAAATCATGACTTAATTTCCTTGATAGATGTTCATAAATATATACACCGGAACTGGAAATATTTTTATATTCTTACTGCCCGCTTCCCAATATGATTCTTAATCTGTGTGTATATATGTCACAGAGGACAATGGTCTTGATTTGTTTGAAACCTTACTTTTTTTTTTCAATGGATGTCGAAATATTAAAACGAGCATTTGTTCAGCTTTCCCCTAAAATAGAAGCTCGGAGTTTTTTACTTCTAAATTGACCATCTCTATGTTTACTATAAGATTTAGCTATACTTGAAAAATTCATTAGGTTCTTTCATTATTGCAACAGATTGCAAAGTTTGGCTGCTGCCTGTGACTGCAATAGCTCAGGCTGTAGATTTTTCCTGTATATCCTGACCAGGGCTGTTAAGCATCATGTGTACCCCTATGGGCTCCCTTTGAGATGTTGGGAGAGAGACTGAACACTCAAATACACTGGAAGAGGAGGAGTAGCAACAATTTAACATGATGGAAATAAATATTGACTCCCCTTAAAATGTGCCATTTCATTTCAAATGGCTCACTTTGCAGAAGAAACTACTGATTAAGACAATGGGATTTCTGAAAAGCAGATTCAGATAATGATGCAAAATGTTTGGTATCTTGCTATGTCAGTTAATCCAGCGGTTATCTAGTGCAATATATACAGAAAAATCCCAGAGCAGGAGAACTTTGGACTTTATCTTGGCTGAATACATCACCATTAGATAATACTGCACTTTGTTTCTCCAGCTTTACTAGTTGTGCAGTGTCTCAGCTTCAAGGGATATTACAGAAAGTGCCTTTTCTTGCAGTGATTGTGGTCAGTGTTTTGGATTCAAATGCCTCAAACAGGGAAAATGCAAGCTGGGTTTCTTCTGGCCAAGACAAGTTCTCTACCCATTTGGATACTGGCAAAAGATACATCAAGCCTGCTCCAGTAAATGCTTAAATAAACATATCAGAACACTTTAGGTATGCTCATGTAATTTTTACTGAAATAAATATAATAATCTCTCGGAATAACCTTTGACTGGTGCTTAGAAAGAGGAAAATCTTATAGATCTTCAGACCAAGGAGCTTCTAAAACATGTGGGAGGTACTTTAGGTACCATGAACTGAGATGACTATGGGATGATTTTAAAGGTGCCTAGAGACTTTCAGTACTCTTGTAAGGTTCTGCTGTGAAAGAGAGAGACTTCTTGTTCCTTAGCCTTGCAGAGTTGCTTAAATTCTGCCAAATTTAGGTAAAGTGTAGGTGTAGTGTTGGTCCTTGCCCAAGGAGTTAATATGGCAAATTCTTATCTCCTGACTCATCTGTGGACCTGATACAATTAAGAAATATATAGTGACAGTCCCTTAAACTGAGGATGCTGGTGACCTGGAAAGGTTGAGGTTCTTGCATTGTTAGTCAACACCTCACTCAAAAAGCACTTGCACTCTTTAGTTGCTAGCTGAGTTTTCCATGCAAGTTTGACTAGGACAAGGAAACTCGGTCTCTAGAACAAAACTTACAAGAACTAACATTTAAAGTATTCTAATGACAAACAATACATTTTAATATGTTGTGACTACAAATCCAGAGGCTCTATTAAATAAGGAAAAGCACCGTAAACATTTATCAGTAGTTTCTGAGAATAATTTTTAATTGGAAAGGATATGAAGTTTATTGATCTGCATTGTTATTTTTGCAAGTGTCTGAGGCCAAACAATTTCTGCAGGGTTTTTCTGCAATCCCTCTTATTCTGAGAAATGCTGGAAGAACAGTTCCACAAAGGACAAATCCAAGGATGAAATCTTTTTGATCCCAAAAAACCAATCTGCACAGATGCTTTAAGTATTGTCAGGGATAAGGAAATCTTGGTGGGCATCCACACCTATTGAAGGGCATCCACACCTATTGAAGGGAAGCATAGTCAGCTTTCCTAGCAAGCACATTAGGTTTGCTCCCAATCATACCTTTATTCCCACTGTCAGGAAGAAGCTGTTTCTCCCTTCAAATAAACATAAAATCTCAGGACTCCCTTGTAGTTTCAGGGATGTGGCAGCAGGGTGGCTCAGGGCCAATCACCTTAGCAGACCTTGCTCTGCCTTCCTGCTCATGTATTTCACACCTCCCAGAACAATGAATGGATCTTCATTTCATTCTAGAGCAGTATTTTTGGGCAAAATGTCCTTTGTTTAGTGGCCATTACATACCCCACATCGTATTCTTGATGAAGAGCTCTATAAAGCTCCCACCTGTAAAGTAAGAAACAGATTTTTTTAGCTATTAATCCTATTTCTGAATGAGGAGCTCCTCTCTGATTTACCTGTGGTAACGAGTTCAGTATTTCATTTCAAGTACTGCGACCCACTGACCTTTTGTTTGCCATGTAATTCTCAGCTGGTATGTCAGGACATCCCATTGTGTGGAGATGTGTCATAAATTATTTAGATATTTCTAAGCAGACAGGGTGTTTTCTGAAAAACAGGACACTCAAGGTTTAAATTTTACATTTATTTATCCCTTTCAATCCAAATTAGGCCTCACTTCCCTCTGACTTGAATATTTTGTAGAAATTACTTTTAAAATGCTTTTAAAATAAATTGCTTTTAAAATTTGCCTTTCATTGATACTGTCCCACATCACAAATTTCCACTCTCCCAAAATCTTTTTTCTATCTTTATTAAAGGTAGGAAAAGGTCTCTCCTGTTCCTCCACATCAGACTTGTTGACATTTTCACTAATAGACTTTTTCTCCACGTTATATATGCGGCTGTATCAGGAGGCATGAGCACATGCTGGCATCTGACATTTGTGGGCAGTTTTGCAGACTATATACAGTAATCTAAAATAGAAACATTTTACCTGGCAGGGCCCTACAGTGTGTCTCCAAATAGCCCAGTGAGCCCATTGGGTGCCCCTGTGGGTTCATAAGTAACAGTGGGACATCCATCCTTTCTTAGTAGAGAAGGAGGGAAGGAATGGAGTTGGAATGACAATAGCTTTAAACTTCATCTGGTCAAGGAGGATGGTGATTATTAGGTGTGTACTAAAAACCTGTGCCTGCAGCTGTTCAACAAAAAGACATCTCCATCTGCAGAAAATAATAATTTCTCCATTCAGGCATTTCTTGCAACAAGATGAAGCGGATTCCCAGGTCACCTCTCTCATGCCAGTCAGGTAGTAGGCTCTTTGGCTTTCTCATGCCCAAGCTTTTGGGATGCTTATAGAGAACCTTCACAGGTGAGAAATGCAGCATGGGGACACATAAAAAACCCACCTGAAAATCAAGTAATTGTTTGATGGAGGTTGACATTACAGTTCTGAGACAAATACACTCACACTTTTCATAATAACCAAAATTCCTAGGTTCCTGTTGATACCCAGAAAGCTGCAGATACTCATGATCATCCGGTCCAGAAAAGCATGTCTCTTCCTTCGTTTTCCAGAGAAATCAAGCAGTAATATTTTCCATTTGGTGTCATTTTGCCATTCCTTTGTTGTCAGATAAATATTTTCTTCCAACAATTTATGCCCTCGCTCCCAGTTTGGTTTTATAAGTGTATCTGAATTGGTCTTACACATGGTATTGCAGGGGGTTTTGATAGCCACAGATGGTTCATCTGCAAACATTTGAAATCTGCTTCACTATGCAAACCTGCAGTACTTGTCAGTGTCCCAAACAGAGTTAGTAAATGCCTGATGTAACTATTCACTCATTATAAACACTAGAGGGTACTGAGTTGCTGACAACTAAAAAAGATCCAAAAAAATCTTATTTCCTGATTCTGTGGCTCCAGGAATAATATCAGGAGGAGAATCATTGCACAGCAAGTAGTTTGAAGAAGTTTTAGTTGGCCTTTCTGTACTTCACATTAATTTCCTTCACCTGATTTTTTCGTCAGATCTCTGAAACTAAATTACATCATTTCTACTTCAGTATGCTACATTTTTCTGTCATTAAAAGAGTGCAGGTTAAGAATTTGTATATGTATTGACTAAAAATCCCTAAGTCCATTCAAAAGGAAAATTAAAAGCAGGATTATTAGGTAGGCAAAACTGACTCATTTATTAGTGTACTTAATATAGAAATTTAAAATTACTTGTCCCATTAGAAAAATTCTGTGTTAGATGAGTACCCGTACCCAGCAGGGCTTGCCCTGGCAGGATCCTTCACAGACAAAAACCTGCTGTTGGGCTGAGGTGGGGACCAGGGAAAGGCAGAGACACAGCTGATCCCTGCTTTATTACAGTGTCAGCAGCAGCAGGTAGTTCAGCTGATGTCCATGGCCCAGGTCCCACCTACATGGTGATACAGTCTGGCCTTTCTTTCAAAGGCAATTCTGTGCCTGCCTGTAAGTAAAGATCGAAACAGGGACAAACACTACCTTCTGCATGCATGTGGGTATTTTGAAATAAAAACTGCCATTAGTCTCATAAGCTCATCAGAAATCCCAGTCTCCAAGGGAAAGGAAAAAAAGACATTATTCCCATTTTTCAAATGGTAAATGAAAGCCCTGCAAATACACATGACTTTCCCAAAATGAGATAGAAAAATCAGAGCCAGAGCTATGCTGTACTTCAGGTGAAGTGTGCCAAGGCCAGACTGGGTCCTCATACTAATTTATCCAGAGTTTAAAGGTACTTAAAGTTTAAAGGATATGATAAGATGTGGGAAGATACTGAGAACAAATACATGCAGGGATGGGAAAGAAGACCAAGACAGAAAATAAGACTGAACTTAAGAAAAGTGGAAAAAAGTGATATCTGAGTTTTGAGGTGTAACAAGAACTATTAATTTTTGGAAGTGGAATGTACCATAGAAACTACATATAGATGATTCAAGTGATTTAAAAGGACTAACCAAGCAAAGTAAAGAAACAATGAAGAAGGGAACTGGGGCAGCCAGCCAAGCAATACCAAGTTACTCTATAACCAGGTGTATTGTCTTCGAGAAGCTCATAGGCAGTCACTTAGAACTTTGGGGGGCTCCAGACACAGACAACCACTAGAGACCCTCAGTGAAGCCCCTCAGAGACCTAGTAAGGATGCGCATGTATGCTAATAAGTACTGGGAAACATCATGAATATGCAACAGGAATATGGGGAATGAAAAATAAATATTCATGTAATGTTGACAAATAGGCTTTAGAGAAGACACCTCTCTGTGCACTTTGACAAAACAATTCCCAAGGCAGCCCAGCATGCTGGAATCATTCTAACGCTTCGTAATAAATGAATACCGGGCTTCTAAAACTCACAAATTGGTTTCTTTTAAGAGCCAATTTTCGTCAACAGAAGGAGTCTTAGAAGTCAAGAACAGGCCATGGGATGAGAGGAAAGGACATCAGGATATTAGAATTACATGATTAGAGGAATGGGTAGGGAAATACTGTAATTTTGACAGCTGCAACTTCACTGAAAAGGAAAGGTAGAAAACAAAAGGTAAAAGAAAGATGAGTCTATTTCCCAAGGATGAATGAAGAGGGTCCAATGGTGCCTTGACAGATGTGTTCATTCTATGGTGGAAGAGGGAGCCAGACTTGTTAAGGGTCTGGGTGTAAGGGGAGGAAATAATACCTCCCAGAACCAAGACCATGGCAGAATGGGTAGTCAGTCCGTTCCTGAGCAAGTCACTACAGCCCATGCTGCCCTGCTTGTGGGGAGCCTGCTCAGCCTGTGGGGTGCTGAAAAAACCTCCACATCCCTTCTGCCTGTGGTCATCTGCTTCCTTTGATACTCCTAGGCTGGGAGCTGCAGGGCAGAGCCATGGCCAGAGAGCGGGAGAGGCAAGTGGCAAGCTTGGGGCAGGTAGGAATGGCAGAATAAACCCACAGCAGCTCATGTCTCTCACAGGCATGGTCTTCCTTCCAAGCCATCAGTAACAAGTAGTTTTAATCCCCAAACTTGACAGCTTTTCTACAGTTTGCTCAAGAGTGATTGTGTTTGCTGGGGACTCACAAATCCATGTGCAGACCTTTCTTCCTAGACCTTAAATGGTCATGCAAGGATCATGTCTCTGAGTTGCCATGCGATCAAAAAAAGCATCTTTTTCCAAGTAGGAGAATGAGCATAGAAACTGTGTTACCCTCTCACTGTACAGACTTCCAGATTTACGCAGTGCAGCTCGAAACCATAACCAGCCTAGGGAGGAAAATGTGCAGTCAACTGAACATTAACTGTTGTGGACAGTATTATTATAAAAATAAATAATCAACCAACTTAATCTCTGAATAGAAAACTCTGCAGTGAGAAGATTGTGTGAATAACTGACATGATTGCTGAGGAAGAGATGGAAATAATAGTTTACAGGTCACAGGATCTTAATGGACAATCAATGTGGTAAATTAGGATGTGGCTGAAATTACAGATAGAGTAATTAAAATTAGCCATGAATAATAGAACACAGTTCCTCTAGAATAGAATAGAAAGTGCCATTAGACAGAAACAGAATAATATCATGCAAATGTACAGAAATTTTAATTTTTAAGAGAAGTCCAAATTGGCAAGAGATGTGTTCAGTACCTCCACTGGCACTTTTCACAAGCTTATAATAGGTAGCTGTAAACTATTGTTGGAGAGGAATTTAATTTAATCACATCTCTTCCTTATGAAAAGCACTTTCTAAAGCACATTTAAAGTCAACGCTGAGGTGTCTCTAAATTACCATTTAGACAGAGTTTATTCACTTCTGTTGGCCACAGTTTGACTGTACTCTCCTCTTTGGTCTATTGCTCCCTTTTAAATTGCAGAAATGTGTTATGAACAAAATTGGCATGAACCCTGCTGTTCCAGCACAGAAGCTATTCCCAACCAATGCTGGAGCTGCTTTTTACATAACAGGAGAAAATTACAAACCCAGAAAAATGGGGTTATCTGTTTTTAATCTTTCCCTGTAAAACTCCTGTTGGAAGTCACTTCCAATAATGAGATGCGGAATGTAAGGCATTCGTTTGTTCTGGCAGAATGATTCCCACATTTTTCCACATTTACACAGTCTTCAAGTATAATGAGACTGTGCTGAATGAATACATGACTGTAAAACTGGCCAAGAAGCCTGTATGTCATTTGATTTCTACTAAATATGTAGGTTCAGATTCATTAGGCTCTATTAATGTCTGATCTCAAGGTACGTAGAGAGTATGACTGAGGTCCTTTTTTGTCAGATCTGATCTTAAGTAGTTCCTCTGTGTTATCAGTGCTGACTACTCAAGCTTTTCACGGGTAACATTTTTCTGATAGAATCCCATGCATATACTTTGATATTCTTTCCTTTTTCTTGTGTAAATACCAGTGACATGAGAGAAGATACCTGAGGCCGCTCTAATGGCTTTTTAGCTGATGTGAACCTCAACAGAAAATTTTGTCTTAGATGTGTGTATGTGCACAATTGTAATGTGGTGAGGGAGTTTAGGAGAAGGTCATACAAAACACCAGTATAAATGAGTTATTTGTTATCAAATTAATACCAAGAAGATAGGAGCATACAGTTGTAATGCATTGGAGACAGAAAAAAATTGGCCATTGCTTATCAGAAGATCTTTTAACATTCCCCAGTATGCCCTTTTCCAGTTGCTACAATACTATCCTTGTGAACTTGGGAACAGACATAAAATCCTCTCTGAGGGTACCTATCCAGGCACATGTGTCCATGAGAATGCTGTGACACTTGCTAAACCTGCTTATCAATCCTAAGACACAGAGAAACCCCCATATTTAATCTTAAAAATTATTTGATCATAAAAAGGAGGCTTGGACAGGGATACCTATAGTACGTACACATTCATCACTCTCTCTCCCAAACAGAATCCTCATCACTCCTCCTGACAAACCAAATCAGTGGGCAGCCAGTGTGTTGGAACTCTTCAAATTTTCTGTGGTCCAAGTGTAGGTAACACTCACAAAGATTTACTAAGAGTTATAAAACCCAGGTAGAGATGGGCTGCACTAAACCCCAGGGGATAGTCAGTGCTGGAGGATATGACAGAAAATTTGAGGGTTTATATAAAAACATGATTATGCCTGTGATATATCTTTTTCTCTGGCAAATCTTTTGATTCTACAGCAGTTTGCTAATGATCTGTTATGTTATAAACAATCTTGTTTTGTTTTGTTGTGGTTTTGTCTATTTTTAATTGCTCTGTTTCTAATGATTCACAATTAATTATAACAGCTCTAAATTTTCAATTTAAAAAAGTTTAAATTATTGTCCAGGCTTTTCCCACAGGCAGAGACATGCTCGTAGTACAGTCCCGGTGAAACAGATTTAATAAGCATTTTGAAACAAGCACAACTGCAATTATGCCCAGAGAATCCCTGCCAACCTTTTAATGTGTTTTGTTTTGTTTGTTTGAGTTTTTTTTGTAAAAACATCCTGTAAATACCTTAGGTTCTTCTGGGATGGAAATTATTGTTTTAGAGTGTTCCACACCGAATTTTTACTTAGTATGCTACCTAGTAATCTATTTCTCATTAAGTAAAAATCACAAGTTATAATTCAATAAAATATTGAATTAATAAAAGGCAAAATGCTGGAAATAGAGGCATTTGTGTTTGCTATAATGTGTCCAGTAGTTATTATTTCTATGTTACTCCTGATATTTCAAAGTGCTATGCAAACACTAAGAGAAACATAAAACTGAAGAACTCATTATTGCTCTATTCTTATTTTACAAACGGGGAAAAGAGAGCACAGAAGTGCCCTGCCCATTGCAACAGGGAAGCAAAATTAGAACTTCTGTTCCCATCTCTCACCTGACTCCTGAAAACGCTTTGTGAATAACACCCCATCTTGTGAGAAAATTGTCTTTGATTTTACTCCTGTGATAAGATTTGGACTTTTAGTTCCTTCATGATGCACAGAAAAAAGAGAAGGTGCTTACATTTTATTCATTGTGTTGATAAATGTTGTGTATCCAAATTTTGCACCATTCCTCCATTGCAGCTTGAAATCCAAATGAATGCTAAGCAGTGCTGGTCACCCCTGGATAGCTATAACATTTTTCATCAGACCACATTATGCATATTAAATTGGCTCTGAAGGTTTCAATTTGTATATTTGAAGTCCAACCTTCAACATGAACAACTCTCTGGAGTGTTTGTTCGCTCATAGAGCTGCCGCTAAAACCAAAGCAATAGACACAGTAGGAAATAAATTAGATAGGTAATTTTTTTTTTTTACCTTATTAACAACATACAAGAATTAAGCATAAAAAAACCATAAAAAACGTTGATGGATAAAATGTTCATGACCAAATATTCATGACCACATCTTGATCATAGAGTACTATCTTACAGTAAAAATGCTACTTAGATGTTCTGAATGAGACTCAAAGTAAATACCTCTGAATTTCATTGACTTTAATTTAATCTGACTACCCTTCTCACAGGTAACCCATGATCCACTGATTCTGAAACTCATTCATTTTGTTAAATTTAGCTTTAGCAGTATGCTGGGCTGAGGCTCCAGTCACACATTTCATGGTGGTACCTCTCTTATTTGTCATGAGTCCAGTGTGACATCACTGATTATTAATATAATTATTTGCCTTTTAAATATTTCTGTATTTACCTACATCTCAGTTTTGCAGACTGTGCTAACTGTGGTTTCCCCAATCTCACAAGTGGTATCACAGGAATATGATGGTAAACAGAAGGGGGAAAAAAATGTTTCCCCAAGAAATGTGTTTTGAAGCTCAGTTTGCGGCATCAGCAATTACTACATCCAATATTCACTTCTTAAATACTTGCATATCTACACACCTTATCTTTGCTAAGCAATAACCTGAAGCATGACAGAGGACACCAAAGCAACAAAGATGATAAAGTAAAAAAAACAGAGAAGGTATGAATGATTTTCCATTCAGGTCAAGGAGGTTGACATGGAACTGCTGAATTTTAGAAACACATGTATCTTCTGTAAAATAGCTATTGAAGTAATTATGGGATAATCTGTACTATATGACTTGTTAACACTGTTAAAGATTACTACTTTTTTTCTCTCATTGGTGTTCATTCCCATTGGACTGCTCCAGAAGTGCAAAATATATTTGTTTAGTCAGAAGGACTCCTGTTAATTGTTTGATGGCTCTTGCTGTGCTGGAGAGATTTTATATTTATGTTGTTCCTCTGAATGCAATGCACTTCTGATTTATTTTAATGTTGTTTGGACAAATGTGAAGAGAAATAAAATAGAACAATATTATTTTCCTATGTTGCTTTTGAAGTGACATAATTACTTCAAATATTGCCTAAGATACCCACTGAGACAGTCAGAGAACTTAATTTTAAATGAAACAATATGTGTCTGAGCACTGAAAGCAAAATTGTGCACTGCAAAGGAATGGAGGAAGTATTGGGATAGAGAGCCCTGCTAAGCACTAGGTTATCTGCTTACTCACCCCAGCCAGAGGTTACGTATTTTGAGACAACTGCCAATTTTCATGTCAGATATACTATATATTGTCTTAATTCTGTAACTCCCCTTTACAAATAACAGCAGAGACATTGGTGTGCCAATTGATTACTATTTCAATCTTTCACAGAAGATGCACTTGTTATTGTGAACAACATTCAGTTATTCCTTCAGAGACATCATTTGTAGGTTGATTGCTTTCTTAATGTCATGAAGCAGTCTTTTGATTGAGCGAAATGAGAAATTTTATGCTACTTCTTAACTTTACACCTCTCAGTGTGAATGTGTGTCTTAGCATCACTCTTCATTCATAATAGCTGCTAATTTCTCCAAACACATGGTTCACCTCGAGATTGACCCCACAGCCCGCTTCTCCAGAGGCAGACCTTGTTATTCCTTTTATCCTTGCTGGCATTAGATCCATCCTTCACAGCCTTCCTTCTCCCTCGTACAAATGCTCTAGTCTCCTTTGCCTTACAAAACCAAAGACAAAAGCTGGGTGCCTGGAACAGGCTGTAAAAGGGTAGCTTGTCTCCTGGCATCGTGGGAGAAACTTTTCAGTTCACCAAATCATTTGCTCCAAGGCAGAGATGTGGTTCCCACCCAGAGGCGGGAGGAGGTGTTACGCTCATGCTTGTGTGAGTTAGTTTGGAACTCATTCAGGACTCATGGGATAGCTTAAAGCAAACTCACATAAGGTTTGTGCTGGAATTAGCAGTGCCCTTGTAAACAAGGAAGTCTCCAACACTCTCAGAAGAAACGCACTATTGTAGGTGCTAAGCTTGGAGACCTAATACTGCGAAGCGGCTTTACATCTCACATGTCCTTTACACTCGAGGATGCCCTATCACTTAAAGGTCCCTCAGCAATGCTCCGAGGAAAATGTTGGGGGAAAAAAGACTCAGAGCCCAGGAGGTAATTTTGTGATTTTCATAGAAATAATGGGGGAAAACTTAATCAGAATCTACATCATACCTTCTGCAGTTGTTTCCTCTGTTCCTGCAGAAGGAAAAATCTTGAGGGGTATTTGATTACTTCTAATTTTCATGATTCTTGGCAGTTCTGAAACACAAATTAAAGATTTTGGCTTCAGAGCATAGGATGGATGTATCCATTTTTTCCTAATATCTTGTCATCACGCATAAAAAACCAGATGCTTAGAGAAGAGAAAAAGAAAAGGTCAAAAATATAATGTCGTTTCCTTAGAACATTTTTCCAGCTCTGAGAGCTCCTTAAGTCTGAGATGGTGTCTTTGTAATTAATGGCCCTGATTTTTTTTTCCTTTTGATTTTTTTCAGTCATCTTTTGAACTCACATAGATGTTTTGCATCTGAAAAAAACTGTAGTTTACCTGCACAATGAGAAAAATCAATTTCTTTCATTTTCTCTGTGTCTGCCATCTGCTTACTTCTGATATCCTGTAGTTCTGCTTTGGCAGAGACTGTGAGCAGCCATTCCCAGTGTAACTCTGTGCATTTTTTTTTAATGTGATACTTCTCCCTATTCCTCACTCCAACTTATCTCTGTGCTAAGCTAATGTTTACTTAGTAGCTGTTCCATATTTTAAAAAACAGTTCCAATTTTTTAATATTTTGAATATATTATTTTGAATAGTATATTTTTTAATACATCTGCCACACTACTCTCCCTATTTCCCAGTTATACTCTCTTTTTTCTGAGATTGTGGAATGAGAACTGCACACAGCAGTTCAATATGTGACTGAGCCGTGGATTTATGCAGCTGGGTAATGAGATTCTCTGCTTGTTTCAAAGGCTGCTCCATCTTAAAACTGATTATCCAGCGTGGCCTTGCCAGCTCCTGTATGCATATTGTTTGGAGACCTGTAATTATGTAAGAGTCTCAGCTTGCATTTATGAGTTGCATAAACAAGTTTCTATCTTCTGTGACTAGAGAAAAATTCTGCAGGGTGTAAAACCTGTAACTTTGAAATTGGAAGCTAAATGAAAAACAAAAGTGGATTATTTTTGGGGGGCGGGGTTATCCTTAAACATGATTTCATAATTTAAAGATATATGTAATACTTGTGTGCACTAGTATTGCAAATTTTTGTACTACGGCATACAGATTGGATGAGCTATGGATCTCCTCACCCTAGCTCCATACTTGGCATGTCCTTACATTTTGACCTCTGCATTCTCCACACAGTTCATCTCCCAGTGCAACCAACCTGCTGTTAAGAGATGTTCTTACACGTGAGTTCCCAACCTGCAGCAATAGTTTGGGAGAGGAATGGTTGGTCTGGGATGGGTCACACAGGCTCTAGGGCCTGTAGTCCTTAGGTTTTGGTGTCACAGCAGTATTTGGAAAAAAAGAGCAGAGACAATAATCTCTCCACGTGTCTCATTTTACTTCTGACAGTGACATGTGATCAGCCAGAGTCCTTCCTGAGAGCAAAAACCTAGTCCTGCTGATTTTTAAAATAAATTTCTGCCTCCTGCCTGTATTCTGAGGATTATGTCTGTTTGTTCTAGCTCATCAAAGTTAAGGTCAGATAACAATGCTAAACAATACCAGACTAAAGAGCTTTTATCCCATATTGTAAACCTGTAGAAGGAAATAGAATGAAGGCAGGGAAAACATAAGCAGGGGTTAGAAGTAGCTCTAGGGAGGGAGCTGGCATTAAAGCAGGGTCCTTGCCAATAAATGCCAACCTATTTAGGCTGAAGTACTCTTGCTCAGCTGTATAAGGGCCCAGAATGATAGATGGGAAATGAGAGTGATAATGTAGCAGGTACTTATTTTACAGTCTTGTTCTTCTTCATAGAACTGCAATTAACTCTCTTTTTCTTTTTACTGTTTTTATTTTTATTGACCCTTGAATCCTATTCAAACAGACAGAATGTTTTTTTAGACTTCTGGTATTACTTACTAGATGCTTAGAAAAAGAAAAATTAGAAGTAGCATGTGCAAATAAAGTTTTGAGAGAACAGATAGTTTGATTAGTTTTATCCAACCTAGGTTTACATTAAGTCTTCTTGGAAATGAAGTAGAGGGAATTATAAGGAGAAATGTGTGGGCCTATGTGTACTCATGTACCTTCTTGTTTACATTTAGATGATTGAAACTGATGAAAACTAAAATTTAAATTCAGTCTTATCATTCCCATTGTATTAGTTCTGTCAAGTTCCTGGGAAAGTATAGACCTTTAGTATCTCTGACACTAATATATCTTCATGTAATGTTGCATTTTGAAATTATCACCTTGACAGGTAATGGCCATTTGTAAGGAGATTGGGTAATTGTAATCTGTAAGGGCAAAGATTCTGAATTTCCAAGGCAGCAACTGTATTTATTTAAGTTGATGCTAAGTTAAGACAGCTGAACTCCTGTAAATTACAAATCCCATTTCCATTAACTTAGTTAGGAAAGTTGTCTCAAAGTTCAATGGCTATTTTCTGTGCAAAATTTGTTTCTGGAAATCTTTTCTGGTTTGTAACGTCATGATTACATATGTAATGTACATATGGAATTCATTGCCTTTTATAATTACTTGTGCTTTTTGAAAGTTGCTTTTTGACACCCCGCATCTTTATTTTGTCATATGAGTTGGTTTTATGCATGTGTTTGGTCTTTATGAAATCCTAATTTTAAGAGTGTATACAGGTTCTGAATCACCATTTGGGTCTTGTTAAACATTCTCAATGGTTCTTTCAACTCTTTTGCTTCTCTTCACTATTACTGGTAATCTCTCAAGATGTCCTCTTCTTTTTTTATTATTCAGATCCTGTTTTTTTTTTTTTTAAAGATATGCCCATGTCAAACTGTTTTCTTTCTGCCTTTCCTACAGAGATGGTTGCTATGATAAAGTGGGTCCTGTCTTCAGTTGTGCATCATGAACCAGATCCTGTGCAATGCTTGGAAGTATACCAGACAAGTGCTCCTCCTCCTGTAGACTTTCTGATTATCTTCTTCATGGCTCCTTCATTGATGTTGTCTAAAAAAATTGTGTGAGTTGGTTTTGTTTTGTTGTTTTAAGTTTGTGTGGGGTTTTTTGTTTGTTTGTTTTGGGGGTTTTAGTTTTGTTTTTTATTTTGTCTTGAGGTTTGTTTGTTTGTTTTTCCCTGGCTCATCTTAATATTTGTCTTCTGCTCCCAGAATATCCCTTATTTCCCTTAGCGTTCTGTACCCTGCTCGTTGTCCCCATTTTGGTTGTGTCATCAGTAGTGTAGATGCCATGGTGGTCCTGCTTAGGCAAAGCATTTTTGAGCAAATATTCAGGTTTCCACAGAATTCACCTTGTTTCACTTGAATTTTTTTTCGTTAGCACAGCCTACCTTGGCAACTTTATATAGTTTGCATCACAGAGTGATACTGCTAAGTATTCCCTCGATTATCTTCTCTCCAACAAGCTTTTGAAGTGTCTGTTCTAGCAATACCATTGTTTAAAGCCAAATTTTCCACTGCAATTCATTCTTTGAAACAATATTTGTGAAGTTTCTTTTTAGTAGCAAAAAACAAAACAGCACACACTGGGAAAAACAGAAATTTTAACGGGTGTAAGTCAAATTTCTTCTCATGAGCTCTCTTCAGTGACAAACAAAAAATCTGTTGGTGATAATAAAGTAGAGTTTAGTTACAATCAGGTTTGCTGCCTAGAAGTTCGACAGCATATAAATAACTCCTAATGACAAGGGGCTTACAAGAATGTTGGAGAGGGACTTTTCATATGGTCAGGTAGAGAGACACGACAAGGAGGAATTGCCTTAAGCTGAGGGAGAGCAGGTTTAGAATAAAATTAGGAAAAAAATTCTTTGCTGGGAGTATGGTGAGACACTGGAACAGGTTGCCCAGAGAGGTTGTGGACTCCCCATCCCTGGAGGTGTTTAAGACCAGGTTGGATGAGTCTCTGAGCTACCTGGTGTACTGGGAAGTTCCCTGCCTGGGACAAGGGGGTTGGAACCAGATGATCTTAAAGGTACCTTCCAACTCAAGCCATTCTATGATTCTATAAGTGCATTGAAATTCTGGCAGACACTACTTACTGAGGGTGCAGAATCTCCTCCACTGAAGATCTTTGACAGATAATACCTTGCATAAAGAATCTGTTTCTGCCTGAGTCAAAACGCATTGTCTCTTCCAGCTTTACTTTCCTAACTAAACTTGACTTAGTTAAGCTTCCTAACTAGTTTTCAGTTGCATAGTCCAGGTAACTTTCTATGTGTCACTGATGCAGCCTGACACTGACAACATTTAGATTTCTTCTATTGTAAAATGAAGTCCTCAGGCCACAGTGAGTCAATTGACTAACCATTAATAGAAACACTTTAAAAAAACCCCTCTTTGTAATAGAAATTTCAACTTCCACATTTGCAATATAGAAAGGTTACTTTCAAAATACTTAATGTAAATATTGTTTCAAATGCTACAATTTTATATCCCGCAATCTGTTGTGTACTAATTAAAATGAAGAGAGGAAATGTGAAATTCAGTAACATACTGAATTTAAAATGTTGATTCAAGAAATTCATTTTAATAGAAGTAGTTCAGGAATTCGAGCCAGATAATTAAAGCAACCCTTTATTTGGTTCAAGTGATGCCCTCACTGAAATCTTGTGATGATACCTGGAACTAACACATAGAATCACAGAACATTCTAAGTTGAAAGGGACCGACAAGGATCAGTGAGTCCAACTCATAAGTGAATGGTCCGTATGGGGATCAAACCCACAGCCCCGGTGTTATAAGGACTGTGCTCTAAGGGTCTTGAATTATGAAATTTATCTCCAGATTTAGCATGTAAATGTAAGTATTTTTTGATGGGGCTCATACTAACTATGAAAAGCAGGACTGAGCATAAGCAAGTCCAAGTGACCACACCTTCAGAGAAAATGCACTCAAGTTAGCCCAGCACAGGAGTGGGGAACAACAGACTAACACCTTGCTTTGCTTTGCTTGAGAGATGACAAAGACTCTCAAAGGCAAAGACAGAGAGAGTCCACAAAGAGGACATGATGACCCAGCAGCAGGATGCTCTGGCTCTTCGAAGTGCCTCTGTCTTCATCTCTCCTCATCTTACACTGAGATGCAAATGGTCTCCATGGGAACCAGAACCTTCCCCACTGCCAGCATCCTGAGAGCCAAGAGCACTGGCTCTGCTGCTGGGTAGGCACCATCACAAAGGAGGGGAATAATAAGTGCTCCCTTCCAATATTCACCAGGTTGTTTGTTTGTTTTTTTTTTCCCCAGCCTAATAAGTGGGTAAAGCAAATTCTTAAAATGGAAATACTAAAAATACTGGAAGCTGCTAATTTTTCAGCTTGCATAAGGGTACCTCACCTAGCTTTAGGAAGTGGAGGTTAGTGCTTGAGTTAGCACTTGAATCTACTGTGGAAGATTGAATGGCTGGACAAATATCTATTTCCTTCTGAGCAAACCATTTTCACATGTCAGCCAGTTGAGTCATCCAGATGATGATAACTACAGAAACTAAAGTTCTTTCCTAGAAAATGCTAGAGATAAATAGAGAGCAGGGAGGAAAGTGGCATGGGGTTCTTCCCATTGATTTCAAGTGGCAAGAAAACATTTCGTGTGATAGCATCAATCAGAGGAAGACAGATGGAGAAAGTCGTTCTTTTACAGTCTGCTTCCTTGAGTTGAATGCCTAAGTTTTTTGCATAGAGCTACTGTTCACTTTGTATCAGTTCTGTGAAAGTACAGATTCACTTTTTATTGGTATCTGTGAAAGTGCATCCCTTTATGGTAAGGATTCAGTGCTCCTGAAGGCTATCCCCCAGGCAGATTATATAATCTTGGTGTATGGTTTATATTGCTGGATGACTCTCCTGTAGAAGACCTTGAACAGCAGCGTGTG
>JAWWES010000081.1:126266553-126291541 GCA_035583135.1 Lophotriccus pileatus
TTGTTATTCTGACTTATAATCTCTCTTTTGAGTTGAGCTCATTTCCCCTGCTGGGTAACTTTTAAACCAGCACAAAGTCTTAAAAAAGAAAAAATTGGCTATTACAGGCACAGGAAACTAGTAAGTTTTCTGGAGGAAGGTTATTAAGACACTTTGCATATGCTATATTTTTGTCTTCTCCTGCTTAAAATGTTGTTGTTTTGGTTTGGTTTTCACTTAGGAATTGGATTGAGCAGTTCTGGTTTGAGTCACAATCCTTTCCTCTTTCTTTTTTCATGGAACAATTTATTCAGTGTTACCATGGAAATGATTTCATCTTTCCAGTAGTAGGATTCCAGCGCTGCAATCTTGGTTTTGTCAATATAGTGTCCAACCCCTCACATACCTACTTTATTAATGTCACCATTAGATGAGACTGTTTACCTACATCAAGAAAAAAAATCTTTAAAACAGTTTAACCAAGCCAGGAAGCTGGGACTCCATCATTTTATAGCTTTGTTCTGCAAATAAAGGACCCACCAATGTGACTCTCGCTATTTATTTAGCCTCCTCGCAGGGCCTTGTCTAGTCCATCAGATCTGTGTCTCTGGGAACACTGATGTAATACAAGCTTTGATTTTTTTTCCTTTTCCCAACTTTACTTTTTTTTTTTGTACTTCCACAATGTTTTTTTGGGAGAAAACAGATATTCCTGGGTTTGTATTCCTACCTTTTTGCTGCTGTTGTTGACAGATTTTCCAGGGGAAAGACACATCCTTCTTTCAGCTCAATTAGGGTTTTTCTGTTTTATGAGGCAGATGAAGGGACACACAGAACACCCTCAAACCAGCTGACAGAGAGCAGGAGCAGCATACATACACGTAGAGACACAAATAATCAGTGCCACGTAAAAGAGGCATCATTTCCTCACAATTTGCTATGCTTCAGTTGAGTCTCCTTTGCAAAACACAAGCTCCAGGCACTCTACTTGTGCAAAAAATATATCAGTTTCTCCTTTGATGTTTATCAGCAGATTTTAAGAGACTATTTTGGAGCAAGTGAAGAGTGATCAAACGTTTGATCTGATTTTGTTTGTTTGTTTGCAAGGCCTGTATGCCTGACAGAAAAATAGATTACTCTTTAAAGCATAATAAACTGCAAGCATTTTTAATGTAAATGTTTTGCTCTGTCTTTCTCTTCTTCAGACAGAAGTCTTTTGAGGTTCTCCAAGACAAGGCAGTCTGGTCAGCTGTGGTGCCATTACTCTATTTTGTCACATCTTGAAGCCGACTCAGCACTTCTCTAAGTTTCTGGCCCACCTTCTTCAACCTTCTGGTTTGTTTTGTTCAAAGTTCAACTGCTGAATGAAGTACATCCACCTAAAGTACATTAAAAATCCCTTTATTGCCCTTCCTTCTCTGAACACAGAGACACAGTAAAAGATGAAATGGCTTCAAGTTGCACTGAGGGGGGTTTATATTGGATATCTGGTAGGCTTCCTTCAGGGAAAGAGTAGTCAAGTATTGGAACAGGCTGCCTAGGGAAGTGGTGGAGTCACTATTCCTGGAGGTATTTAAAAGAAATGTAGATGTGATGCTTAGTGACACAGTTTGGCAGTGGACTTGACAGTACTGGGTTAATGGCTGGACCCTATGATCTTAAAGGTCTTTTCCAACCTAAATGATCCTATGATCCTATGATTCTAAAAATTTCTTGTAAGAGTAGCCTCTTCAGAGCAGGATAAATTACCTCATTGATTGAAGACTTAAAATTAGCAAGGCAGAGCTGATAAGTGTAAATGAATGTGTCCTTTTAATATTTTGGGGTACTCTATACATGGCATGTCATAATATTGCATTAAATTTTCAGATGTCTTGTTGCCTTCTGTGGTAAAAAATAGATAGTGAGAGAAGAGGGAAAACCATCAAAGATAAGAAATGTCTGGACAAAAAGACAATCTGTTCCGACATGCTGCACATTTCGATTATGTCATTCCCATTTTATTCAGGCTCAGTGTTAAGTGACTGGTGGAACACAATGTGGTGGTGTGCTGAGTTCTGGCTTGGCTGCTTCTGCCAGTGGCGACAATCAGGATATGACAAATGGAGCTGATAGCTCCAGTGGTAATAATGGTGGCTCTGATACTTCCTGTTATATTTTCAACTGCTTAAAATTTTGCAGACTATTGATGGTTTGGGTGGAAGTTTTCCATGCTCTCTTTTTGCTTCTGAACAACCTTTTTCTTCTTTTACGTTTCACCTGACATAGTCTGGCTATTTATGATGGAGAAGCTTCCTGTTTGGTGGTTAATGAACAATAAAAAACAAAATTGGGAAGAGTGGATGACAGACCAGCTGAGTGTGCTGCCATTCAGTGGGACCTGGACAGGATGGAGAAATGGACTGACAGGAGTATTATGAGGTTCAGTAAAAGGAAATGCAAAGTACTGCATAAAGGGAGGAGTAACCCCAGGCACCAGAAGAGGCTGAGCAATGACTGGCTGGGAAGCAGCTCTGAAAGAAGGACCTGGCGGTTATGCTGGACAAGCAACTGACCATGCGACAGGGATGTTCCCCCACAGCAAAGACAGCCAACACCATCCTGGGCTGCATGAGAAGGTGCATTGCCAGCTGGTGGTGGGAGGTGATTCTTCTCTCTTCAGCACTGATGAGAGATATTTGGAGAGCCAGGTCTAGTCCTGGCACTCCAGAGAGAGTGGACATGGAATTAAGAGACATGGGCTTACTGAAGCGAGTCCAAAGAAAGGCCACTAAGATGATTAGGGGAGTGTCTTGCATACAAGAATAGGCTGAGAAAGCTGAGATTATTCAATTGAAAAAAGAGAAAGCTCAGAGTAGGTCTTATCCATGTGTACACATCTCTGATTGGAGGGAATGAAGAAGAGGGAGTCAAGCTATCCTCCCTAGTGTCCAGTGATAGGACAAGAAACCAATGTACACAAAACTGAAACATAAAACTCCATCTGAACATATGAAAACATCTATTCACTGTGAAAGATGTTGTGGAGGCCTCATCAATGAAGATATTCCAAACCCAGCTGGATATAGTTCTGGACAACTTCTCTAGCTGATTCTGCTTGAGCATGGGATTTGAATGAGATGATCTTGAAAGACCCCTTCCAACCCCACTAAGTTTTTGATACTGTGAATGAAGAAATCTTACCAATGCTTGACAGATCATTTCTAACTTTGGAGCAGAAATTTTAAATGTCTTTCTGGAAGGAGTCTTCTGCTGTCAGTTGTCTTCCTGTTTTCACCAGAAACTTTCTAAATTCACAGTATGTTAAATTTTCCAGGTATCAATAGAGCATGACTGGAATTTGATTAACTGGCAAATCCTGCAGGCATCTTCTGTAAGGAGCACAGCCCATCTCTGGGCTGCAGTGACTGGATACAGTTCACCCTGCCCTTCATTGGGTGCTTGTGGCACTGTGGTATGAAGCTTGGAGAGAACCACCCTTTTCCAAGCTTGCAAGGTTTTAATCACTGGTGCCCCAGATGGGAAGATTGAGAAGCCTACCTTGACTATGGCAAAGTGATGTATCCTTCTGTGCTGGTTTTGGCTGGAGTAGGGTTAACTTTCTTCTCAATTGCTGGTAAGAGGCTGTGTTTCGTGTTTGTGCTGAACACAGGGTTTGTAATATAGAGATGCTTTTGTCATTGCTGAGCAGGGCTTACACAGAGCCAGGGCCTTTTCTGCTTTTGTACTGCCACACCAGCAAGGAGGTTGGGGGTGTGTGGGAAGCTGGGAGGAGACACAGCCGGGACAGGTGACACAAACTGACCAAAGGAATATTTCATACCATATGATGCCATGCTCAGTATATAAAGCTGGGGTGAAGAGGGAGGAAAGGGGGACATTTGGAATGATGCCATTTGTCTTCTCAAGTAATTGTTACGTATGACTGGGCCCTGGTCTCCCAGGAGCTGCTGAACACCTGCCTGCCCATGGTAAGCAGTGAATTTTGGGCATGGCTTTTACTTTCTCTGTTAAACTCTCTGTATCTCAACCCAGGAGTTTTCCAGCTTTCAGTCCTCCAGTTCTCTCCCTAATCTTGTTGATGAGAAAGTGAGCGAGCGGCTGCATGGTATTTTCATCTCTAGCTATGGTTAGACCATGGCACCCTCACAGGGAAAGCACTGCAAGGGACAGAGAATCAAATGGAAAAAAATCCAGTGCAGAGGAATTAAGAGTAGCAAGACTGTAGCCTAGGGGTTTTTGAGGGGCATGGAACAGACTGCACCCAATTGCAGATGTACAGCAAGACCAAGGGACAAGGTCATTTAAAACCAAGGTACAGCAATTTGTGAGCATAATATGATTTACCAACTAATTGCTATAGTTTTGAAGTCTGCATACGAATTGTAAAGTTTAGTTCTGAGTTAATGCATATCTCCCCCCATTCTTGATGTACACATGTGAATTATCCTCACCAGGCTCATCAGATGAACCCTTTTGAGATGCTTTGAAAAATACTATCTTGATATAGAAAGTGCTGTAAGGTCTTTTGAGATAAAATTCTCTAGAGCGTTCCATTCATCTCCTCTTCCTTAGTTTGTGGAAGTACTTAGTCTTTATATAATATTCAGCCCTGATTGCAGGGTGTAAGACTTTTTTTTCTGTCTAAAGAACTAGTTATGAAAGAAGGCTAGGTTTGGGTTTTCTGCTTTTATGCACAGCAAACATGCAATTTTGCTACCGGTAGCAACAACCAGCTTGGAAAATGATTAGGTTTTTAAATGACTGGGCTTTTTGAAAAAACCATAAACAGGAACATGTAGGCTGTTTCTGGAGTTGTAGTGATTGCACTAGAAGGAATTTAGGGAAGAGACAGTGTGAGACTCCTACACCAATTTCCATGTGGACTCTACTAAGTCAGAGGAATTCCTCTAAATTTATGAAATTTGAGAAATTTTAACTGAGTGTAAAATTTAGCACTTGCTGATTTTCAAGGATAGAGTTGAATATTATCAAACTGAATGATAACTCTTGCAGTTTTGAAAGGTTAATTACAATGTTGAGCAATATTTTAATTTATTCTAATTCATCTCAAC
Source organism: Lophotriccus pileatus (assembly GCA_035583135.1). Classification (NCBI taxonomy): domain Eukaryota; kingdom Metazoa; phylum Chordata; class Aves; order Passeriformes; family Tyrannidae; genus Lophotriccus; species Lophotriccus pileatus. The sequence goes on from JAWWES010000081.1 coordinate 126,271,608, forward strand.
TGGATTCATTCGCCTAATAGTTTTGCATATCTTTATATTCATTACAGTCCATTAAAGTAAAACCTTTTAACAAATATTCATTTGTGGTCACTTTCACCATTTTCCGCTTGAACCTCATTCTTTTTCAGACGTCAAACTCTTCAAAAATCTTGTCATGAAAGGTCACATTTCTATGAAATTCATATCCAACATTTTAGCTCTGGCATAGAATGACAAGTTATACAGAAGTCTTACTCGTTTCAAAGGGAATCTCAGAGAAAACTTCAAGTTTATGGGGTTTGATTTTTTTTAATTAAAATTACAGTCTCCCATCAGTTTTTAGCACTATGTCTCTCAGTGTATCTACTAATCAGTTTTCATTAAGATTATTTGACATGATGAAATAATGGCCCAGAAAGAATGCAAAGGCATTTCTTGTGCTTTGGTGGTGCACCTTGCTTTTGCTCTGTGCAGAGTAGACCCACCAGTCTCACCAGTGCTCATCCATGATTAGTGTTAATGAAGGGGGCACAGAACAGCTAACAACATGCAAACTTCACTGCTTTGCACTGACTGTCATAAATGTTGTGACAACAAGTCAAGTATTTTATTATTGGTTATTTGTACTGTGGTACTGCCTGCTTCCTCAGGTGGGCTTGTACTCTGCAAATACACAATAAGAAGGTATTCCTTGCTATAAGGCCCTTCTAAGTTTAGAAAAAGAAACCCAACAGCAACAGGCTACAGCAAACAGACATCTGGTGGCTAGGAAATAATTGGTTAAAACAGCTCAGAAAAAAATACTGTTGAAGTAATATGTTAGCAGGTTTTTTACAGGCACCATAGCAAATATAAGATCGTGCATCCACCTATATAAAATTGTGCATTCACCTGGGGCTGAAATGGCCATTTAGGGAAGCTGACAGTGATAGCTGTCAAGAGATTAAAATAGTTCTTGAAGTCCTGGTAAAACTGGAATAAGAATGTTTATTGTGTTAGCTGATATTTCACAAATAAACATGTGAGAAATGCATGAAAAAATGGCTATTGCTTTTGCACAGTGCCTTACACTATTCTTAGCTGTACTTTTTCACATGCATTTTTAAGAGTCTCAGTTAGTGAGACTTTTCTGCTTTTATTCTCTCACTGTCCCTGTGGCCCTACACCTGGAAGCCCCAGTAGTGATGTCAGGGCGAATTCTCATGGGAACCAACTATCACTTTGCACCTCTTTATCCTCACTCCTCACCTCTGTTTTGTAGACCTTAGCTTTTATTTGAGAAAACTAAACATTGAATAACAAAGTGTAGAGCAGCAATTTAAACAACCAAGCAATATTATCTAAGAATTTATGTGAACACTAGCCAATATGCTAAATTTGCACCCTATTACTACACTTCACTCAGAGCTAATAACACCATATGTGGAAACAATGGGGGTTATGAGTGGCTCACAATGAGAAGTATATAGTGCTAGGGAAAAACCATGACAAAAAGCATCAGTATCCTTCTCTACATTCCTACTATCTGCTGCACTGGACAACCACTGCCTCCCCAGAGGAGAATAGTTCCTGGGACTCTACTCTTCCTGGGTGAACACAGGGAAGAAATTTCCCTCTTACATTCTCTCTTTCTCTCCCTCTCCCCTAAGGTTTTTATTTTTCTGCAGAGGTAACCTGCACTGTTGGAGTGGACATATGTCATCAGATACAGGTCCCACTAATATGTGTCTCTGCAATATTGTCCTTTCTCACTATTCTTTGTGCAACATCACCATTTTCTCAGCTATACTGTCTACCTTTAGAAATTCTGGGCTTTATGAGAGTTTTTAGTATCCTTTGCACTTTGACGTAAAGGTTGATTATCTGACTGAAGTGTCTGTAATGTACACTCTGTTTTCATACCCTCTGTATTTGAATCAACCAAATCAATTTCCATCTGATTTGCGGTGATCCATTAAAATTCTCCCCCTTCAATGACTTGTTGAAAATAGCCTTTTGGAAGATGCTGCCAATATCTGAACAGCATCAAAGTATGACAGTTGCAATTTATTTATCAGCACATTAGGTTTTAACCACAGCATGCCCTCTCATCACTCAAGAAACAATTGCAGTATACAGTCTTATATCTATATAATTTCTATGAATAATATGTATAACCGAATTTATTCCATCACTTGCTATTATTCTGTCACACGAATGTCAAAATAAAGGAGCTCTAAAGCAAACAAAAAGAAGAAAAATTATAGTCATAAGGTAAACAGTTCCAAGAGAGAAAGACAACCACAAATGGAACATTCGTTGGAAACCTTTTTTTACCAGGTACTAGGAAAGTAATATAGCTTGTCAAGACCTAATACTAAAAGAATATTAAGAGCTAATGGACTTCTCCTGGAGGGCAGATAAGAGAATTAGCCTATTGGCCTGTTTGGAAAGAACAGACTGACAGAGAAATAGGCTGTAAAGGGTTGCCTAGCCAGTTATATCAGTCCCCACCTTGAGTTGAAGAAGTTTTCAGCACAAAACTCAGACACATAAACCTTTCACAACTCTATATCACAGTGCTACATACCTTTGACTGAGCAAATGTTTGAAGAAGCTCTCTTGAATCATTCTGCATGACTGAAAACCAAGACATCACATTCATCTTTTCTCAGTAGTCAAATGATAGGATTCTGCCTTCAGACACGTGAAGGAAGTGAAGCCCATCACTGGGAAAATGCTCATGACATGTGAGATGCAGATCCCACCGTACCTGGGATAACACCATATGCAGAAGTGTCTGAGCAAATAGGTAAGCATGTTTTTATTGCAGCAACCCAGGATATGTCATGGCATTACTGTGGTTATTGAGCTAACCTTATTGCCATGTTACTTCATAACCTGCAGTCTGTTCACTGTCATCAAACCCATGTGAGGTAGGGCTATAGGCTCATTTACCCTGTATATTATAGGCCAAATAAGAATTGAGACTCCCAGGGAAATAATCAGGGAGAGTTGCACACCTCTAGGACAAACTGAGAGAAAAGGCTTATTTTTCTTCTAATGAGGTTTGCATATGTCTCCAGAGCTTGCTGCAGTCTTAGAAGGAAAAATATGTTTTTCAATATTTTTATCCTTTAGGAAAAAAAATCATAGAATATTACAATAAGTAAAGTTTGAACAGGACTCCAGAGATCATTTCAACAAGCAAATTTTGAAGAATTTCAAGGATAGAAAATTCATCTTTAGATCCTTGAGATCTTCATAAATGTATAAACCTTTGTTTACTTCATTTTCTCAGTTTCCCATAAGAAAAGTGGAAAGAATCGCTATCTCAAAGTTCTTCATAACTCAGTACTAGACAGTGAGTGTTGTACACTGTCAAAAAGCACTGAATTTGAGGCAATAATAACAGTGGTGTTAGAGAAGCAAAAACACATATATATTCATAAGAAAGAACGTGTGTCAAAATTTCCATTTGCCAAAGTATTCCTGGAGGTTCCGTAGGAAGGAAAAAGTTTCAGTTTTCAAAAGTAAAAGACAAAGGACAAGCTGAACTGTTAGAAAAAACTTCAAAGCTCAACACAATACTTGTTTACATAAAGATTTTTGAAATTTAAAATTTGAAGCAAGAATATATAAAAAAAAAAAAGAACCCTGAAACTGTGAGACACTGCTCTATATCTCTAATTAATCTCTCTTGATGTCTTCACTTCCTTATTTTTATTATTTTTCTTGTTAAATTTAAAGATATTAATAATAACTTATGAAAATAATTTTTCTACTGAACTAAGTAATTATGAACTTTCAGAAGGATTTTAAAATTCTGAAGTTTATCCTTCTGAATCTAAATTCAGAGAATAACATCAATATAGAACTTTCCTTCATATACTCTTCATTTTCAGATGTTGTTTTGTTTGTGCTAGTCTTTGAAGCAAGTCATCAAGTAGATCTCAGACTTTTAAGGCAAGAAGCTTTTATCGGGAAAAAAAGAAACTGTAATTAGTATTTTGTTTCCCTCTAACAACCATTTAGTTTATTAGTTTGAATTGTTGAGAACTTTTCAATTATTTTTAGTCTGCTGCATTTTACAGTGTGATGCCAATGACATGTAGAAATTATACCAAAGTCGTTGCTTGTGACTGACATTATCATTGTCTTTCTTTGGTTTATTAGTTTTTTTGTGAGCAGGAAATCCTGATGCTGTCAAGTGCCTACAGAATTTCTAGACACTTATACTGCCATCCTCCTTAGGCAGAAAGTAAATTGTTCTTTCCTTGTTGCATAATCTGATTGACACACCTACATTGAATGGGCTCCTTTCTACCAATCCCTTCTCTCTTGTAATATTTCATAAATTCCACAAAGTTGTATTACAGAAACCTGTAAGGATTATGAAGTTATGAATATGACAACAGGCAGCCATGGTTGGCCACTCTTAATAACGAAGGATGCAGTTTAAAGTAATTCTGGTGTTTGTGACATAATTCCATGCTGGCATAAAAACTATTACAGTCTCTTTCTGCCTTTTTAAATGGACATACTGTGAAATAGATATTTCAATGAAGCCATTTCCTTGCTGGCTAATTTGAACTTTTTTATTTTATAATGCTGCAATATGCATTTCAAACTGTGCTACCTAAGAAAAAGCATGCACAACTGCCTTTTTAATTATTATCTGTCATTGAATAAGAACAGTTCTTTTCCTCTATTTTAATGGCCCAAAGGGAAGAGTTTTGTGTTTTAAGTACTTTCAGCAGAATCAGTTTTCAAGTTTCAATTCTTTTCTAGGTGTTCTGAGTGAATAGAAATCTGGCAGCCTAGGGTTGGAAATCTACTGCTCTGAATTAGGTGCCTCAGCTCCTGAATCATTGTATAGGACAAGTGAAGATTGCTGTAAGAATCTGGAATAAAGAGTTGCCAAAGCTGAATAAATGTTATGGTAGGGATTTTTTGATTATACAAGTCTGAGTGGTTGCAATTTAGATACTGAATGAAAGAAAATCTCAGTGATTACCAAACATCACTTGGTTTTCAAGATAAAAATGAGTGGGAACAAGGAAAAGCCCCACCAGAACTGTAAGTCTGTGAAAGGCAGGATAACATGAGAATGTTAAAAAAGCATTTCATCCAGAATCACAGACAATCATTTATAGAACACAGAGAAAGGTCAAAGGAAATATAGAGGACCTGAGGCTGTGATTAACCTTGAGATAGGGGTTTTAAAATCAGCAAGGCACCAACACATTGCTAGGAAAACAGCAGAAGCACACTGCTGGGATGAGGCAGTAAACACGCCTAAAGAACCTGGAGCTGGGTGGGAAGAATTGTAGCACAGTTGACAAAGCCAGGGTCTCCACTGGCAAGTCCTGCAGCTCAACATACATGAACCTATTGAAGAAACACTTGATACAAACATGGCATGTGTTTCAGGGGGGTCTCTAACTTGTTCTTCTGGGGTGTATACCCATTAGCAGCTGTAGTGAAATAGATGCACACCTAGAGTTTATCTTCCCTTCTGGTTTTAGCCAGATGGAATCCAGTTTCTGTCTTCCATGAATGCTCTGTGATGTGAAACAAAACATGGCAAGTATAAGAGGGCACTGATTTAAAACACCTGGCCTTGATCTGAACTAAAATGCTAGTGTAGACACACTTAGACTTCATCTGCACAAAAATCGATAAGAAATTGTCAGTGTCTGGGCAGGACTCTGCTACCAAATCTGCACTGCATTCTTGCTTCTTTGAATCTGATGGCTTGACATGGAGGAAACACTCCACAAGAAAAATGGCAGCATCATTTTTCCTTCCTGCCATTGAAAGACAAAAAAACTCTTTTCAGGGATGCAAAACTATTTGAACTGAGCAAGCTCGAAGCAAATATGCAGTTGGGCACTATTTATTTGGAGCCTAGGTGTGGGGCTGACTGTCTGGTCTAGATGGTTCTTCATGTTGGCTGTTAGTGTGCAAACTGACACATGGCTTCTCAAAGTCAGAGGAAAATATTTTTTTTCAATAGGCCACTGATTAGATGCGGCTGAGTCAGAAGGGTATGAGTCACCACTCAAATGACAAGTGTAAATTTAGAGCCGAGGGGAAGGGAGGAGGCTTTTAAAAGCAAACACATTGTTTGAAACTGAAGAAATTGAAGCCAGGCCTCCGCCACAGGATTTTGCTGGCATACCTGTATTGTCTAAAGGTGTAAGAAAATCACCCACAGAGTTGACACTGGTCTGTTGGCAAAATCCATAGAGAAAACACAGGGAGGCTTAAAGAAGAGTGTTTGTAACAAAGCTGTTGCTGTGCAGGGAAAGGATATAGCTGTGCTGATGAAAAGAAAAATGTTTTGGGGCAAGATTTTGTTGACGTGCTCCTGTCTCAATAGGCCTCTCAGAAAGTGGGAATCTCTATGTATAGCTTCAAGATCCTGTATGGATTTAAGCACAAGCTTTCTCTCACCTACACAGCATGTGTTTGAAAATGGAAAGATCTAGGTGTTAGAGTCTCAGAGTGTTTAGTAAAGAGGATGGTTCAGATGATGGTTTTGGAGCTCAGTGTCTCAGTTTCCCTCAAATATTGCTTTAGGTGTCCACACACGTCAGTAGATTGGCATAGCAGTTCAAGTAGGATCTAACAGGGTCCTCACCCAGGTGCCAATGAATATTTTGATTAATGGAAAGGTTGATGAAACAGAATATCTTGTAAAGTGCATAGACAACAATGCACAGAGCAAACTAAACACCAGATTGGACAAGATTAGACTTCAAGATACATACTTGAGAGTGAAATAAAAGGGGCTGAAAACAATAACAGCAAAAAACCAACCCCAACCTAAAAATTATTGAACAGAAGGACCAACGCACGGGAAGAAAAAGGCAACTACACAAATGTATATATGAGGAAAAAAAAAAGACCAAAAAAAGATAGATAAGTAAAACAGTACCTTGGAGTATTAAAGTCTATTGTGGACCCTAAACTGTATGACAGAACTACAATGCAATGTTGTTACAAACAAAGCAAATCACTATCCCAAATGAACCGGACTGTCTCCTGCAGAACTTATGAAGCAATTAATCTTTTTGTCTCCATATAGCTTGAGGCACTAAACTTTACGAGAGATGCAGCCACACTAAGAAGAATAACAGAAATACTGAGAGGTTTAGAAAATGTGATCTATCCATCAATGCAGAGGTAATTCAGTTTATTTTTGGAATAAAAAAGAAGAATGGGAGAACAAGATAAAAATTCCAATATTGAAAATATAGTGAGAAGATAGTGATATGTGACTTTTCATTTCCAGGGAGTGAAAGAAAATAATAATAATTAATTTTCTGCAGGAAAAGATACAGTTTAGCTGTTATGGAGTGTGTTCCTCACCACAGAGATCAATAACCATCAATAAGCTGCCTAAGCTGTGGCATCTTCATTACTGGAGGTTTTAAAGATAATCTCAGGAAATCTTTGCTGGGGAGAATGTTAGGGTTCTTAGTTCTCCTGAGAAGAGGGACAAGGATTAGCTGTCCTGTGAAAATAACTTCTAACTTTGCTATAAAGGGAGTTGACCTGACTCTTCACGGAGGCAGGCAGTAAAAGAGCAAGGGGCAACAGGCACAGGTTCCAATGAGAGTATTTACAATCAGATGCAAGAAAACATATGTAGTTCAATGCTGGAACAGGTTGTCCAGAGAGCCTGTAGAATCTCCAAGTTTGGAAGCATTCAAAGTTCTGCTGGACAAGGCCCTTGCTGCTGCTTTAAGCAGGTAGTCAAAAAAATGACCTCCAGATGTCTCACCCCATCTCTAGAATGAAATAGAATCATGGGATTCTATGATCCCATGACTCAGCTGTTAAAACTTATACACTGAAAGGGAGTGTCATATCACCCTATGTATAAAATGTGGCTTTTAGTCCAGAGAAGGAAGACAGAAAGTTGTCTATATTAGCATTAGCAATATAGTATCTGTAGTGTGTCTAGGATCTCTTCTATGAAATAAGTTATTTTCCATTATTACCTTCAATCTACATGAGAAAAGACCAGCCTACATTAACCTATCTTGCAACTCCCCACCCATTCCCACCCCTTTCTCTTTAGATAATCAAATTTATTAATATTTTTAGTCAGAGACGAACAGAGAAAAGAGCATTATCAAAAACTGTCTTTGGGAAGTGACTTAACTGATTTGCCTTTGATCCCTGTCATGGAATAATTAGCTTAGAAACTGCAATCTCAAAGTGGCTGGCAAAAAAAAAGGAAGAGAAATTACCTTTTATTCTGTATTTTGGCAGGATTGCTAGATCCACACTTGAACTGAACTTGACTACATTACTATGAGGTAATTGGAAAGGCAGGAACCTCTTTTACTGTAACTTATTTCTCTAGTGTGTAGGACTAGCTGTTTCCTTCATAGTTATTATAAAAGGTCCTTTAGACACATAACATGTTTTCAGTGAAGGATGAAAATTTTGCTCGCTCTCAGCCAGAATAAAAGTGTGCTCTTTGTTTGTTCAAGTTGCTTTAGACTTATGTGAGGGTAGGTGAAGATGGCATTTAGTCCAGGGACATTTCAAGCAAAGCATTGGCTTAATTTCAGTTCTGACTACTTGCAAAGCAGGTGATGGGTAAGTAGGTAGGCAGTCAGGTATGACAGCAACAAGCTTCCAAATCTACCAGAAGGTCCTCTGCAGAGCTTTGACCATAAGTTGACCTCAGTTTGCAGGGTTGTCCATTTTCCTTTCACAGAATCTGTAGAAAGACTGTCAATCTTATGTCAATGTTGCTTGCCATGAGAGAAATATTACAAAATCAGGCTTTTAAAATCCCCCAGGAATAGAAAAGAACACACAGAGAACAAATAATGTAGGAGATACTTGAACACAGGCTTTGAAAACTTTTAGGACAACTGTAGAGCAAGATGCCCATATATGTAAAAATAGATGATTTTTGTAACCAGTTTGGAAATCTTTGGTTCAATCACAGCACAGAGGAACAGGAAAAGGGTTCATAGAGACAAGAGGATTGCCCTATAACAGTGAGTGGCACTGGAGTTTCAGAACAGAGGAAGGACAAGCTAAATGAATTAATTTGGATTTCCAGCAGTTCTCTGAGGACTGCTTGAAGAAGTTAAATAAGCCCTCTTCAGGTGGCCTGTTTCCCAGGAGAACTGTAGTCAGTGGTAAGTGAAAATACTCAGGGAATATAATTGTATTCTGACTGCAGGACTTGAGATAAAGCCTAAATATACCTAGCACCCTCACAGACCTTGGACACAAGCTTGTACACAGATACAGGCTTTGGGCCAATTTGCGGATGTGGCAGAAAAAAGTTTGATCTATTCCTTAATATGGGCCCAGCATCTGCCTATCCAAAATGCAGGGAGCCAAAGTAATTGTGAGCTACTTGTAGGGTCCTATCCCCTCACATATCCACCCTTATATTCCCACTGCTTGTACTGTTGTGACCTCAGCACTTGTGAGTCTTTTCTGTGAGGCATTTTGACTGAGCCTGGCAGAGAACTAAGCCAGAACACCTACTCTTGGGTGAACAATGAGGGTTAACCTGCTGAGGGTCAGAGTCAGTGCAGAAAAGCAAAACAACAGCACTGGTCCAGGAGAGATGGAGGATGACAAGAGAACTCTATGTAGGAAGCTGAGTGACAATTCAGCTGCCTAAAAGATCTTGGTCTTAGATGCCTTTCTTGGAGTGCAGTGGCTCAACAGGTAATTTTTCCACTCCAGAAACTTCAAAGAGAACCTTAAGTAAATAGGTCAGAGTTAGACATCCAGCTTTTAGATGTTTACATGAGTATGTATTAGACACCCATACCAGTATATGTCCCCTTTGTTAAGGTGATGTAATACATTCAGTATTGCATAGATAATCTGTTTGCAAGTTGTCCCCAGAAGGATAGGGTATAGCAGTGGTCTGGATTCTGTCTGCTTTTTCAGTAGTGATATCATGAGGTTGTTGTACTTACTGTGGGACCAAACTGACAGTAATGAGGATGCACTGAGGTGTAGTGGATAAGTGGTATTGAAATTTAGTTCACCAGGGCTTGGAAATCTAGATTTCACATCTGTACAGTGTGACTCTGCCTAGTTTGTTCAGTTTCTCACAGTCAGATTGCACACAGGTACTTCAGTGAGAACAATCTGGGTCTAGTTGATTCTGTGAATTAGCCTTTTTGTTTGCAATTATCTACACTGTAGAGCAAAATCTCTTCAATCAACTGCAAAAACTCTGTGAGACACAAATGTGAGCACTGGAAAAAAACAGAAATCCATGAGAAAATGGGAAATATAAAAGAATTTTCAGCTTACAATCTCTATGGTTTTTTACAACCATTATCTCCTCAAGATGGACAACAACTCTCTAGAGAGAAACAGGTGCTAAAGTCACTACAGACACAAAAAGATGGCTCCAGAACTCAATCAGCTGGGCAGGAGTTTATGAGTGGCCAGGCAAGTAGCATCCTGCTTTTTTCAATAGGCAGTTTATCCCATGCATTTTATCACACTTGGAGGACAGCATCTCTCACTGTATTAAGAGGTTATCGCGAGACACTGACACATTTCTTACCCAGAAGGAACATCATTGACTCACTGCTGTCCCAGAGAATACTTATTTTAGCTTGACTTATCCTCAGAGCAGAGCACAAGCTGATATGCTGTGAAACCTGTTGCCTAGGACTGTTATCACCAAAGCTAAGGCAAACAGGAAATTATTATTGTCTTTTAAGTCACAAGGCAGCACTAAGTAATAATGTCATAGGGTACCACTAAGTAATAATGTCTTCCCTATTTCAAGTTGAACTTGGTACTACCTACATCACTGCAAACAATATACAAGGAAAAATGATATAATTTGGACATATATAATGTAAAATAATCAGAATTAAGAATAAAGTTCTGCCTCTTTCAAACACGATAATTACTTGTCTGCCAGTGTGTCCATTCCTTTTTCTTCTAGGTTTCCTACTGACCTGGTATGAAGGTGCAACTTATGTGGAGGCTAGATTTAATATTTGAGCAAGCAGAAATTATTCTGTTCAAATGCCAAAAAAGATGAAGGACTTCCACACAAACATAGATGTACTCAGGAAAATAGGAAGCAGATGAGTTAATGTTTTTAGGACTGAAGGGCTGAGCGTTTCAAGGATGGGAGATGGCTCTCTGCCCTTTGTCTTCAAAAGTAGCAAATTTAACTCTATGAATTCATTAAATTTATAATAAGACTAACTACACTATAGGCTACATCTGTAATGATGCTGTATATACTAATGCACCTTGTAAGTCAAAAACAAGCAGCCCATAAATCCCAGCAAATTTTACCACTCATAGGGTTAAAGGCTTTCAAGTCCACCTTAGAACCTGTCTCCTTTAATTCCTGAGAAGTGACTGCTAGACCCTTAGCACAATTACGGCTGGAAATAAACTACACTGCACAGCGATTTCAGTTCGGTAGCCATGGTAACACCAAGCAATACGGCTTAAAAAAGGAAATGGTCATAAAGGGCAAAAATGTGCATCTTGAATCCAGACAAGTGTGATACTGAAGATATTTGTTTATTCAGAAGGAAAAATTCCTTTTTCTTTCTGCTCCAACTAAATTTTTAGGTACCATTTTAAGACAATTAACTCCTTCATTTGCCTCACAGAAACTAGTGCTCATACATTTTTTGTTTTCAGTTGCATACTCATTAAAGTATTGATATTAACTGTCTATTGTTTGAAGCAGTCATATATTGAGCTCTGTACTTCTGTGTGGCCAATCATTTTAATACAAAATCCCTTTTATCTCAGCTTTTGCTTTCAGCTTGTGAATTGTTGTTGTGTGTTTATTTTACTGAGAGGTGCAGCCTTGGTCCAGGTTACTTTAAAGTGAGAAAATCTACTTTAAGACAATGTGATTTTGGCAGCTTCTTCAGTATTTCTCAAGACCAATCCTGAGCTCTTCTACCTGTTGCACACCTTCTAAATCTAGCCTCAGTCCCACTGTCTGTAATAGCTTTGAAATGTGGGTTTAAATACTTTCAAAGCTTTCAGATCACTACTTTTATTAGTTTGAATTTATAGTGCCTTTTTCGTTCTGTGGGCAATACTAAAAATCCAAGAAAATCAAATGGACAAACAGCTGCTTTTCAAAGAACTACATAAATTAACTAGAAACAAACACACCAGTCTGTTAGGTCTGTCGGTTTCTGTAATAGGAAAGAGATATTATTTAACTTTCTTAGGTGATCATCATACAGAAGACTAAATATTTGATTTTATTTTTGTTCTTCTATCCAAAAGGCCAGTTGCTGCTACAGAATAAAATTATACTGGCCTGACATGATTTGCTCTCAAGAAATCCGAGTCTATTGTTGCTACCCATCCTCTAGTTAGTTTTCCAAATTTTCTAATGGTAACATTTTCCATTATTTTGTTTCCCCAGGGTTTGAAGTTAAACTGACAATAGAAAAATTACTGTTCTGTTTCTTGGATCTTTTTTTCTTCCTTACACTAAAGATATAATCCATTCTCACCAGGGGCACAGAGTTTTTACTGGTTCCTTTCTTTAAGTCTTTATGCATCTTAAAATAAAGTTTGTGGGATCAGGTCAGTTGAAAACATCTAATGTACTTGTTTACTCTTTAATGTGTATTTTCCATATTCCGGTCTGAGACCTTACCTCTGTTTTTGTCCACAGCTGTATTAGGTCACAGCTGACCTTTTGCTGACAACAGGCTCAAAACCACACATACAATTTGCCTTCTTGAATTATTTGTTATTCACTTTTCCTGTCCATTAGCTAGCAGAAAAATATGGAATTTGGTCTTCCTCTTGCTTCTAACATACTGATTGAAGGTGCTGAGAATTCCATATCATTTCTGGTGTTTCCTCATGACACTTCAGTCATGCTCTGTCCTTCTGATGTTGTTTCTATCTTGCTTATTTTGTCTTTTTATACCCATCCTTAGTGATTGCAGACAAGCTGATAAATCTTACTCCAGAGCAAGAAGCCACATTACTCCACTGCTTTTCTTGGGAATTTCTAACTTTGTTCCCACTGCACCTTGTAGATGTGGCCCAAATCTCACAGCATGACCTGTGAGCTCAGTCCTTCAAGCTGCGCTTGTCACAGATAGGGAAGACAAGCTTTTGGTTATATGCCTAGCACACACTCAGACATCACAGGTAGGAAAGATTAATTATATCAAAAGTTAAGACCAAAGAAATTAGAAGTTTAGAGGTTTTAGCAGTTTAAATCAGGCATTTAGAGGAATGTAAAAGAAGAAAATTTGAAAGTAAAGAAATAGACATCATAGGTTGGAATTTTGCTTTTTAACTTCAGATGATAGGGTGAATGTGGCCTTGTAAATATATTTCATCCTATATATGGTGAAAAAGACAGCAGTATTTGGCTTATGTTAACTTATTGGGCCTCTATGCAAAATTGTAGCCCTGTGCCTATCATCAGGGTCTTCGCTGAAGTGTTGGGTCCTTTTGCCTTTAGGAATATAGGAAAATCCTCTGACAACTGTTAGAAGTTTGTACTTCGTCCATATCTAGAGTAGGAAGTGCAGCTGATTTCATTAAGGACATGTGGTCTTTCAGATATAGATAAATGAGTCACGAAAGAAATCTTCTCCTATGAGGTAGAATGTTCAAATCTCCTGTTTAAGAGGTTTGGGATGGAAAATTATAGAGTAGTTGGAGCTATAAGTGAGCCACGGCATCCTCTGGAGAACAGGTTTGCTTTCAGTGAAGAAGTCCATCAGAGCTGATTGAATAGGAGCCCAAATCAATTGTTTACATCCCTATTTAAAGCTCCAAAATTTACCTCATGGCTGCCTCAAGCCAGTTTATTAGTACTGCATCTCTACCTGAGATGCATTGTTATCTGTTGAAGTTTCTTTCTTCAACACTTTCAGGGCATTTTTAAATTAATCCACAACTGAAAGAAAATTAACTTCTAAAGAAACAATATAGGGAGTAAACAATTTTCTTTTATTTATCCTTGACAGAAAATCTATCATACCCTAAAGCTGAACACTCCACTTTCCTTCCCATAACACAGGCATTTCCCCACCTTTTCATTAGCCACTGCTGTGGGCTTTGTTAAAATATTAGGTCTATGGGGCATTGCTGCTGCCCTTGCACACACTTAGCTCCTGTGATGCTCTGGGTTTGCCTGAACAAAACTCACACAAAACCCTCCACACTGAAAGCACATTATGAACGTTGTAAATCAGTTATTAAAAGCTGAGGAAATACCAGGATTAAAATTTGCCCCACTGTGCTTATGCTTGTGCAAGAGAATGTAATATAAACCCACTGTACTCTCATCTCTTCCTGGTTCTCACTCCCAGAAATAAATGGATTAAAAAAAAAAAAAAGCCTCAAGAGATGAGAGAGTCCAGTTATCCTATGACAGATGAAAGGGTTGTTATTCCAGTTATGCTATCCCACTAAGGGCAAAGACCTGTGGTGCTGTGGTGGGTTGATCTTGGCTGGACAGCAGGTCCCACCAAGCCACTCTGTCACTCCTCCTTCTCAGCTGGATGGGGAGAGAAAATAACATGGCAAAAAACATGTATATTGAGCAAAAGCCAAAGACTGTGCATGCACAAGCAAAGGAAAAACACAAGGATTTTATTGTCTATTTCCCATCAGCAAGAAATGTCCAGCCACTTCCCAGGAAGCTGGGCTTCAGCACGCATAGTGGTTGCTTCAGAAGGCAAACTTTGTGCATAACAAATACCTCCCCCGTCCTCCTCCTTTTCTTGAGTTTTATGTCTGAGCCAATATCATCTGGTATGGAATATCCCTTTGGTCAGTTTGGGTCAGCTGTCCTAGCTGTGTGCCCCTTGCAAGGTCTTGCCCACTCCCAGCCTACTGATGTGGGGTGGAATGTTAGGGAGACAGCACTGATGCTGTGCCAGTACTGCTCAGCAGTGGCCAAAACACTGGTGTGTTATCAACACCTCTCTAGCTATCAATGTGAAGCACAGCACTGTGAGGGCTGCTATGGGAAAATGAACTCGATCTCAGCCAGACTCAGTACAGGCACAGACATCAAACAGAAATTTGTCAATCGACCCAGGACACCCAGTTTAATATATCTCCAAGCTGCCATTACAGCAAGTAAGAAAAATAATGGTTTTGTACAGCATGGGTCCCTGTGTTTCTATTTGTAACTTCAGCTCAAGTGTAGTGCTGGCTGAGAGATCTCCAAAGCAGCTACTGCTTTCCCAAATCTTATGTCCTGGTTCTGAAGCAGAAAGAAGATAGAAGCACTTTTTTTCTTTTTCATTTTCAATAAATCCCATTTTTTAAAAAAAAATCTAAATCACTAAAATAGATTAAATATTTTGGCTGAAATTTAAAAGAAAATATGATCAACCTGAGCAGTGACACAACAGGAAACTTCAACCCAGGGGGAAGTTTGTTTATATTATACGTGTTTGATGACAATCTTGCAAAGTGTACCCAGCAAGGCTGACAATAGATGGGGCTAGAAGCCTTCCCAGTAATGGGATAGCGCATACTTTTGGTCGCAGTTACGGAACACCAGAAAAAAATCAATATTACAGCACAGATATTAGCCTGTCCTTCAAAGTCATTTGTCTTGCTGAGTGGAACAGCAGCCCCATTACCCTATCCCAAAGTCTATTACCCTGTGAGTAACAACAGGCAGCAAATCAGTCAGTCAGGCAGCCAGAAGTGTTTTGTTCACCAATAGCTCTCTTCTCACAATTAAGCAAAATGATAAACAAATGGCAGTCTGCTGAAGAGCTCTGCTTTGCTTTAGGGCTCCCTGAGAACCAGGTGGACAAAACCACACATCCATTTCACCTTAGTATCATCCATTTGGTCAGCAAGCAAAGCTGTCCCAGGCAAAAAAGAAATGATGCCTCAGCAAATATAAGAATCCCTCAGCATCTTAAAAGTGGTATTTCTGACTATGCAGAGTTCCTTCCACAGGGAAGTCAGATGAGGCAAAGGAATCTCAGTTCTGAAATGGTACAGAAAATCAAAAGTTACGTTTCTAACCTTGCAAACACATAACTCTTGGTTTTCTCTTCTTGCATTCTATTGTCACTCTTTTCATAAAGAAACTGCTCTTTGAGGAGGATTCAGGTTAGTCCCTCACCCTTTTTCAGCTGGGTATGTGTTGGGGTTAAGTTAGAGCCTGGAGCTGGATTTCAGCTGTGGAAAGATAGCATTCCAGCCCATGAGACCAAGATATAGGTCTCTGTGACTCCCTGGAGGCAGCTGTGCTGATGGCAGCTAGGAAGACAGGACAACCTGAAAGATTTGTTACCCCTTTTTAACCCAATAGTTTTCCTTTTTGTTATCAGGAGTTCTTCCCCTAGTTTTGTATGTTATCCTATCCCCTGAAGGAGTTTTAAATAGCCACCCCTTACTTCTAGGCCCTTCCATAGAGACCCCTATAAAACCTTGTAACCTTTCTTTAATAAACAGTTCGGAATTTTTCACCAACCCTGGGTGTTCTCTTTACTTTGCTAGCCTTGGACTGTGGTCCCTGCTCCCCCCACGGGGCAGGGCTCACTCCCGGGACAGCACCAGGGGCTCCCTGGCGGACTCTGCCTTTTCTCTGAACCCAATTTGGGCAGGTATGTGATAAAATTAGAGTCATAAATACAGAACTATTTCCTTTCTCTGCAAAATTATTGCAGATGCTGAGTGGTTCTCAGTCCAGGGCAGCATCCTGGTTGCTTCAGTCTTTGAACATGCATAAAGGTGCACACAAAATAGGAGAAGATCATAAGTTTTCATTTTATATAAGTTCAGTCTCAAACAATTCAATAGATTTCAATTATAGAGACAGATGAGGCTGTTCTGTATATTCCAGGTCAACACTCCGCTTATCGCAATGCTATACAGGAAATGGGCACAATCATAATTCATTTTGTTCCGTTCCCCTCCTGTTCCATATCCCTGTGTATAATCTTCTAAGTTCCCTTAGATCCACTAAAGAACAAAGAGCTTTCTAGGTCAGATGCTGCAGTATCTAATGTGTGGAAAATGTCCAAAGAGGGAAACTTGCCTGAGAGATTTTCCCACAGAACATGATATATCAGGAGAAAGCTCAGTATAAGAGCCCAAACATCCAGTACCCTGAGCTGGAAGGACTCTAATTCAAAATGTATGTGCAAATCTAGGATGATGTTATGGAAGATATTGCTACAGACAAGTCCTGCAGTTCAAGGAAGAAGCATTTTTGTCCATTTAATAGTCACAGCTGTGAATCCCTTTAAGAAGGGGTTTGACCATTCTTTTAAAGAGTCAAAATTAAGTCTTTTGATTTTGAATGTATTAAGGCTGACTCATTTCTTTCCTCTCCTCGAGGGAATTTCAAGATGCAGTTTCACCCTTCTGTTAAGTACCTTTAGCACCCAGACAAGAAGTATTCTGCCATAGGAATAAAGCAGAGTCATCAGATTTCTGACAAAGCTGTGTCAAAAAGTGCAGAACAGAATTCAGGATTTATTGATGCTTTCGGGGCCTGGGCAGTCTCTGGGAAAGAGTTAACCAGTGATATCTTATTTCTTTATATGACTCTCTATTTCATATTTTTCTTCCTATCACATTTTCATCTCTCTCTTTGCTTCCTCTCTGTGTGTGCATGGGTGCGTGTGTGTGTTGGAGTCTTAATTGTTTGTTGGGGTTCTTTTTAAAGCCTATAAAAGGCAACTCTTGTTTCCAAGAATTTTTCCCCTCGAGCACTGAAACCGCTATAAAAATGTAGTTAAACAGATATTGCTGAAACAGTGGGTGTCACTTGCACACAGAATAGTAGAAACTGTCTGACTCATTGTACTCATTAACATGTGTCTTACCAGTGCCAGTTATCATCCATTAAAAAATGTCTGTAAGGTCAAATACTTGTTATTGAATACTGAAAAAAACCAGAATTAAAGTTACTGAAAAGCAATGAAACCAACACTGTGATAAAGATTTTTTTCTGCTTTACTCTTAGCCCAAATTATTATTTGTGTTTTCCTTCAAAGCTGACTTCTACTCATACACAAGAGTCATTAGAATAAATCTGAGGGCTTTCTGTGCTCCCAGAAGTTGACTTATTGGAGCTGAGATGGACTGGAAACTTTTGAGACTCCCAGTTTCACTCCTCAGAGTGGCAAAAGGATGAATCAGAAAAGCTCTCCAGGAGCCTTCGCAGTCCCTTTGTATAGACTTATTTCCCCCCTCCCAGTTATGTCCGGTGGAATAGCTCTGTTGCAGTAGTAGTTGCTGTGAAGAGAAAGTCACATAAGAAAACATATCTACTTCTTCATTTTTTCTGCGCTGCATAGAAAGAAATTAAATAATCAAAAGAATCTTTTAGTGAATATGAGACTGGAACATCTTTCACATAAAATTTAATTTAATTCCATAAGGATTCCTCACAAAAAAAGGAGCTGCCATAGGGATGAACCACAGCATTTTAAGAATTTTAATACATTTCTTATTTCTTAATTTTGGAAAATTTTTTTGGATGTTATTATAAAAAGGGGAGTTGTAAAGACAGGCAGGGTTAAAAGTAATCGGGCAAGAAGTAATTTATGCAATTAAGAAACTAAGATTATCTATTACTATGGTTGTTTTAATTTCTCAACAGTTCTTTTAGCAGTTGTTTAGTGTCTAACAGAACTGTAATAAAATAACTCTGAACTCACTTAGCTTTAGAAGGATTAAAATTTCAGTTAGCATCAATTAGGGTAGTTCCCAAGAGGCAAAAGGTGGTGCGGTGCATATATACATGTGTCACTGTAAAGACTTGAAATAAGATTTGGAATAAAAAAAGCTAAAATCTTCGCTGTGAGAAACAAGTTACAACTCCAGTCAGGGTCAATGAGAGCAGATACAAATATTACAAAGGCAAAATTAGCCATGCTTTTAAGATACCCAGTGAGTATGGAAGTCAGAACTAGCATTCTTTTGGGCATAACAGAAGAATAAGGTAAGATAATGCAGAAAATGTGAAATTATATTTGTGGGTTTCAGGTATCATAGTTCTCCTAGAATTTTTAGAGTTGTGGATTTTAAGACACTGAGAAGCAGAAATCAACTTTCCTGACAACTGTTTTCGATTTAGAGTTTAAATTGTATTGCAACAAATTATTCAGAATACTCTCCAAGGTGCTGAGTTTGAGTAGCAAGTATTACTTGCCAAGTTCTTTCATAGAATTAGTATCTGATAGAAGTATTATTCAACAAAATTTTTACAGAAATAGCCAGAATGCAAGTAAAGCTGAATAAAAGCCATTACAGTATCTGGCTACCTATGTTTTCATTTTTCACTGGGTTACATCATCCCATAAAGCCATTTATGGATAATGAAACATTCAAACATTATTTGTGATCCCTCTATAAATAGAAATATTAATTAAAAGATGTAATGACATAAGTAGATTGTATTCTAAGCATATTAGTTGAATATGGAAGCAACGCACCATCCAGCTGGTCTTGATCATAATCCACATTTTGTACATGATTACACATATTTGCAGTTAAAACCAAAATAATGAGTATGAGTTCACAATTTTCATTGAGAATCTTATTGAAAAATGGCATTTCAAAATAGTGTAAGACAACATGTCTGTTTGATATAAAGTTACACGTATGAAAAGTTCTTGACCATTTCTGACTTATCAGTTCTTAGATCCTTCAAGCTGGAAAGGATTCCAGTAGATCTGTAATCCATCTACTTGTTCAAAGGCCACTTGTTCAAAGCAAGGTCAGCCAGGAAATGTGATATGCTAAAGAAAGCTCAGAAAATAAAAAAATTACATGTAGTGTATTCCTGGTTTCTGTTATTCTGATTTGATCTTTCCATAATGTTTGTATTTGTGAATCTCTTGTGAAATTCCACTGACTTGGGACTCACTCCACATAATAATGGCCCGCCTTCGCGAACGAAGAGCCGGGGAAGGTCTTTACCCGCATATGCAGATAAGGCCTTCGAGCCT
>JAWWES010000081.1:126291641-126305014 GCA_035583135.1 Lophotriccus pileatus
CTTGACCGGGAATCGAACCCGTGGTCTCAAGGGTACCAGCCCTGCGTCTTAACCACTAGGCCACCGGGGGCTCCCTAACTCCACATAATCTATAATGTAAAATATTTAACATCATATTAATTAACTGAAATCTATTCTCTTAAAACACGTTCTTCAACCTTTTATATGATAGTCTCAACCCTGATTCCACACGAAAAGCCTCATTGACAAGAACTATGTTAGCTGTCACTAATAGAAAGCAAAAGTTACTGTTGTGAAATTCATGATACTCCCACACTTCACTTGACTCATTTCTGATTTCTCACGGAGATGTAAGAACAGAATACGTATTCTTAAATTTAGTTGTACTGGTGGTTTTAATTTACTAATTTTGCTTTTGTCTTTCAACGCATCATTCTGTTTTTCAGTTTCAAGTTAAAGTGGAAAAAAAGCAAACTATTTCCTTTCTTTCAAACCATCCCTGTGGTACATTTTTTTAAACAACATTGCTCACACAGAGAAACCAGACTAGATTCTGACACTTAACTGTATTTTTGTCAGTCTGCAGGAGCTCCACTGTCTACTGGTCACAGATAATCATCGTCTGGTTTCCAGATCTCTGGTAGAGCATTAGGTTCTTGTTGTCAAATATCTCTTGCCGATCACAGTTTTAAGGACATAATAACCAATTCTGGGGAAATATAAAACAAGTATTCTGGTCAGCCACAGTAATTATTTTCCCAATTCACCTAGTCACGTGTTTAAGGGCACCTTTAATTGTTTTAAGAACAAGCAAGTGGGCTTTAACTTCTGCAATTTCACATCAAACAGTAGGACATCTTTCATATTTCTACTGTTTTCCAGTCTAATGATTAATTTTGAATTTTTTGAGTCAATGTATTGGCTTGTTCCTGTCCCCCACTCCTCTACTTAACTGCAACCTTTTCAAAGTGATTCACTTTTAGTCAGACAAGAGAAATTTGCATTGTTTTGTTTATAATCTCTTTTATTAGTTGAGGGTGTGAGCTCTTTAGAGCATATTCCTGTGTTTGGAAATCTCTTTGTTCACTGTGGCATAATTAAAAATGTTATGAGGAAATACTTTTACCCACAGTAAAAAAAAACCCCATGAAACTTGTACATGAAGGAAGTTGCTCAATACAGGAATGTAATTGAATTTGGAAGAAGCTTGAACATTTTGTGCTGTTAACAGACAGGGTTTTAATAGCTCATACCAATGCACTTCTAGAAGAAATAGTAACATTTATGATGCAAGTCTTAAACAAAACTTTTAATTCTCCTAGATCAGAACAAAGCAGAATTTACCACCTCTATTTATGACAAAGCTTGTATGTTTTCCTTCAAAGCATCTATGACTGACATTAGAATAATTGCACCTTACAGCACTTACGTGGCCTTGTATGGCAATTTCTCTATTCTTTAATAACATCACCTGTCTTTGGGGAGGGGGGGGTGTGAAAGCCCTCATATTGTTTCTGAAATTCTTCACCTAAGAACTGCATGATCCAAGAAAGTGTGCTTTGGTAGAAATAGCATGATTATCCTCAAAAGCTATTACTCTAGTTTTGTGTCAGAACTCCATTTCTCAGAGCCCTTCAAGGTGCAAGCCAGCAGAGTATTTGAAGAAAGAAGATGGAAAATAGATAATTTAGTGCCACCTATCCCTCTCCATCTGAATCTAAAACACATTACTTCAGGACAGAATAATATGTTTTGAGCAGAAGTTCTTAGGTTTAAGCAGAAAAAAGTAGGCCTGCTTGAAGTGTGTCAGAGACATGTCAGAAATCAGATAAAAGGACACCCCACCAGGAATATATGAGTTTTGCCCTATGACCATGTACATAGTTGCCTTTGATTAACTTGGCCAAGAAGCATAGCATGTAAGTTAAGAAGCCAGTAAGACATTGTGCTGGTGTTGGCCAACATAGAGTTAATTTTCTTTGCAGTAGCTAATATGGGGCTGTGTTTTGGATTTGTGTTGAAAACAGCGTTGATAATCCAGGGATGTTTTCATTATTGCTGAGCAGTGCTTACACAGAATCAGGGCCTTTTCTGCTTCTTACCGTGCGCCACCAGTGAGGAGGATGGGGGTGAACGAGTTGCTGGGTGGGGATGCAACCGGTACAGCTGAATCCAACTGAATGAAGGGATATCCCAGACCTTACGGCATCATGCTTGGCATATAAAGCTGGGGGATGAAGGAAGGGGGGATGTTCAGAGTGATGGCATTTGTCTTCCTTTGGTTTTTTTTTCTATGCTTGTGCGTGTGGCTTTTGCCCGACCCATTAAGCTGTCATTATCTCAACCCGCAAGTTTTCTCACTTTTACTCTCTCAGTTCTCTCCCCCACAGGTAAGTGTGTGAGAGGCTATGTGGTGCTTAGTTGCTGGCTGGTGTCAAACATGCATACAAATTGTCAGTGTCAAATTGACTGATTCAGCAAAGCTTTCCAAGTACATGAGCAACCCCAGTGTCATGAAAATTCAGCAGGTGTTTCATGGTAAAAAACCTGAAATAAAGACAGTGCTTTGACTGAGTAGGTATATTTTATATTAATAAATAATGAGAAACCAAACCAGCTATAATTACAATGTCCCAAATAAAATCTCTCACCTCAATATTTAAAAAAATTATGTTTCCTGATATTATCAGATTAGCTACACAAGTCTCTGAGACCTTCATAGAATCACATAATCACAGAATATGCCAAGTTGGAAAGGAACCCACAAGGATCATCGAGTCCAACCCTTAGCCCTGCATAGATCCATCCCCGAGATTCACGATATGTGCCTGAGAGTATCATCCAAACACTTCTTGAACTCTTGCCCTGATTGACAGAAGAGTGATTTTTGCAGGTCACACAACAGTCATAGGACAGTAAAGACCGATAGATGACCAGGACACAGTTAGCACATGTGGATCACGAAACCTAAGAATTTTTACTTGACCTGCTCTATGTAGCTATATGAAAAACAAGTCCATTATTTCTCTTTATTCTTGTTGCAGTAACACAGTGTAAACAGTTTCATAGATGAAAATATGTAAGGTTCAAATCTACTAATAAAGATCATTTTCCAAGCAAAAGATATGAGGAAAAAAACTTCCTGAAAATCCTTTTTACTACTATCAGGACTCTCTTCTATCTAACATATTAATGAAAACACTATAAAAAGACGCCCTTGTTAGTAGAATAGAGGCTTACAGTGTTTATCAATTGATATCAATCAATGGATAAACTACAAGGAAAACCTTTTTAAGTGTTGGGATGGTAAAATGCTGGAATTATGGCTTGCAAAGCCTGTGAAATCTCCGTCACCGGTATTTTTAAGAAAACGTTGCACAACCATCTGCCTGTGACTGATTCATAGATAACTGAACTGTCCTTGGGGAAGAAAGGTGGGACAGATTATCTTTTGAGTCTCATTGTATCTCTGAATTTGTAGTGTTCCATAATCACTCAGGAGGTATGGTTCTTTTCTGAAAAAAAAATTTACGGAAAAGAAGATATAAATTAAACCCTATTGTGACCTTTAATAAAGTAAATATGCTTTTTTGAAAGTAAAAGTCAAATTCTTTATGAGCTTATGTTCACTTTCAGTAAAAGAAATAAAACAAGATCAATTATTTAAAGTGTATTTGAGCTTTCCAAATAGATTAAAAAAAATAATGTAGACTGTATGACAAATTAGGTCATTATTTAATTTGTGGCCAAAACCCCCCCAAACTCCAACATGTCACTACAAGCCTGATCCAGGTGGACATATGGAAATAATACTATTAAATACTTTATTGCCAGAGGTCATGTAATCAACAGCCAATGAAAGGAAAACCTTGAAGAGACGTGAGACAAAGACATTTCATGCTCTGCAGGTGGTGTAGGTAGACATATTGCTTCTTGATTAAATCAAATCATTAGATTATTTTCTTGATTTCATACCAGCAGAAATTATTCTTGATAACTTTTGAATATAATTTGTTTTAAATCCCAAAGGGTTATCCAAGGTTAACCTAGTAACAGCCTAGATGGAGAACAATCAAGAACTTTACAAATGAGATGGAAGTGACTTTTTTCAATAATATGAACATTTTTTTTATTATTGAACCTCACAGAGATTTTGTGTGCAAGAATATTGAGTGAGCCTCAATCACTGTTTTTTTGTGGCTACCGAGCACTCCTAATGGAAACAATTTGCTGAAGAAGGGAAACCACGAGTAACAAACTCATCTGTATTTTGCTAATCCACACAAAATTCCAACAGTTTTTGGTTGTTTTCTAATATCCTGTGTTTCCCCAGATACTGAAATATATTCATTTTCCTAATTAAAAAATATACCACCAGACATTTTTAAAACTGTTATGAAATACTTTTGCAGATTCTGCTAATAATGAATTCCCATGATTAACTATGTTATTTTTTCACCAGATTTTCTTCATATTGTAAGCCTGTCACACTTTAACTGCTCAGATTCAATAATTTTGTATCAGGTTCTGTCTTGATTTTGCTGGAAAAGTTTCCATTAAAAGGATGGAAGTATTGCTGCAGCTAGAGAAATATGTTAGGCTAATGTTATAAAGTTTTTAAAATTCATGATTGTTTACTGAAAATATCCGGCTGGTCTGTGGAATGAAGTACTTATTGAGATTTAACAAGAATCCTCATCATGGCAGGGATGTGCACTTTTTTAATCCCGTGGAAATCTACCCAACTTTGACTAACTCAGAGGATTTTGAAAGATCTCTCTGTAGTCACTAGAGACTCCTTACATGCTGGCAGTTTCGAAAGATACCATCTGCTCTAAGTATGTTTCAGCCATTCTCAGCTTCTACAAGCCAACCAGACATGCCATACATCATTCCCACAGAGTGACTGTGTGTTGTGCCTTAGGGGGTGTGATATCTGTGTGGGAGCAAAAACATTTACCTGCAAGTGCCCTTCTAGTCTGCTGAGGACTGTTGTATGGAACTGAATCCAATATTATACTGAGCCAACTATGATTTGCACAATCTCTTGCTCCCTACCAGTTCTCCCTTCAGAACAAGCTGAAAATAAAAATCAGGCCTAAGACTCAGTCCTTTTGATTAGCTTGTTTTTATCCTTTGGTGTACATTTTTGTGCCATCAGGGCAATGAATATGTAATGCGTTGTTTTGAAAGCGGGGATCTAGTATATTAGTTGGTCGTGGCTATAGTTCCCCAGAGAAAGCTTATATGTGCCTCCCATAGTTGAAACTGCCATGGTAATAAGATAAAACAGCCACAAGTGCAGCCACAACTAGTCCCTGCAAGAATAGTTTGTGTATTCTGCTGAAGCTGCATCCAGGATTCTGCATAAGAGAGAAAGACAATAAAGAAATAAACTAAAACATTAGAAATCACCTCATCTAAAGTTTATCTTTGGTATTTTCTTCTTCTCTATATATAAATTTCTCCTAAACATAGGGTGAGAATTGGAGGATTTTCAGCAAAAGAACTAAAAGAGCTGTGAAAGATTTGTAGATGTTTAGACCAGAGAAGGACCAAAGAACAGCCAATAAGCCAATAAGCCTGCCATCCCAGTTCATTCACCATGTTGAGCCATTTGCTCCATGATGCCTTCTCTCAGGAAGCACTCAAAAGGAGACACATCTAACCATATGGGAGGAAATGTTTGCTGTTCACTATTTACCTTCCAGTAAGTGAACAGTCATACCAGGGTGACAGCTTTACAAGGCCTACATGGCATAAAATTTAGCAGAACTCTGCAGTTTCCAGTGCCCAGCCCTGTTGACAGCTTCACCCTATCACATTTAATTGCAGCACCTTCTTCACTAGGCTTGCTTCTTCCCAACCAACACCTTTCTCAACATTTGTTTTCTCCCAGTGTGGTAGCCAGCCTTCCATAGTGTGCAACAGTCAGCCTGAGGCCGAGGAAAACCATTTTATGAAGTAAAATTTGTGATCACTACTGCTTTCTGCAAGTATCAGCACCCTTGCTAAAAGTTTGACCCTTTCCTTTCCTCCCATGTCCCCTACTACTCTAAGTGGAGTTCAGCTTAGGTATTCAGTGACATGACAGCTTTTTTCTTTAAGGCAATAATAAAATATAAAACTCTGATCAGCTTGCTAGCGTTGTAATTCTAGAGTCTCATGAAGCTTTAACAAGGGACTTCCATGCAGTTTTAATAAATGGTGTGACTCAGCACAGCTAAAGCAAACTACACATGCTCCCATTTTGAATTCCAGGGTTATTTTGGGCATCAAGCAATTCTCACTCACTTTACACCTTATCAAGAAGTCTTTGCAATATCTTCTATTATGGACCCTGTCTCTTTTGAGCAGGGGCATGAACTCTGTTGGGAGTGAGGAATTAGGGCTCTCAAACTTCTCTAAAAAACTTCTTCTATTTCTTTTTATTAAATGAAGCTCTTAGGGCCAGTATATTAATTAAAGGTTTAAAGTTGCCATAGGACCAAGGTTACTTCATGGGGCTGACTAGCAGGACCAAGGGAGGGACCCTTCTAGGGAAGTAGTTGGGCATTGTGTGGGAGCCCTGGGACACTTCACATGGAACTGGGAGCTCTGATACAGAGCAGAGAAACAAATTGAATTCCACATGTCTGAGTTAGTCACTCTAGAATTCTCCTTATCATCAAACAGGCAGCTTCAGGTAGAAATACATCAGACCTACTTCAGGATTAGAAAAGCTGACCTCTGGATATCTCAGGTTCTCCCTATTGACCCTGAAGGGAGCCTGAGACTGACTATGTCAGCTTGAGATCTCTTAACTCCTAGGTATCAAAGGAGGGATTCAGCTCTCTCAGCAGGGCTATCCGCAAGCACGTTTGATGCAGTGTCACTTGGCTTCCATCTACACCCTCAGAAGTGAGAAACCCTACTGTAAGTCCTGCACAACATTTCCAAAGCTGTGCAGGTGTCCTGGGTACGAAAGGTGTGCAATGGCATTGTGTGGGTCTGTTTGCAGTCCTCTTGAGTTAAGTAACACAATCCCCATTTTAAGTTTACAGTTTTATTTGAATTTTAACATGCTTTTGTCTTTTCTTATAAAATATTTTAAACCAATCTTTTTTACCTTGCAGCCTCCCTGCTTTAAATCTTTGAGAGGTCACCAAAATAATTTTATATCACCAATAATAAAAATGAGTTCTATGCAGTTCTGCTTATACAGTCCCCCTTTTTGTTTGATCATATGAAAACAGAAGATAAACATACAAATTTTAGACACAGACATCTCTGGCTTTCATACAACTATTTCTAACCTCAATATTATTCTGATGTCTGCAGCATCCCAGAAATAACTTTGTAAGCTATTTCTTCTATTCTGACACAGTTTCCAATTTTTTCATTATTTGGTTAAGAAACACAGATGCTTATCACACATATGAAAAGCTAAAAAATACCCCTGATATCAGTCTGTGATGACCTATTTTGCAGCTCTTCCATCATTCAGAACCAAATCCCTACTTAAATTTTTCTACATCTTTTTTGAGGTACTTTTCCCCCTCTTTTTCTTTATTAATCTCCCACTTGTACCAAACTTAGTCAGTTAATTATCCGCCTAGCAGACAGAAAAGTGGAGCATAATATTCTTCTCATGAGTTAACACTTTCCAGGTTTACTGGAAATTAATTTTGCACTTCCTTAAAAATATTGAGTAGGATATGAAAGGGACAAGGACTACAGCAACATGAAAGATGCAGTATATGGTACAGCAATAGTTTACAAATATTTTAGTCCATTCATAAAACAGCTAAAATTGTGTCATTAACATGCTGTTCCTGTAAAGGTAATGAACTTATGAGGGCAGGATTTTACAAAGCTAGAAAGTTTTCTGAACAACTGGAACTGCACAAATAACACCACCAATCACACATGCACCAGTTTGTGTTTTACACCTCATACGCTTTTCCAAGGTCCAGATAAATTCATGCAGGTGTTTCTACTCACTGAAAAAATACACAATAATAAAGGGTCATTTCATAAAACTGACTTGAGGGTCATTTTGAAACTGCTGCCTCAAAATATTATCAGTGTACAGAAACAGAGAGTTTGCAATGCCACAGAATGGAAGCAATGAAATATGGTTTATGATATATAAAAATACGAAATTTAAGTTTAGAATTAAGAGACTGGGATATTTGGATGATAATGGAAAACTAGAATAATGCTGCCAGATTCTGTCTACATAATTCATTTTATATTGCAATGTAAGTATTCTTAAATTATTGATCTAAGTTAAGGAGCAAACTTCAGGTGCCAGAGTTACCTCAGTTGCTTTATTAAAAAGAAATAATTCCAAGGACTTGAGGTTGTACAGTCTGGAGAAGAACAGGCTCCAGGGACACCTTACAGCAGTCTTATGGTACTTAAAGGTGGCCTACCAGAAGGCTGGAAAGGGACATTTTACAAGGGCATGGAGCGACAGGACAAGGGGTAATGACTTCAAACTGAAGGAGGGCGGGTTTACATTAGATATTAGGAAGAAAATCTTTACTATGAGGGTAGTGAGGCACTGGAACAGGTTGTCCAGAGAAGCTGTGGTTGACCCATCCCTGGGTGTTCAAGGGAAGTGTTCAAGGCCAGGTTGTATGGAGTTTTGAGCAACCAGGTTTAGTGGAAGGTGTGAACAAAAAAGTGCAAGAGAAGCAGTGTGGTGTTCCAAGACTCATGGTGACTTGTGTGGGGGCTTTCTTGGCCTTTGCTGAGGGAGCGACAAGCAACACTTCAACCAGCAGCTGAGACAAAATATGTTGAAGAGTAACAGTTATTAACAGACTGACTTCCTTAAACCACTTTGGCTTCTTTAGGTCGCTTCTTTGTGTCTCAAAAAGTGACCCCAGTTCACAGAAAAGAAACATAGAACTGGAAATGCTTGCCACCTCTTTGTGCCTTCCAATATGACATTAAAACTTGTTGACATTGGGAGCTGGAATTGCAGTAACATGAAAACTAGTTCTACCTGTTAGTGCAGAGTCTATCCTGTGGGGATTCAGTAAGGCAAATGTAGGAACATCAGAAGTGTTCATGTGAGCAATGCATATGGTTTTCCCACCCAGACAACCACAGGTAACCTTCATGTAAATGCATGGGAACTGCCTAAATGAATATGAAGGCACTGAGAAATATCTTTAATTCACAGAAGAAATTCTGATGGCTGTAATGAATCCAGCCCAGTAACTGCTATGATTTATTCAATTAATATTGTTCATAATAATCCTCCAATTTCTAAATCCCATAGCTTTATGATATTCTTTTTAGGAGGCTGACCTCTTTCAAGCTTTATTTTTGCCCAGAGTGACCTGCTATTTTATTTGATAAGTAGATAAAAAAACAGCCACGGAATAACAGGACAAGCATAAAATTACAATTCTTAGTTAAGGAATGCTAATATGACCACTTCTTTTTTCTTTCACAATCTTATAGATTGAAGTTGCAATCTTAAAATGTTCACTCCGAAGGACTTTCTCTTTGAAGAAAATATATGAACATGTACGTAATGTATACATTTTAGCTAAGCTTACATGAACTTATGTATCAACATCCTCCAGGGTATTTAGGTATCTAGCTCCATACCTTTAAACGTTTGGGACTTAGCTTTTTAGAGTCTTTAAATTACTGACCTATAAATCCAATCACTTTCAAAACATGTCAGGTTAAATTTCTATTCTTGGTACTCAGTCTATGATAAGAATTAAGAGAGGCCCCAAATTTTGTTCCGACACATTAGAGAAAATGTCTTTCAAAATGATCTCTCTTTTCATATCTTTAGTAGCAACCTTTATCCATAAAAGAGTACAATCACAGTTTCTACGTACCCTCCACAGATCCATATTTTCTTTAGTGAACTAGATGGGCAGCTATTTTTTTCTATAGCTCTGCAGAATACCTAGGATCAGTTTCTGTGAATAATTCCCAGCTCCTCACTGAGCCTGTAGTGTAGCTTCTCATACAGGCTGTTTACTAATGAGTTTTTTCCCCATTATCATCTAAGCATATGCCAGATTCTTTTCACAAGATTCTGGATCCCTGCAATAATTTAAATTTAGCAGACTGATATTTTAAGGTGTTTCTTTGTTTGCATGAGCCAGCAATTCCTTTCATTCTGTATAGCTAATAATCACTTGATCTCACCTTATCTATTCTCTCCTGGCTTATTCAACAAGAACAATGAATGAAAATAAATTCTTTATCATGTTTTTTTGGCAAGGTTCCTCAAAACTTTATACAGCTTCTTAGTTACCAGTATGGTTTTCAAAAACAGTGAAAGGATCAGCTCTTACTGATACTGTTCTGCTTCCCAGCTCACTTCTGAAATAGTCATCCATTTTATGAACAGCTATGTTAACAGCCCTTGCAACTAGTTCAAAAGATTATTTCCCTCAGGTGGTATATACATTGTGATACTGCTCTTAAGAACCTTTCTTGTGGTATCATATCTCACAAGAAGATCCTGAAATATTAGTGAACATTCCTGAAGTAAATAGAACTATAAGAAATAGTTCTTCTCTCAAACCTCATTCATTCTTCCATGATTGCTTCCACTACTACAACACATAGCTTAGTTTTGGGGAAAATTGGTGTGGAAAAGAGGCTTTGTTTTGGTCTGGCTTGGCTTGATTTGGTTTCTGAAGTGGAGGTAGTTATGTCTGTAAATTCTCAATTCTTAAAACAACAACAACAACAACAACAACAACAACAACAACAACAACAACAACAACCGCATGTTCTGTGCACCTGACATTTAAGAACCAACAAGAAACTGAAAGTAAATGGCTCAAGAGACAATGAGAAAAGGTACTCTCTTTTACTATGTTATCTCTCTAAATGTTGAATGCTGACAAAATGTTGCTGTTTGCTAGAAAGAGATGAAACAAAGGTGGAAACACACATGCTCCAAATATTCCCACTATCCCCAAACAAAGGCTATTACTTTCAGAGTCTTCTTAGAACAACACCTGTGTCACAGATAACATTTAAGTTTTGGGTCATTCCTGTGATATAGATCCCTTTCTGAAAAATATCTGAAGGAGGCATGACACACATTCCAAAGGCAGGGAACTGGCTCTTGATCCTGCACATCTCACTGACCAGACCAGAGCAGTTCTACTTCCCTTCTGCTGCTCTCCAACTCATGAAAGGCCATTGCTAAACTAGGACAGCATGCTGTGTACTAGGATGAACACACAGAGGCTCAGAATCACTGAATATGCTGAGTTGGAAGGGACGTACAAAGATCATTGAGTCCAGCTCCTGGCCCTGTACAGGACCAGCCCCAAGAGTCACACCATGTGTCCAAGAGTATTGTTCAAATGTTTCTTGAACTCAGACAGGCATGGTGCTGTGACCACTTCCATGGGGAGCCTGTTCCAGTGTTCAGCCATCCTCTGGGTGAAGAACCTCTTTCTAATATCCAACCTAAACCTCTCCTGACACAACTTGAAGCCATTCCCTTGGGTCCTGTCACTGGTCACCAGAGGGAAGAAATCAGTGCCTGTCCCTCCTCTTTCCCTCATGAGGAAATTGTAACTGCAGTGAGGTCTTCCTTCAGTCTCCTCTTCCCCAGGCTGACCAAGTGACCAAGTGACCTCAGCCACTCCTCATATGGCTTCCCCTCAAGGCCCTTCACAATCTTTGTTGCCCTCCTTTGGATGCTCTGTAATAGCTGAATATCTTTTTTATATCGAGTTGCCCCAAAGCTCACCCAGTATTCAAGGTGAGGCCTCCCCAGTTCAGAGCAGAGCAGGACAATCCCCTTCCTCAGCTGGCTGGTGATGCTTTGCCTGATGCCCTCCAAGACATGGTGGTCCCTCCTGGCTGCCAGGGCACTGCTAACTCATATTCAGCTTGCCATTGACCAGGATCGCCAGGTCCCTTTCCATGGTACTGCTTTCCAGCATCTCATTCCCCAATCTCTACGAACATTTCAGGTTGCCCCATCCTAGATGTAGAATCCAGCACTTTCCCTTGTTGAATGGGTTTTTGATTGCCCAGTCTTCTAATCTGTCAAGTTCTCTTGGTGGGGCCTTCCCGCCTTTGAGGTAGTCAACAGCTCCTCCCAGTTTTGTGTTGTCTGCAAAGTTACTTAGCATCCTTTTTAGTCTTGCGTCCAGGTCATTTATGAAGATCTTGAAGAGCACAGGGCCCAAGATGGAGCCTTGTGGAACCCCACTAGTGACAGCTCACCAGTCTGATGTCACCCCATTCACTGTTACCCTCTGTGCTCGACCTGTGAACCAACTGCTCACCCACCACATGATGTGTTTATCCAGTTGTGTGTTGGACATTTCGTCCAGAAGGATCCTCTGAGAGATAGTATTGAAAGCTTTACTGAAAAACAAAAAGATTACATCAACTGGCTTCCCTTGATCAGCTAGGTGGGTTACTTCGTCATAAAAGGAAATCAAGTTGGATAAGCAGGACTTTTCTCTCATGAAGCTGTGCTGGTTGTGACCAAAGACAGTATTGTCATTTAGATGTTTTTCAATACCTCCCAGAATAATCTTCTCTGTAACTTTATGAGTCCCTGAAGAAAGACTGACAGGCCTGTAGTTTCTAGAGTCTTCCTTCTTGACCTTCTTGAAAATCAGGACAATGTTCATCAGCTCCCAGTCAGCTGAGACCTCTCTGGATTCTCAAGACTGCTCAAAAATCATCAAAAGAGGTTTTGTAATGATATTTGCTAGCTAGCTCTTTTAGGATTCTGTGATGAATCCCATCAGACTCCATAGATTTGTAAGGATCCAGCTTGAGCAGCAGATCTTGCCTAATTTCAGGGTTGACTCCAGCCTGGGAGGTCTGTACCAGACTCCCCTGATGACACTGGCATTATTTGTTTGCCCCTTGATTCTTGGACTTCTCTTTGCTATTTTGTCACTGCTTGATTGCCATCCAATAGCAGACAGGAATCCGACGCCCTTACTATGCTGCCTAAAAGTGACGCTTAAGACAAACCCCTAAGATGCATTTTGTGAGTTTTAGAAGGCAGGCATTTCTTACTACAGTGTGCTGGAATGATTTCAACATGCTGGGTGCCCTGGGAATCAGTTTGTCAAAATGCGCACTGTGATGTCTCAGTCATAGTTTATCATGTCTGCATTATCCATTTTCATCTTTATCGATGATTTGGATGAGGGGATGGAGTCCATCATTAGCAAATTAGCAACACGACACCAAGCTGGGGGGGAGTGTCAATCAGCTGGAAGGCAGGAGGGCTCTGCAGAGGGACCTGGATAGGCTGGAGACCTGGGCTGATTCCAACGGGATGAGGTTCAACAAGGCCAAGTGCCAGGTCCTGCACTATGGCCACAACAACCCCCTGCAGCGCTACAGGCTGGGCACAGAGTGGCTGGAGAGCAGCCAGGCAGAAAGAGACCTGG
>JAWWES010000081.1:126317032-126359695 GCA_035583135.1 Lophotriccus pileatus
TGGTCTCTTTTCCCACATTATTCCTCGATCGGAGTCCATTAATTTCGGATTGGTAATTGCTTAGGGGGAGGAGTTTTCGGTCTCCCCTGTGGTTTGGTCTCAACAAAACACTTGTGTCCCACTCAAACGGAGACAATACGAACCCTGAGAAACATTATAGAATTATCTTTGAGAGCGACCTCGCAGAGAAGAACTTTGGGATACTGCTGGATGAAACATCTCCACTGTTTTTAGGCTATGGCCCCATTTATCAGCTCTGATTTACACAGAATTGTCAGACATTTAGGGATTCCTGACTAATATCACTTTCAAATTCTTGGGTCAGCTGTTACCTGATTTTGACTTCTTTTCCATCTGAATTCTTATATTGGTACAAATAAGTCAGGAAGTGGCCACTCGAGGACTTTTTCTTTAGTTACCAGGACCAAAGTGGCAATCAGAAAGTGGAACACAAGTAACAAAACAAAACAAAACAAAACAAAACAAAACAAAATACATAAAACCCCAATAAAACAAACAAACAACAAAATTTTCTTAATTTCTTACTGACTTTCATAAGAACAATCAAATTTCTGGAATGATTATTTAGCTAAAGACCCTGCAACTACGTCTGCCTCCTTTTCTTTACCCCATATTAAGTAAATAACATGCATAGTATAATATTACAGACAGGCTTCCATTGCACTAAAAGTTTAGAAACATGGCTCATTTTTGTACAATAAATGCATCAGAGGAGCCATTCATTACAGATGGGTAAGCCCCACTAAAATAATAAGTCAGCCTTTGGGCAGGCCATGCTTCCTGAGTTTCAATGTATATTGTGACTACAGCTCAGAAGGTACATTAGCAGTGTCTCTCCCCACAGACTCATGGAAAATGTTGGGGTTTTTTCTTATCTGAAGTATAACAGGCATTAGCAGTCAAACAGAGTCTTTGAATTTAATTAACTGAAAGCCCTACAGTAAAGGAGAAAAACTTCCAGTTGACCCAACATAAGAACAGCTTTCTTCGTGAGCATCTGAGATAAAGCCTTGGCGTTTATGCAAATTACTATGTGAATAACAAAAATGTTTTATGCATATGTATGATAGTAATCACAAACTTCAAAACAAAACCTCAAAACAACTTCATTGTAAAGCTGTTACAGATTTTTTTGAACATGCAGAGTTGAAGATTTCCATTAAAAAGAAAGATGCGTCATTTCCCTCCGGCCATTCTGCACACACTGGCTGAAGGTTTTTCATTTGCTTGTCTTCTGTTAGAGTTAGACACAAAATCATAACATTTTAATCTCAAAATCAATCTTCAGAAAATATGTGGTTTTGTTAAAATTGTGTTAACAATGACAATGTGGGAAAGAACAATCTGTCTGCATAAATATTTGGCATAACAGTCCTACATGGTAAAGGCCAGTACAGCTGGGCAAAGGGAGATGGAGGATAGGATATAAGCAAGAACTTTGCTCAGAATCTCTCTTTTTTCCCCTCTCAAACTGAATATGGACTAAAATATTTTGAATAGACTGAGATATATAAAATTTTTTAGTTTTTTTAAAGATTAGAATCAACAGTGTCAGATGATGAGGGGCAACTTTTACATGATTTACGGTCATTTCAGGTGAAAACATTAGAAATGTGAGGTTTCCAGCAATCTGAGATTACAAGATGTTTCAATATCACTAAGTGTCTGAATTTTCCACAGTCAAAAGTTTTTAAACTTGTTTAAAACTTTTTTTCCCTTGCATTGAGGAATTTATCCTGTATAATTGAATCTTTCCTCGCTAGCTTCAGCTTCTGCAGAGTGAGATCTCAGTCCTGAAACATTCTCTACAAGAACAAAAGCAGAAACACCAGAATTTCACTGAAGAACCTACCACTATTTTTGGCCCAAGTCATGGTTAAGTGGTGTTCTTTCTTGCTTCTGTACTGTGATAATAGAGCATCTGGATTATTTCCCTGACAAATAGATGTATGAATAGAGCAAAACCAAACATCAGAAAACCAAACATCATAATATAAAGATTTTCACCAACCTCTTGGACTGTTTTAAGAACTAATTTCTGAAAGTATTTTGTCACTGTCTGAATACTCAGAAACACCAAAGACTTTGCATATTAATTTCCGCATGATTATTTAAAAATTATCAAATCCAGTTTAGATTTTGTTAATTGTTTTCACGTTACACAACCGTTGAATGTTCAAGGTTGGAAGGGATTACAGTACATCATCTGATCCAACCTTCCTGCTCAAACAGGACCCCTAGAGTTACTCAGGATTGTATTCAGATGGCTCCTGAATTGTGTCCAGGAGAGGAGCATCCCACAACCTCTCCGGGCAGGCTGTGCCAGTGCTCAGTCACCCTCACAGTAAAGAAATTCTTCTGCCTGTTCTCTGTAAGAAACATACATCTCTTTCAGTGAGGGTGCCACTGAGATAAACCTGTTGCCTTTTGACTGACATTTAGCTCAAAGACTTTTTGGATGCCTGAGAAAGTTTTAGCAGGAGCAAATGAAAAGTACTTCTCACCACTACCCCCAGCTCCTCTTCACTGGTGAGGAACTCAGGCTCTTTGGTTTCATGTGAAGAAGTAAAGGTCTGCTGCAATATAATAAGGATAAGGCTTCCTGAAAAGAATGACCTGCAAAAAGAAAATCCCCAAGAAACAGAAAAACAAACAAACACCACCACCCCCTCCGCCAAAAAAAAAAAAAAAAAAAAAAAAAAAAAACCACCACCAAAAAAAAACAAAAAAAACAACAAAACCCAAACAAATAAAAAAAATAAAAAACCCCAACAATAGAAGACTAATATTCAGTGATTTCCGTTGAATTCTTTGAAAGGCTTGTGACAAGAACTCCATGTATCATATTCTTGGATTTTTTTCCATCAAATAGAATGTCAGACCTGTACGATACAGCTGATTTCAAGACTACCTAAAAAATAAAATAAAATAAAAAAATAGGTAATATTACTTGCATCTCCAAATGCAAAATGAAAAATATTTTCTTCTGCAAAACATAAACTACGTTTTAAACTAGTTGCTATGACTACCACAACGTTTATTTGCTTTAACATGTCATCATCCTGCCATCGTGTGGCAATTTGAGGTACTGCTCACAAGGGATGTATTTAATATGGAAATTATGGCTCAGTTTTAAAACTTGGACATTCTATCACTAGAAAAATGCATGTTGCCATAAAAACATCAGGTTTCGAGCACTTGGAATTATCAAATTGCTATGACGCTTAATGAGAATGACTAATGCATATATAAAAATGTGATACAATGACAGGTTTTGCTTCCTTTACTTTGGAGCCAATGCTCTATAACATAAAACTGTTGGTAAACCAACAGCTAAACTGATGATATTGGTAACAATAACATTTTACTTGAAGAAAAATGAGCAATTACAGTCTTGGATTTTCCCTCCTTTGTCCCAGCCTCATTCAATTCCAGACTGTGCAGAAAGTCGTTCATCTTGCACCCCACTGCTATAGGAAATCAGCTGTTCTAATCAGGTATGCTGCATCAGATTACCCAGTCTTAGCAGTCTACATGTAGTACAAGAGGGGAAGAGGAGGGCAGTCTGCTTTTTGTTCTGCTTAGGCTAGAGAAACCAAAATATACTTCAGTGTCTGGGTGCACACTCAGGCAGCTCCCACTTCTGTATCTGAGGTGGGAGATTGGCGCATGGTGAGCATGCACCAGCCTCTCCCTCCACTACAACAGGAAGATATCCAAGCACATATCCTTAAATCCCAGTAAGTAAGAACAAACAACAGTGGGTTTTTCCCCTTTTGTACTGAAGAGTCATGCAACTACATCTGTTTGAAGTAACAGCCCATCAGATTCTACTCCAGCCTTGAAGCTGAAAACTTTCAAGCCACGTAAATAAAGAAGTAGCAACCTCTTTTCTCATCCACTTCTTTAGTGCTAGACTACGTTGAGTTTGTATCCTGCTCCTAACCCCCTTTGCTGACAGATGCCAGTTTGCCATCTAAATGCCAGCTGGCCGTAAAAGTGAATTCATACAGAACAGATCTGTGCTCCTGAGAGTGCTGGTTTTGGCTAAGGTAGAGTTAATTTTATTCACAGTTGCAAGTAGGGTGCTGTGTTTTGGATTTTTGGTGAAAACAGAGGCCACAATGCAAAGATGTTTTTGTTATTGTTGAGCAGTGCTTACACAGCAGCAAGGCCTGTTCTGCTTCTCACATGACCCAGGCAGTGGGGAGGCTGGGAGTGCACAGAGTTGGGAGGGGGTACAGCTGGTTAGCTGGCCCCAACTGACCAAAGGAACATCCCTTACCACTTGGCATCATACTCAGCACATAAAGCTGAGAGAAGAAGAAGGCACAGAGGATGTTCAGAGTTTTGTTACTGGTCTTCCCAACTCACCATTTTGTGCCATGGACCCCTGCTTTCCTGGAGGCAGCTGAACACCTGCCTGCCTATGAGAAGAGGAGAATGATTTCCTTATTTTGTTTTCTCTACATGTCTTTTACTGCCTTTATCTCAACCCGCAAGTTTTCTCACTTTTGGGAAGTGAGTGGGATTAAACCATGACACAGGGTTAAACCATGACAAAACAACAACAAAAAAACAAACCAAAAAAGCCCAACAACACACACAAAAAAAAGACTCAGGACCCCCAGGAAGAAAGTGTTCACAGCTTTGCTAAAACCTTAAACTCGGGAGGTGTGATTGAAAATAAATCACTGAAAATCTCTAGCCAGCTGTTGCAGATGAAGCAAAACATTCCCTAAGAAATTATTTAAAATTTCCACAAAGCATATGAACTATCCCTGCTCCAGCTGAGGCAGGTTATAAGTGTTAAGCATCCATGTATGACTTTATCCAGTAGACAACTCACAAAATGGGAAGTTTTGATGCCCCCAGAGCAGAGTAGCTCAATACTACCCACCCTGATAGAATTTTGCATTTGTTGCCATCCTGCCATTGCCCTCATTTAGGTCCTTTCAATGGCAGCCAGCCACTGGCAGGTTCAGTACAGCTTTCTCACCAACAGCAGTTCTGTTTCTTCATTAAGTCTTCTACCATTTTCCCCTTATGACCAGAAATGAGTCAAACCTGTCAGAGATAATCATAGCCTCTAGCTCTTCCCCTTTCTTCAACAACTGTTGGATTTTGGCGTTTCTCCTCTAAAGCCAAAGATCTAATCCTGTAAAGAGTTACTCATAAGAAGAGTCCCATTGTCTGCAGTGGAAGTAATTTCCACAGGCTTTCAGAATGCTCTCCTTCTGCTGTGCACACGCTGTAGCTATTACTCAGCTGCCCAAGCTGATGAGAAGTGGATGTAATTAGACTTCCAGGGCAAAAGTCCAACGAGTTCACAAGGGTGATAGCTGCACATCTCCACTACAAGGTCTAACAATTCACTCTTCAAAACCATTTTAGCCATTTTATCTGCTTATGTTTTACTTCAAGAAAATCTAAATTTATGAACTGGTCAAAACCAAAGCCTGTACTCAGGACTATTCTTTTGGGTTCAGCTAACAGGAGCTGGCAGGCTAGTTTAACCCTCTTGTTTAATTTGTAGCAGTGGAGATACCCAAATCTCCTAATCTTGGAATAGCATCAAGCACATTATCTCAGCATTGCTTCCTGCCACAGGTCATGCATTTGGATGCTGCAAATTTTCCTCCCACATCCCAATGCACATTTTGCATAGGAGCTGTCCTCTGTGATGAATGTTTCCACTGCCTTGCAGCACAGGAAGACTCTCTCCTACCCTGGGCCATTACGTTTAAGCAATAAAAAAAAAAATGATGATAACGTTTCCTGCATTTGTATTGTATCGTAGAATAATTTGAAACAATGACAAGGGCATAATAGAATTTTTATGGGACAGAGGAAAAACAGCAACCTGGCACTCACATCTGATCCACTCCACTGACCTCTCCCTGCTCAGTAGGCAAGCTCAGAACAGGTGAGTGACCGCCTCCTCTCTAAAGCCATGTATTTGAGTCCATTTAGGTAAAAAATCTGTGCTAAACAGAAATGGCTCAATGGGCTGTTACACAGAAAGCCAGTTTTGTTCGCTGACATTAGTTACACCAATAAATCTGACTCATGACTTGATTCTAGTGCTGACAATGTGGGTGGTAAAGAGAACGCTGTTACAGGCTTGAAAAATAGGGATGCTAGAGCTCTCAAAGGTCATCTACACTAGTCTGCTCCTCTGCATAAAGCAGGAACAGTTACCTGAATATAGTTTTCAGATATCATCCACCTTAGCAGTTGCTTATTAAGCTTGTTCTCAAAAACCTTACTAGTGATGGGAACTATGCATTATCTCAGAGAAATCAATTTAGTGTTTCCGTGTTCTTACTTTCTCACTTCCAGGATTTTTTTTTGTTTTGTGTGAAGAGTCTCTGCAGCCTTATGTTGTTCATCTCTCCTCTGTGTTCTGCTTTGGTATGTAATTCATAAAATGTATAGTGTTGCTCCTCGTCTGAAAGCATTTCATGGGTATATTTCTATTCTCAGCAATTCTGGATCAAATTCATTGCATTTGGCAGAATGGCTCTCACATTGCCTCTGAGTAGATGCTTACACTCTGCAGTGCCTTGCTGTTGCAGCACACACCATTGTTGCTTCCTTCTTTGATCTTTAGAACTAATATTGCCCAAAAGTCTACCTTAAGCATTCATATGTACATTTTCTGATGTGCACCCATGTGCAAAAAGTCATGACACTGAAGAACATGTATCTGCAAATATCTGTTTGCTTGTGCACAGTGGGAGGTATGGAGATTCCTCCATAGATGTGCAAATAAACTTTGCAAGCTGCAGGCTGAGTGGGTCTCTACACTTCTTGTCATGTGCTGTATCGTTTGTGCATTGATGTGAAACCCTTTTACAAGTCAAAGAACAGTTCACTTCATCAGTCCTGTACGTCACAAGGTGTCTGGCACTTAGATGAAGTGTTTGAGCACACTCTGCAGAGGGGTCCTAGGTCCAATCTGAAGCATTGCATCACACAGTTTATCTGTTTAGCCCTGTCCCTGTCTCTATAGTGAGGTGATTCAACAACTTCCTTCAAGATATCAGCTGGCCCCAGAAAAACGGCTTTAACTTCTTTAAGCAGAATTCCTTCATCCTTTCTGAAACTACTCATCATACAACTCAAGTAAAAGAAAAAGCTATATATCTGGACACGTGGCACAAACCCTGTCCTCAAACAGATCCACATCAGATCCAGTCAACAAAAGCCACTCACAAACACAGTGATTTAGAGACAACGTTCTGGACTGAGCACAACCTGGGTTTAGGCCAAGGCATGGTAGAATATCCATCCTCAGCTGTGGCCTCTGCTGACTGTAGAGTATTATTGACCAAGAGAGGAGCAGGAAACTCGGGAAATTCTTTAAAATGCATTCAGTGGAGTGGATGGAGTAGAAGCCTTCCTGAAAGAAGTCCTGGAGAACTGTGGTGGGAAGACACAGCTTCACCAGCTGACCCAGGCCATTCTCATGCAATACCTAAATGAAGGCAGAAGAACTAGAGAAGCATCATGGATGCAAACTCCAACATTTTCAAATTTTTCCTTGTCCTTCACCACATACAACAACGCCATTGATTGAGTTGGCTGGAAAAGATCAATTCATAGATAACAGCTAGATAAATCTGAGGAAGAGTATTATTTAAGTTAGTAGAGGGAAGCCAGTGTAATGGGAAGTTTGCAGCTACTGAGTGAGAAAAGCTGTTCGGCTGAAGGTGAAAGCTGACTTTGAGCATATAAGCCATTTCCAAGAAAATACACACCTGAAAAGACAATGTAAAGTTTCCACCATCCAGGAATATATGTTTTCTGTCATGTCTCCAAAGCAAGAACAGCTAATCCTCTGCATCAGTGGATGCTGATCCAGCCTTAACCCCTGCCTTCAGTGCTTATTGTCTGAAACTGCAGTAGCTCACTATTACTAAACAAGAACAGTTTTAACTTCATATCTCCAAGGGCAGTCCCAAACATTCAGAATGGTGTCGATTTTCATTTTCATGGCATTCAGTAGTCCAGACCCTGGTACAGGATCCTGCACAGTTTCCAGCATACTAACATGCTGTGCAATCACGCTCTAACTGGTTGTGGATAATGGGGTGAATTACATTCAGGAACAGAACTTTCTTACAACTAACATGAAAAAAGAAAAAAAAAAAAAAAAGATTAGTCTGGAAGCTTTGGGGAGTAATAAAAATGTCTACAACTTTGACTTTTCTCTTAACCTCTGATGAAGAATTGGAAAAGAATTTCCCATAGGCAAGATCCATGATTGAGAAATTAGTTTGAAGGGAAATTTTCTTTCCATTTTGCTGGAAATTTTCAAATACCTGTCAGGAAATTAGTCTCAGCTCGATATCTTCAGTCAACTGCTTCAACCCCTATCGTCCAAGCCCTCCTGCTCAGCCTAGAAGCAATGTAAGCATCTTTTGTTTTACCTATGCCAACACATCCTTACCACTGGAACTACAAAATGCTGCCAAATTTCAATCAAATTAAAACCACTCAGATATTTGGATTTTCATTTGACTGATAATACAGAAAAAAA
Organism: Lophotriccus pileatus; assembly: GCA_035583135.1. NCBI lineage: Eukaryota > Metazoa > Chordata > Aves > Passeriformes > Tyrannidae > Lophotriccus > Lophotriccus pileatus. Next base: position 126,325,599 of record JAWWES010000081.1, read on the forward strand.
GTCTTCTGAAAATTCAGAATTTAAGATTAAATGTGAGGCTATTATTTCTCATGCAATTAGTGCTGTCTGGAATACACATGTAGCTTTTGTTGGTTTTGAAGGTCACAGATTGTTGCATTTACCCTTTACTCCAGACATATGCCCTTCTGTGAAATAATATACATAAACTTTATTTAATCAGCTGCACAACTACCTCTGTAGCTAAAATTCCTCTGAGAAAAACAAACAAAAACCAACACAGAACTGCCTTAGTTCTATAGTAAATCATCAACACTTCTCAGCAAGTTGATCAAGGAACAGAAAAACATCTGACCTTTGTGGATGAAAATACCAAACGTTTTTATACTGGCATCATTCTCTGCTTCTCTGTAACTGCTTGAACAATGGTACCCCCAGTCTCTGACCTACTGTCTAACTCTTATTTGATTTTCTGCTGGCTCTGTTCTATTTTTCCCCTCTATATTAATGGGTTAAGATCTTTGGTTTTGGAATCAGATTAAATATTGTTTTGTTGGCACTCGTGCATGAGGCCAATGCATGCTGACTGCTACTATTTGTTGTTTCGATCCTCACAGTAGTTTACACTGCTTTTGTTTTTGTGATGGTTTGACCCTGGCTGCATGCCAGGTGCCCACCAAAGACACTCTACCACTTTCTTGGCTGGAAGCTGGGGGTCCTGGTCAATGGCAAGTTGAATACGAGTCAGCAGTGCCCTGGCAGCCAGGGCATCCAGTCCCCCCACCATGTCTTGGGGGGCATCAGGCAAAGCATCACCAGCCAGCTGAGGAAGGGGATTGTCCTGCTCTGCTCTGAACTGGGGAGGCCTCACCTTGAATACTGGGTGAGCTTTGGGGCAACTCGATATAAAAAAGATATTCAGCTATTACAGAGCATCCAAAGGAGGGCAACAAAGATTGTGAAGGGCCTTGAGGGGAAGCCATATGAGGAGTGGCTGAGGGCACTTGGTCTGTTCAGCCTGGGAAAGAGGAGACAGAAGAGACCTCACTGCAGTTACAACTTCCTCATGAGGGAAAGAGGAAGGACATGCACTGATTTCTTCTCTGTGGTGACCAGTGACAGGACCCAAGGTAATGGCCTGAAATTGTGCCAGGGGAGGTTTAGGTTGGATATTAGAAAGAGGTTCTTCACCCAGATGGTGGTTGGACACTGGTACAGGCTCCCCATGGAAGTGGTCACAGCACCAAGGCTGACAGACATCAAGAAGTGTTTGAACAATACTCTCAGGCACATGGTGTGACTCTTGGGGCTGGTCCTGTACAGGGCCAGGAGCTGGATTCAATGATCCTTGTGGGTCCCTTCTGACTTGGCATATTTTGTGATTCTGTGATTATCCTTTGCTGTGCTAATAGAGATTTTGGCTTTCTTCTATTTTAATTGTCAAGTCACTCAGCTAAGAGACAGTCAAAGCAGTCATTTACAAAGAGTGACTAAGTTTACATAGCAGTATGTGTCATGATGCAAAGGATTCTATCTAGTGACAGCTGCAAGGGGAATTCTGTAAGCAGAATGCAATCCATGAATAGAAACACAGCCAACAATTTGAGAAATAACATTACAATTTCTCTGTGATTTACTGACCTATTTTATTTCTGATTATAGTCTCTAAGAGCAGCAGCTCCAATATGATGGCATTGATGCAGTCACCTGGTGATTCCCAGCCTCAGGGTGCTCCTGGAGTGCTCCTCACACCAGCGCAGAACAGGTCTGCAGATCTTGGTGTGAGTTTGGGGCATATCTTTCACTTTGTCCTTTGTGGTGGAGAGCCAGTTTCACCACCAATGCTTCCAGGATAAGCAAGACAAACATTTGGAGGCCATCATATGCAACAGTCTATTTGTGCCTGTCTGAGAGGTCTGTCCTGGCTGATGGATGATGCTCAGTACACTCTGACTTCTCTTTCCAAAGTTATTTTGCACTAGACCTTAAAACTCTGCCATCAGTGTGGAAAGGGGTTGGGTTTCATTCTGCCAGCAGGATAATTACTGCACAGTAGTTAGACTGCTGCAGAGTCCCAGTGGCGCCAAGGGCCCTACAGTCCTTTTGTCAGGTTGATGGATAATGGAAATGCAAGTGAGAGGGAGCCTCAACACTTCACAGCTTCAAGTGAGTCAGAGCCTACTACCTACTTTAGGAGGCTGGCCTTCTCCTACTGTTAATAAAGAGAGAGGCAAATCTTTCCAGAATGCAATTCAGAAGAGGAGTCAAAATTAAATACATAGAAGTGCATATGTCCCTGCCAGCTGTTCACTTTGTAGAGAAGTGCACAGTATTTTACCTTCACTAGCATCTTGGTGTCTGAGGTAACACTGAGTCATTCTGAGAGAATGCTGGCCTGTTAGGGGAATGAGATAGGGCCCATGTTAGAGCAAGCCTTGTTATACCAGCATCCTTCACTTGCTTGATGTACTGCATTGCCCTAATGTCTGCATATTCATTCCAAAACCAGCCTAATCTGCCTTGCATCCAAATATACAAGTCTCCAGATGTAATATTTCCACTCATATTCTCCAGTACTCATAACTATATATATGGGATGAATATTCAACACTGTAATCTTGGCATTCCCCAGACTAGTTTAGGGATGACAAATATAACTCTTGATCACACTCTGTTCATGTGGAAATGTTAGAACAGCTGCTGCTATTTCAGTTCTCACAGGCAGGGAGTTAAATTACCTACAAATAGACACAGCAAGTGTAACCCAGAAGGCAGAAGTGCTGGGGGGTGTGCTGTGTCACCTGCCTCCCCACAGACACAAGGGCTTGCAAAGGAATACCTAGAAGACAATCTATTAAGCTGCCCCCTGTAATGCTTACACTAGGGGAAACACTTCCCTCTCACCCCCTGCTCCTTTAGAGCTGGAACCAGGGTTTCTGGAGCACCTTCATGCTTTTCCTTTTTTTTCAACTGAAGGAGAGATGAAAATCTTATCCAAGGAGTTTATTTGGCTATAAAAAGAACTCAAGGTCAAAACATGTTGAAATAGATAAATCTTGTTGTAACCATTTTGAAATATGACTTATGCAGGCTAGAGAATGGGAAAGCAAAACACATTCATGTTAGCATTTAGGCTTTTATTTTGATGCCGGATTTCCTTGACAAGTCCTCATGATCTTACCCCATCAACTGTAAATATGCCTCTGTATGACAATAGTAGGTTAACTCCAGTAGCTGGGCAAAGAAGTAAATATTCTTCCTCAGAGTCTGCCAGCTCATTTTTAATGGTATATGTGAGATAATAGTTCTCTGAAAAAGTAACTTCTGTTGTTAGCAAGATTATGAAAATAAGCACATAGAAATACCTGCAAAAACATATCTTCTCACTTCTGCCTGTTTCCATATTCCTACTTGCTACTCTCCAGGCAGCTGGCAAAAACTTCACAGGTTTTACACAGCCAGCAGCACTATAGGCAATGCAAAATGTATTGCAATATAGGAACAGGAGAAAAACCTGACAAAGGGAGTAGATAAGACTCTTTGGAAAAAATTTAAAATTACAACAGTTTTAGAAAACTAAAATTAAAAATTTTAAAATATAAAACCAAAATAATAGTATTCTATGAGACAAAAAAGGACAGGACTTTTTGGAGAAGAAAAAGAAAAATTATTTGCTCAAAAATAATTTATGTCTTGAAGAAAGGATTAGTCACTAATAGAGAGTTGGAAAGTAAAGATGGAAGAAGCCTAGGAGGTCATCTAGCCTATTTTCTTGATTAGCTGGTATTTTGAACTGTCTGGGCTCTTTCAGCACAAGAACTGCCTTTGAGGTGTGCTTCTAAGACTTCCTCTGCTATAGATGTTCACACAACACACCTGAACAGAATCAAAGGGATATCCTAAACTAAGCTAAAGATATGATCCCATGTGAGATTCAACTTATTGTAGAATACGCTCCACAAGGCAGGAATGAATACAGCAGTTAAGCAAAGCAATATTTAGTCCGATTTTATACCCCAATTGTAATATTTTAGTTCTAATTACTGTCAATTTGTATCATCCTAAATGGATTGCTAGACAGTGACCTTCTGTTTCTCATTTTTGCTGATCACTGAAAGACCTTGATTGCAAGGTAAAAAGACATGTTCGTCACTATACAGCTCCCATTTTTCCAGATTATTTGAACTGACAGCAAGTAACTCAGCCTGGAAAAGTGAACAGGAATACAATTCATAGAAATGTCAACCAGGTATTGCTTCGGTGCATTTCTTTAACATCAGTGTTAAGAAACCATGAATTGTAAATATTCTGCAACTCACTGGACTGTGAAACTACTTTGAAAGTAAACCTTGAAATTTTGCTTACAAAACATTTACACTAATAAATTTAATTTACCATCCCTTTCTGGAAACAACAAATGTACATTAAAGTTCTGAAACAGTGGCAGCTGCAGAGAAAATGACAAAATAACAACATAATTCTTATTGACAGTTTCCTATCTGTCCTAATTCTCTGCTCATTCTAGATCTGTTTTTCCATTTTGTGGAGCCTGATATTTAGAAAATAACTTCAAGCTTTAATTTTGCAGAATATGTAGGCAGCACAAACTGTTCTCAAGTATGCAGTTATTCTGTCAGGAAAGATATCAGTGATTATTTTAAAGAGTAATATTGCCCCTATTTATTCATGTGGCAGAAAAGAAAATGCAGCAACATAAATACTTGCATAAATACAAATCAGCTAGAGGCATGAAATTTAAAAAAAAAAAAAAAGGCAGTCTTAAGAGGAAGGTACTCTTTTGTTTTGCCTGTTGTTTTCCACTTTTTAATCAAAGAATGCATTCCAGAAATCTGTATTAGGTTCTGATCCTGCAAATACTTACAGTATGTTTAAGGTCAGGTGCCTTGTCCAACTGATTATCTAATTTAGTTCTGTGTAGAATGAAATTGCATGATGGCAATCCTTCCCAGCACTCATTTTACTCTTCTCTCAGGCTTTGATACTGAGATGGGACAAAGCCAAGTGCAGTGCAGCTCTAAGTCAGCACATTCCCACTGGAATTTGAGAATGAAAAGAATTTTTGCTCTCCTGAGTAAAAGCGGAATTACTTTCAAAGTGCTCATAACTCAAACTCCTATTTTAGACCCCCCCAAAGACTAATTATGGAATATGAGAAATCATCAATCAGGTCCCGTGTCTTCCTGTGTGTCTTAAATTGATCAATATCCCAAAAACCATGAGAGAAATGTATAAGAACCTGAAAAGTTTTCTTATAGACTGGAACTGCTTTTACAAGTTGCACAGTCTGTTTTTAAAGAAACTGGACCAGAATGATCAGACAAAAATCATATCTGTACTAACGTCCTGATTCCAGAAGTGCCACGAGGCAAGGAGCTGGAACAATGTTTTTTCACTCTGTGACATCCAAGTGCCATTTTAAAGGATGCGTGACCCTTAATTAAGAGAAGGGAAATTTATTTAAAATCACTATATAAAGATCCAAAAATTCTCAGTCTAAAAATCAAAAAACCGAAAATCACTACACTGAAAATATCCAAGCAAAAATTTATCAATTATAGATGCTGAGTTCGACAGAAACAGTGTTACTGTTTTTTCTCTACATGAAAAAAAGGTTTGACATTTATCCCAAAGGCACTGTAATAGCCTTGCTGAAATCACACTGACTGGAGAATGTAAACAGTGAAGCTGTACTTGCTGGAGTCTCACAAGAGCTGAGCAGATGAGATTCAGAACAGGAAAAAGCAATTATAAAGTTGTATCCTGAAGTAAAAGACCAAAGTCACGTACCTAAAGACTAAACTTGAGAAAAATTTAAATCACTGACATGGAGAACATGGGAAATGGACAAAGTAGTGCGTTGGACTTTTACAGTGTATAAAAATAATCATGGATAAGATTTTTGAGAGGGTAAGTCATGATCTTGAAATTAAGATCTGATACGTTGATTTAACACACAGTGAAAGTTATCTCGCACTTTCAAGGTAATAAACATAAGTCATATGTAAACAGAAGAGGCTTGACATTGGTTTGACCTACACCAGTTTGAATCAAAAGTGCTAAAAGTGACCTTGAAAAAACTAAAACTAACAACAACAACAAAACAAAGAAACAAAAACTCAAACACAACCCTGGAGCCAGAAATACTGTTGACTTTGTTGGGAAAGACTCTCAAAATACTATCAAAAACAGTGTAGAATTTCAGCTAAGCTTAAAAAAAACCATCCAGGCCAAACCTAGATACCACCCTGCTAGTGGACAGAAAAAGTGCTGTACTTTGAAATAAAGGCAGTGAAACTAACAGCAACAGAAGTTTTATTTCTACTGGTAATTATTAAACAGCACTAAGAAGAATTCCCGGGCACTAGAATTTAATTTTCTGAATGTTTAATCACTAGAAAGGTCCCTAACATTATTTTGACCTGGACCAACTAGCACCTTCACAAACAATTTAAAGGCACATCTTAAGAGTTAGCTCCCATTGTGACTGTTCCCTGAAGGCAGCTTGGATGCAATCACCCTAGGTTAAACTAGTTTAACAGTTGGATGTGGGCTATTCTGAGCCAGCCAGTCTCTGTGCTGGAGAACATTCCCAAACATGTTTATTTTATGAATACCAGCATTGCAAATATTACAGGATGTAGGTACCTGAAACTAAAATTATTACAAGAATGTGACCCGCAGAGATTTAAAAGCAGTTGATAAACAACAGCAGCATATGAACTGATAAGCTGTCCTAGTGATGGAGGAGTCCTGAGAGACTCTACCAAGTATATTTCTCCTGGAAGAACAGCTTCCAGGAAAAAAACTTACATTTAGCTGCAATATTTATTTTGTCACTCCAGCTAAAAGGCAATAGATTAAGTCTGTATTGTTGGAAATAGAACAGGAAAATCAAAAGTCTCCCAATAACCAAACAGGAAATTTAGTACTTATCACATGGAAGAAAGGCATTATAATCCTCAGGAAATTTATTTTTTTTTTTGTTAAATAATTATTTTACTATGCTTACATCTGAGACCTTTTTTTTGCTTAACTCCTGGGTGATTCCTATCCTGAGTTACTGGGAAATCTGAGTGTACAAATCAGATGGTTGCCAAGATAGTAATATACCTGCATTAGCAAAGTTTCAGGACAGCTTGCTCTGTTAGGGACAGGGGCCTATTTAGAGAAGAGACCAGTGAAACATAAATAGCACAATGTATTTACTTACAACATTAAAGAGTTCTTGCTTGTGATGTTGGTAGAGCCTGACTTTTTTTTTTTTTTTTTTTGAATTACTGAAGGCTATTGGCGGAAAAGACAGGGTTTGGGAATGTAGGTAGAAATTAGCTTGAATCAGATTAAAGAGGAGACAGAACCTGTTCCACTTCCAGTGCCACATTTACCCTGTGGTGTCAGCAGCTGAGCCCAGAAACATGATCTCACGTCTTTGATATTGACTAGAAAGTTTACTCTACAGATCTCAAAGTTCCAGACAGCAAATAATGGGATTCATTGAATCATGGTAATTATGCCTAGCATGTATCTGGGCCAAGTCACCATAGGGTCCTTCCACAGTCCTGCAGAGAGCAGGGAGCTAGGCAGGAACATTTCAGGAACTGCTTCATTACTTCCTGAAGTAGACACCTTTTATATGATCAGGTGAACTGTAGTTTAATTTCCACTGTGGGGACTCTGCTAAGAACCAAAACAACCAGACAAAGTTAGGTGAGCTCAACCAGAGTAATGGTTTGGAGGGTCACTGAAGTGCACGCTCACAGAAGGCACACACACACGAGCCCAACCAAGTTCAAGACATTAAGTCAGATGCTGGAACATGCTATGCACTACCCAGAAACAACATAAGGGTTAGGCACACCCCTTCTTAGCACAGGCTTGGTTTAACTGGTAGTAACCTAATGGTCCTAACCTGCAGTCAGAAAAGCAGAGAGTAGACCAATAATCCTGAGGGTTTCAGGGGCACCCTATAGATCAGTGTGGGCACTGGGACCTGCAGGAACCTCAAGCAGTTTCAGACATTTGGGAAACAAAACTATTCACATCCGTATGAAGGATACGTGTTTTACATAAGAGATTTCTCACATATGAGCACAAAGACACCCCCTTTTTTCAGGCACTGGAATTTGCAATGAAACTACACACACATGCTCAGGTAACACTGTAACTGTGGAGCTGACCTTCCAAAATGGTTGCCTTACCCTCCATTAAATCTAGAGATAGTTGAAAACCACCACTCTCTTACAGGAATCGCTAGTTCAGGCTGGTCAGTCAGATACCACCATGGTATGTACAGAAAGGTCAGAAAAGGGCTGGAGAGATAATACAGAGCTAGGCCTGCAGATAGTACCAAATACACCCTGTGCCCAGGAGTAGACATCATAAGCTGTGATGTCAAGAAATAAGTGAGGCTGGAGCAGCTTTTTACATTTGCCCTTCTTATTCTTGTGACTATTTAAGACAATAGCACAATGTGAGAGGCATTAGTGTCATTGATATATATGTATTCTGCTTTATACATGGCTGACACTGTTCATTATATGCTGCTTGTGTTACAGCCAAAACTCCAAATACTTTAGTTTGTAAAAAGTTGACAAAATGTGGAACCATGAAGCTTCAAGTCCTCTGAAACACACAGCACTTACTAAATCTGCTTGTGGGTTGTCACACAGGAAGACTGCATAACATTGCAAGGAAAAACAAGCTAGGAAAGCAGATGCCTTAACAGCTACTAATTAGAATCTAATTACTCTTTCAATTACCTTTACTCACCACTCTCAGTCCCCAAGCCAGCTACTGACAGGCATCATCTGTCCGTGTGCCATCCTCATCTGGCACAAACCGTATTGAGTGTGAAATCAAAAGAGACACTGTTACACCAGCGTTAGCAGCACGCCTTTCACAGTCCCTGTGGTAGGAAGGCATGCTGAATATTTCATAGCATGCATTTATAGCTAGTGTCTCCTTTTTGATGCAGTACAAATACCATATTTCTGTAGGATTTCAGTGCTGCAGAGCTGTAGACAAGTGATTACATTCTATGCACAAACACAGACAGCCAAATCACAGTGATGCTGGACTAAACATGCTTTCCCTCCTCCTTTTACTTTAGTTTAGTTCCCTGTTGTTACAAGCAATTCTGCTGTATGTTAACATCTAGCACCAATCCCTGTCTTACTTAAAACCAGAAAAGGTTCCTTGCACATTGAGGGAATGAAACATAAATACAGTCCTTATTCCTCCAGGGAGAGTTTTCTATATATTCTAAGGAATTGCAAATCATCAAATCCCCATCATCTAGAGAGCTCTGTACATCTGGTTATTATTTTTCATAACTTTCACAGTGTGTGGATTCCTCCCATGGCTACAGAATCCTTCCATAGTGGGTCTGTAGCTGCTTGCACTGTGACCAAACCCATGTTGTCACACACACATGACATAAGCATATAAAAAAACAGAAATAATCTCTACAAATAAGGAACAAAAACTGAGAGACACTTCCCCCAAAACACAAGATTTGGCACATCGTTGTTGTTTGCTTCAGCCTGAAGGGAGAAGGAAGCAAAATATGTCTTGAGGAAAATGAGGTAACTCTTCAGAGAGCAGGAGAGTTTTCCCTCAACCACTCCACAGCTGGGGAAGGTCTGCAGGTTCATGTGCTGCATAGGAATGGAAACAGTCCTTTTAGGAGTACCCCATCACTTCTATAAAGCAAGCAATACACTCGTTTTCAAAATATAAAAGTTAAGAAGCAACAAGTTAAGCTCAAACATTTACTCTCTCAACCACATTGCTAAATTACTAAAACAGTTCCCAGACTAACCAGCACCCTCCTAAAAAGCTTCCAAGGTGGGCTTGAGGACTTTCAAGCCATACTTCCAATTCATCCAGTTTGGGTATCCCCAACCTGTGTCAGAGAAAAAGAGGATTTAGCTGTATGGATATGGACTGTTCAAGACACTATGTCTCAGTGACAGCGAACAGTCCCAGATATAATTTATTATTACAGTTGCAGCTTAATTCTCTGTTAATTAAGACTTGTCAACCCATTTGTCAAACTGTACAGCTCCTCTTCAGATAGTTACAGTGGAAATAAATCATTACTGAAAAAGATCAGAGAGAAGAACATAATGTTTTGCTGTGATCCTCTTTGCTTCTTGCATCCACTACAGACCACAAGGTCAATAGTCATTTGTTTTCCCACACAAATCCCTGTTTGGGAAGAGGTGGTCAGGGAGACTAGAAACTGTGGATCATAACTTCCCCTTCTGAGCATACTAATTGATCTCTCACATTAATTAGCCAAACTTGGTTATCAACATGAGGAAGCTCCTAACAACACAGTTTTCTTTTTAATTCTAAAGAGAGATAATTACTGATGTGCGAACAAATAGGTCAAGCTAACAGCTAGAACAAAAAGCAGTTTTCTATCCCAAAGCATCCCCTTGAAAAAAAATTGTCAGTTTTGCATCAGATTGTTTTCTTATTACAGGCAAATGAGGGGTGCAAGTGGCACCTGATCAGACCTTTGCCTTTTTTCTGCTGCAAGTGAAAAGCCAGGCAAATAGCATTACAATGGCAAAACAATTTGCCAAAAGAGAAACAGCTCCACTGAAGAAATGGGAACAAGTCATGAGAGTTTAGAAGATTCCTAATCCTCAGAAATCCCTGTCCCTTTACAAATTAAAAAAAAAAAAAATTAACAGATATTAACCTTGTCAATACAAAGAATCCATTTTGAGAGTAGGAAAGGGGGAAAGGGAGAAAGATGCTCAAAATATGCACTATAAAAAAACCTGCCTGTCTACCTCCATGTATCCTACCTACCTAGAAACTTCTTTATATTTTTAGTAAACAGTGGCCTTTTTTAATTCATTCTGATCTAGAATGTAACATACTCTTCTTCAAAAGGTGGATAGAGGGATTCGCCTTCTGCAACCTACACCACCTTTTTATTTCTTAAGCAATTTTCTCCACTGAATATTATTCTGCTTATTAAAGGGATGGTATTTAGATAGCAAAATAAGTAAAAATATTTCATTTAATTCAGCATTTAACACAAGACTTTTCTTAGGAGGATATTGCACTATTTTATTAAGCCATTGTTCTGCAAAGATGCAGGAGCTTACCTTACTGTACAAACCTCTCTGCTGAGTTCAGACCTCAGTTATGATAAGTCAAAAGTTTGACATTTTTCAGAAATACTGCTTGGAATTTCATCCATTCAAAAGAGAAGATCGATGAAGGAAGAGACAGAAGATTCTTTTCTATTATTCTTTTTTTAATAATTATTAATGTTGACTAAATATTTCCTGATTTTATTTGCTACCTATGAAGATGAGCATAAAGAGAATCTTTTGAGCAATTTTTCTACATCCTATTAGATTTGTAAGATATAAAACCCTTGAGCACATGAATACAGTTGGAAAATGAGGGTTTTTTTGTTAATCCGAGCAAGGAAGGATGTCAAATAGAGTGGGGGAGTTCTCTCTCATCCCTCCAGTATAAAATATTTAGCATACTGATTTTTTTCATTCAAGCACTTTCTTAAGCCTTTAAGAAAGTTGAAGCTTTCTTAAGTAAGAACTAAAGATTTAATGCATCTATATATGAACCTACTGATACAAACCCTTAAATTTATATAAGATTAAATTATACTTAATTTATAAAATACAACTGGTTTTGCTTTTATCTTCTCTCATTCCAGTATCTTACAGTGAGATAATCCATCTAGTTCCCGAGTGGGTGCCATCTGTATTTTAATTTATTATTAAATCCCCAAACTGCTAAGCATACATCAGAGGACACAAATCTAAATATAACCCAGATTTCTTGGAATCTATGTGAAGTTAATATTGTAATAATATTGACACAAGATAATAAAGCTTTCTTATTGCTACTACTTTCTTATTTCAAAATTTCAGCCTTTCCAAATGGCAGCTGAAGACTGATCATAAATGCTGCAGACTACTGAATCGGCAACATGTCTTCCTGATATTCCTCTTTGCAAAGACAAAAGTGCAGCATCTCAAAGCTAGTTTCACAGAAACACTCCCAGGGACCAGACTTTCATGCTGGTTTTGCAAGGACAGGAATTTGAGAAGTGGTTTTTGACTTGCACGCACACAGAAGCAGCATCCCACAAAACCCCTTGTGCAAAACTGTTTTACACATTAAAACTGCACTATTGCTAAGTTTCTTTGGTCAGAGCAAGAAGAAATGCATTCTGAAGTCCAAAATGCCTGTGTGCCTGAGATCACAAAGATGTGAGCCTACTTAATCTGCAGTCTCATACATATATATGAACAACCGGTTTCCTGACCTCTTTGTTCCATGCCTCCTCTCTCTTCCTGTACATAGTACAAAGAGTACAAGCAAAATGTGTCAAAACTACCTTCTTCAGGATCATCTCAGACATATGCTGAGTGATCTCTAGAGCAAAGTGACACCATATATAGCAAGTAGTACTTTTGCTTTGACTTACATTGCAGCCCCAGCTAACAACCTCCACACGATTTAGGCTGAGTAATTTAAGAGGCTGGTAGGGAGCAGGTCCAGAGTTTCAATACAGTCACAGCCTTCACTTGTGATTTATTCAGTGCACTTCTGAGTTTGTTCTACAGTCTGCATTTAAATTATGACATCTAGGTAGACTAGGGTTCAACAAGATTCCAAGAAAAGTAGATAAACTTTTAATTCTTTTGTTCCAAACTAGAGGTAAGCATGCCTGAGGCAACTCAGCAAGAGGAAGTCCCTCTCCAAGAGGTATGACACATTTATCACAGTAGCTTGATTCACCATGAGTGAAGATCCCCAAGGGCTGACAAATTCAGAAATCAGTGGGAATCTGGATCAGAGACTGGCTGCTTTGCAGAAGATACCAGAACACTCCCATTCTGATCCTCTTGTGCCTCTCTGAACACTGGACTGAGTGATACAGATGCAGTAGGTCAGAAGGCAAAGACACACATTAGCCCTCAGAAGCACTGGAAAACATCAGAAACCTTCACTGGTATTGGGTGCTGAAATGCTTTGGAGACCCTTAGTACATGGCTTCATACATCTTTTAGGCACCCAAGTACTTTGGTGAAACTGGTTTCTGGGTATATCTAATACTTACTGCACATAAGAGAACTTCTAATGCTCTTTGAAAAGTTCCAACAAATTATTTCCTTCTCTTGTGTTAGCAGCATTACTGTTGCCCTGCTACTGTTAAATAGCCACTACCCTTAAACAGTAGAAAAGATTAAAAAAAAGAGTGTCTATAACTGCATAGGCCTGAAAATGACTCACAGCGATTTTGCAGTCCTTAAAACATTTATTTGCAAGTGTTTGGACATTTGTATTAATTGTCAACAAATTGTAGATACTGTTGATTAATATTATTATTAATAACCTATTATTATAGATATCTCTATGAAGAAAATCACTCTGCTCTGAATAGCTGATTCTTTTGGTATATTTTTTACCCAATATTACTTTAAGCTGATACTTTAAAAAGAACAGTTTAATAATTACCATGACAATTCCAAGAAAATCTTGGAAAGAAATAATATATTATATACATACTTAATAATTTAAATAGAACAATTCAAAAATTCAAGTTCTGGGACATGTCTAAGAAGTTACTGCATGAAATGGTAAAAATGGATACTCAACAGCAGAGTAAAACCAAAATTGGTCTGAGATGTTACTTGGGACTTCATATTTTTCTTTGTTCCCCCCTGTAACTTAGCCAGGTCAGTATTTGGAGATGCCTTTCTCCTCATCTGTGATCTTGCACAAATTACTCTTTTGTAATATAAATGTGCGTGGCACACGTACTTCAGTACAACCACATTGAGACAGCAAATCCAAGGAATTGTGCATTTCTTTGAGCTGCAGGTCTGCATGTATGAACATGACCTTTTGCACTTCTGCTCTCTGCCCAGTCAAATTTCCCTGTTGCTGCACCAACCACCCAGCACCAACCTCATGCCAACATCTCCTGCTCGTTCCTGCTGGGCTATTGCAGACCAGCCTTTGAGGGAGTCATGGCTCTCAGCTCCTATTCAGCTGCTGCCTTTGAGTACCTAATGGTACTCAAATTGGTAATCCAGCACAAGAGAAGACAGACAGAATCTTCCCAGAGGTGCTCAGTGACAGAAGGGGAAGCAATGGACACAAACTGCAACACAAGAAATTCTGACCGAGTATGAGGAAAAATTCTTCCATTGTGAGGTTGGTCAAAGATTGGAGCAGGTCACCCAGACCTGTGGATCCTCTAACCTCAGAGATATTTCTAAGCCTCAACCAGATATAGCCCTCATGCAAGATGATCTAACTGGATGTGACCTGAGGAGGGGCTGGACTAAATGGCATCCCTTCCAACCTTCATTACTCTACAATGCTACAACCTGAAAACAAACTGCTCTTCAGGAGCTTCAGCTGATCAAAATTATCTCATTTGTTCAAGACAGAACTTCCCAACTTGGACAGGATGACCATGAGTATTGAGTAAAATAATGTTTTCTTAGGAGAAGACTCATCTCTTAGACAAATGTATTCACACATTACATCTGTACAGGGTTTCCATCAAAGGTAGCTGAAACATTGTAAACATCAGTAAGGATAATGATATCCATTATCAGAAAGTACAGCTGCATCTTCCAGCTTTTCTTTATTCAAGTTCCAAGCTGTTTAGAGCTGCTGATAAGATGGAGGAATTATTTTCTCAGGCTCATGCCATGTTATTGCAGCTATACATTTGGCCAATTCTGAGACGCAGCAGTGGCTCATACAGTCAGCATGGAGAGCAGGAAGAGAACACCAGGTAGTTTTACACTACACATAACCCCAAAAACTGAATCCACAAGGACTTTTCCCCTAGAGAATATAATCCATGTGATGCAAATCTACCCATGCTTCACTACAGGGCTACCTTTCCTTTACCTTTACTGTTTATCAGACCAGATATGATGAAGAAAATATTTGTACCAGCATACCTGCCACATAGAAAAGCAAATTTCTCTCTTGCCTCAAGGTTAATGTTCAGTAATCTTTATGAGTCTGCAGTTTCTGCACTGTTAACACATTCTTCTGTGACTCCCTTTTTCTATTTGGGTTTTAACAAGTGAAAAGGATTTTGTAAAAAAGTAAAATACGTTGAATTAATTCTTTATGGAATGACTCACTGAAAAGGGGAGAATAACGTCATCTAATTATAGCTGCCAGGGTTTTTACCTCCTGCTAAGTATACTAATACACTTGCACTAACTGCAACTTTTCCCCTCCTCTTCTAAATCCTCAATTCTCAAACTGCTTCCCTACGGAAACATTTTATAAACTCATTACAAGACTCTTGTCCCCACTGCAATTCCTCCAGACCCTGCCATTTTCCAACCTCAAAGCCTGTTTGAAAGAACACTATCATTCCTAGCTTAATTTAAAGAAGCATCCACTGTAAGAAGGGAGAACGTATTTCATTAGACTGACCAGTGTAGCTGGAAAAAAGACAGATTCCTCAGCTGAAAGGAGCCAGACGCAGAAAAAAAACCTGCTCAATGATGGACCAGCAAAATTCAGTGCAGTGTGAGAATGACTGGAAATCAGCGATTTGATACAACTTAAGCTGCAAGGAAATCCCTGCAAGGCTAACACAGTAATAGATCCTTGCAAGCTTAGTGACTGGAGAACCTCATTTCACGCAGGAGTCACTGAGCATGGAAGAGAGTAATACAGCTCTCCGTACACACAAAACATGATCTCGCACCTCAATTTCCATCCACAGGAGAATATACGGGATATTCATTTACTGGTATGAAAAGTCCTGAAACTTTCTTGGGTGGTGGTGTTTGGGGTTGTTCTTTTGGGGGGTTTTTTTGAGTTTTTTTTAATTATTCTTTTGATTCTGTTTTGTGATTTTTTTTTTTTTTTTTTTTTTTTTTAAGAGCGCAGGGAAAGGAAGCTACTCAGATAGTGGTTTGAGGATGAAAGACACAGAACAACCTCTGGTTTCAGCTCAGCAACCTCTGCCTCCCCAGCTGGGGGAAAAGCAAACAGCAAGTGCAGACCTCATCCTCCCCCAGCCACCACTTGTGCCAGGCAAAGCAGAGCAAGGAAAAAATGAAGCCTTTCAGGTAGGCAAACCATCTGCCATTACACTGCTGCTGCAAAAGATATCAAAAGGGCAGCAACAAATGTTCCTCTGCTGATGAGAGCTAGCCACTGCTGCTGGTTTGGACTTTGTTAGATCAGGTTATAAGAGCAGGGCCTGGAGGCAGAGGTGTGTATTCAGCAGCGCTCCAGAAGACCATCAGAAAGATGCTCTTTCTTAGAGTGTTTACTCTAGCTGCTTCAGAGACACCATCCCCCCTATCTGTAGAACACATCTGAGACAGCCATAAAATGTCAAAATTTAAAAGAATCAGGAGTTTCTTCATATCATTGCCATTTCAGTGTTATTTGCTTGCCGTAGTACCATCCTTACCCCTCTTCACCCCCAAAAATCTAAGCAAAAAACCACCCCTCTGTCCTCTGAGTGCTTCATTTTGTATTGATGCAAATTGTTACTCCCTCACAAAAATCACAATCAGAAAATTCTTTAGTCTATACCCTTACCACCGACCATTTCTCACATTAAATGGAGAATATTTGTGATCTTAAGCAACTAGGTTTCTAAAGCACAGAATGAAAATTTGCCATTAGAATAGTCCTTCACCACAGGCCTTTCCTTCCTTCCTTCCTCCCACCCGCCTACCAACAACCTTTAAGGGAAACAGTTATAGCTTGCTGAAAACAGAGGGAAACACCTCATATTGAGCAAATGGAGATCCTGCATATGCATGGACACCACTTCGTACACATATTTGAGCCCCAGGTGATATTGCCCTGTTACCGTGGCAAACTTAACCATTCTAATCAGAGAAATGTCAGCAAAATTTTCTCAAATGACTACTTCTAAAAGTAAAACCATGCCAGAATTCTTTGGAAGAGAAAATGCTAACCTGCCTCCAGGTGAGGCCACCCAGCTGCCCTGCCCTGGAAAAAAGCAGAAGCTGTTAAAGGATTTGGCAACTACAAAAACGTGACACTTAGATGTACTCACAGTTCTGGCAATGCTACAGTTAATTTAACCTCCTGAAACTGTACCTGCTGTGCTCACACAATAATTTCTTCCCCTTCAGCTGGAATGACTTGTAGCTCTTTGATTTTGCATCCTGAAGAGGAGGGATGGGAAGCAACGCGTTGCGGTCCCCAAGATCAAACTGTGTTGGGTGTTGATTGTATGGTTTTAAAAGACTTTTCACCATGACCAGACGATACAAGTTTTGTATCCTCTTCAACATGACCAGACGATACAAGTTTTGTATCCTCTTCACCATGACCAGACGATACAAGTTTTGTATCCTCTTCACCAAAGACAGCACTTAATTACCTTGACTGACATAAGCTTATGTGTGCTACATCTTGGAAACACTGTCTCCTAAAAAGGATGACACCAAATATTCAAGTCTCAGGATCAGGACAGAACAAACCCTTCTGCTATCTTGTTAATGAACTTTTTTTTTTAAAAAAAAAAAAACAACCCACCCTGTACAATAAGCCTATCCATGCTAATTTAATCTGAAGTTCTAAATAATCAGAAGGAAAGTTAGAGGACTTTGCACTCTTGCAACAGCAAATCTGGCCCAACTAATTTTCCAAATGAATTGTGAATCCAGAGCCAACCAACTACGCATTAGTCACTTGGCTAGCAAGGAGCACTTAACTTACACTAATGAACACAGGACTTCATTAAAATGTAATTTTAAGTTTAGCAATATGCCAGGATGATCTATTATAGGAGGAAAGGGACAGGATTGAAACTGCAGACTCAGTTTCTTGCTACTTATCACTAATAAATTAATATAAATTAAAAATCAATACAGCAGGGTAGTGTGAGACAAATGCTAATGTCCATAAAGCAGAATTTGTTAGACCCATCATCCTTGTGCTGCCAGGAACATCACTAATTCTGCACAACTGGAGAGGACAGAGACAAGCTGCTCTACCCAGCAGAGCCAAAATTTGCATCAGCTCCTCCTTTGCAATCGATTCCTATTCCCTCGTGCCCAAACCACCATCATCTTATGCAGACAGGACTAGTACCAACTTGGAATTATAGTGAGGGAGCCTGTCACAGAGCTACTGGAGCTCTTTACTTCTGTCATTAAAAATGACCGCAATGTGAATGGGAACAATTTTCTATTTCATTTTACACATCATAACCCAGATTATTTGCAAGGCAACCGGTGACTCCAGTAATCTTGTTCAGTCAAAATCCAAATCATATTGGCCTCAGATGGGAAGCTGAAAATTAATGCAAAGGATCCAGTATGTGACAGAAGCCACACCCCATGAAAGAACAGCTTTTCTGTTCTTAAAATTTGACCTCAGCAATGCTTGTTGAAGTTGTGAAAAATCAATGAAAATAGTATATAAAGCTCTTGGACAAAAAAAAAAAAAAAAAAACCAAAAAAAAACCAAACGTTTTCCTCACAGATGCTTAGCCTAAAGTTAAATTTTGACAAATTTATGACACAGTTGTACTTACCACAAGGAGGAAGGAAAACTGGTGCCATGCAGCTGAGAGATTCCTTCTTCCATATGACCTGCTATTTAAGTACCTCTCATACGCAAAATGTAGAAATTCCACCATCATGGCAACTCAGAAAATGTTCATGAAAATGACTTGCCACATATTGTTTAAACTAGCTTCATACCTTTGTGGGTATTAATTGCACTAGGTAGGGAGACTATCTTAAAAAAAAATAATCCCATCACTTTTACTACTGTTACATTCAGAAATATCAATGCTCTTTCAGTTCAGTAGCATGTTTCTCATAAGCACATACATGCTTATCCTTCTACCAAAAGGCCAGCTGCAAATACCTAACCTTGAAAGCATTTAATAGAATTAAGTAGGTATTTAATTAAAAAAAAAAAATCAAGTTTTTGTCCCTCAGCAGTACCTCCCCACCCATTGAATTCATCCTTAAAACCTAACTTGTTACCCCTTCAATGTAGGCAACTATCCTTGTATGCATACATAAAGATGAAACTCCACTGCACCTTCTTTCCAGCTATGTCACAGAAACTTAAAAATTTAATACATATTCCTTTAAAGAAATTTGAGTGAATTTATTGTATAAAACTATGATTGGCATGGTACAGAAAAGTTCCTTTTAATGCACATTTCCCATTAACTTGTACACAAATATTACAAGTATCAAGCAAAATGCAAAAGTCTTAAGAACTAATTTCATACTACAAAAGTGTTCACATAGTGAAGTTACTCTGGTTACAAAATGTCATGGAAATAAAAGCACTTCAAAATACGTATTTGGGAAATGTCTTAAATAATCAACGCAACCTTAAGTTAGTTTAAAAATGCAAAGAAAGAGATACCCTCTTCAAAACACTATTTCATTTGGCAAGATGGAGCAAAGTTCAGATCAGTTCATTATTGAAGGATTGTTCTTTAGAAGAAACAAAACCAAACAAATAAAAACCCCCACCCTTTAGTTAAGAAAGGACTTAATTATACCATGATGACAAATAACGCCATCAAAAAAGTTATCTGGCTCTCTTGTTTTCACACAGGAGCTGTCAGAGGCAGAGATGTGTAAATGAACACTTCCAGGTGTATACAGATTGCCTTTTCGAAAACCAACCAAATAAAAAAACAACCAAAAACCAACCAACTAACCAAACAAACAAACCAAAAAAAAAAAAAACCCGAACCCCCGAAACAACAGAAAGGAGACAATCTGAACTTTGTTGTTTTCATTTAGCTAGTTCAGTTCCTTAGGTCACAAGACCCAAGAACACCAGTCTGCAAAGGACACAAATTTAAAGAACAAAATGGAACTTCCACTACGACGGAATGCGTAGATGTCCAGTTACACGACTACCACACGTCCTCTCAGTAAGGCTGTTAGAGGCTACCAGACCTCAGCTTCCCAATAACCTTGAAGACCTGCTATTCTGAAGAAGAAAAAAATGTTTGGACCCTACAAACAACCTTACAAAAAGGAGGCACAGTCGTACTGTTAGAAAATAACACAAAATCTTGAAGCCTGAAGGCATTCTTAAAAACTCACAGAAAATAACTACAAAATAAGCAATATTTTACATTATTTCTGTATCAGATGACTTGCCTGTGTTTGAGCAATTAAACATTGCTATGTATATCTACATGAAATCACACATACAGAACATCGTGTTCAGGCAGGCATTGTTGTTGTTTTCCTTTTATACACACACAAGTTACTATCAGGTTATCCAGTCTATTCAAACTCTGTGAAAAACAGTCCACAGCACGCGTAAAAGGAGCAGTATCCAATACAGTGTTGTCTTGCAAAAATGGAGTCAGAATTCCTGAGTCTCAGAGACATTGCTGTCCTCCTCCATTACTGGATTATTTATTTTCCATGGAGAATCTCTATTTTCATTTCTTCGCTCTGATGAAATTTGTAATAGATTGCATCTTTTAAAAAATGTAAAACTTGTACAAAAAACGTGCCAACCAAAGTGAATTTTTAAAGCTTTTTAAAGGGAGGGGAGATTCACTTACAAAATAAAGGCCACCTTCTTGTAAAATTAGTACTGCCGGTATCCCATCATTCTGTTTAAAGGAGAGATTTAGCTCCCTGTTCTGGAAATCTTACTACCTGTAGTCACGTGAGCTGAAAAACACCATCCTTTTAGCAATTAAAAATACTATAAATAGGACTAACATGGAACAGCCCTTTGTTACAATCACCAAGGTGGCAAAACCAATGAAGTCTCCTTCAAATAGTCACTGCAATCTAACTTCTGCATTTTCCCTTGTACTTTGCATATTACACAGTGTAACTTAAAATGTAATTTAAGAGCACTTCAGTCCCACAATGTAGGATTTAAGCTTGTGTGAATAGATAATGGCTCTGCAACATTTGTAATGCCTTAGAAAAATACATTCAACCAAAACTTTATATAGGATTCTATTTTTTTAAATCAAAAATGAAGAAAAAGCCAAATGGTCCCATCATTAGCTAAATAATATACTCTAACTTCTGGAAGCAATTCCAAATCAAAAGCACATTCAAGAATAACACACTGAATTGCATACCTTCTCATTCATCTTTATCAGTAATAAAATTCTACTGCATATAGTTATTCAGCCTTATAAATAATGCTAAGCAGAAAAATATTTACCTCTGTGCTACTTTTCTCAGTTTATAGAAGCATTTCTCAGTTTATACGAGCAAAGGAAAAAAAAACTAAAGTGCAGACTACAGGCCATGACAGGCATAATAAATGATCAAAGGTGCAGCCAAATTTGCATTTACATCTTAAGTTACTTTGCCATCTTCCTTTTCTTGCTAGAAGTCACCCCTGTGCAATTGAAAAGCTGGTCGGTTGATTTGTGCCACAGTACAACCTGTAATCACTTGCAATCTTTTAAAAAAATCTATTTCAATTGTCCATAGATATTTCTAGGTGATAGCTCAGGTTCACAAAACCTTACTTAATTATTAACACTTGAAATCACACAATATTGACACCTCCTCCAGCGAATGCTACTGTCCTTTTGTTGCAGTATGTGGTTGAACCAGTGAGGCTTGGTTGACTGTCTTTAACAAGCGCTGTCTTCATTTCCATTTCACACGCTACGATAGCTGCATTCAGTTCCACTTGAGCTCGGTGAACGACATAAAACATGAGTCCTATGCTTACGACAATCTGCAAATAAAACAAGAGTGTTGTAGGCTATATAGGCTGCAGGCATGAGCACAAAGCAACCAATCTGAACAAAATAATAAGTTGTCGATGCAAAGATTCATGAAGGCATCCGTTGGCTCAGTGCTTTGCTGGCAAGACATTAGAAGGGAGATGAACTTAACCAGTGAGCAGCTCTAAACCTACGTATTCTAACAGTGTAACCAGTGTATCAGAACACAGACATTACAAAGAACCTAAATATTTATAGGAATTGGAAAGATAGTTTCTTTCTTTCTGTTGGCATCCATACGCTCACTTCCTCTCTTGGAAATAATGCTTCCACAAAGAAACGACATGGTGTGCTTCTGCAAGTCAAAGAGGCTCTATTTCATGTATCAAGGGAATAATAGGTTTAAATGGTACTGGGCACCTGCAACTTGCAAAACAGCAGAGCACAGCCAGAGGATGATGCAGAGCAAAGGAAATAAAACTTGTCCTTGCCCCTCTGGTGTGGAAGATAGCAGAGAGCAGCAGTGCCACTGTGCTTCTCGGATATCAGAGCTAAACAGGACAGAATCAGAGTTTCTGAGTGACTTACAGCAGTCTGTATGGGAAGAACTTGCTTTCTGGAGGATGGCTCAGGGAAGAGACAGGATGTCAGTGGTGTGGGGGTTTTTTGTTTGATTAAGGAGGAAATACTGTTGAAAACTAGAGGTTTAGTTCAGATTTTTGCTCTAAATTATATTGCTAAGAATTTTTAAACTTTCAGCACAAAAATCATCAGAAATAAATCTGGACAATTTTCGCTTAGAAATTACTCATGCACTGACATTGGCATGCACTGCTCTCCTCAGAGGCATACTTTGATTTCAATAAAACACCAGTCAAGTTTTTCAGCTGAGATCCTCCTTAATAAAAATGATAAAATCTTCAAATAGAAATCAAGCTGTCTCTTACTGAGAGTCCCTCTGAAAGACGTAAATTATCTGTCTTTTTTTAAGAATGTTTTATGAAACTAGCTGGAATTGACAACTTCCTTTCAAAAAACCAAGGAGGTTATTTAGCTTATAACAAACCAGTTCTGGGTCCAAAATCTGAACTTTGTTACTAATTGATAGGGGTATGTTTTCTTTAGCACTGAGGGCTATTGCTTAAAACATCTGCCAGCATGGCATACAAGATGCTAAAATATCTCTGAGATGATTGGCAGGTATGGTCACAAGATAACTGCAGGGGGGAAGGCATCCTGACAGTCTCTAGCCCAACATGCTGCTCAGGGCTGGCAGTAAGATCAGAACAGTTTGCTCAGGACTCTTGTCCAGTCAGATCTTGAAAACTTCCAAGGATAGAGATTTCAGCACCTCTCTGGGCAAACTGCTTCTCCACTGCTTGACTATCCCTGTGGTGAAAAAGATGTCTTTCACCAATTCAAGTTATACATTTCAAAAGATAGTCAACATAAAAGTCAAAATGAGACTAAGGACAGCAAGTTCTGAATACATAGGAAAAATCCTATTCTAAAAGCTTATCCAAATATTTAAATTTGATTGGTTTTAGAAATAGTACTACCAGAAACCTAGTTCTCTAGATGAATTATATATATATATATATATATATATATATATATATATATATATCTGTGTGTGTGTGTGTGTGTGTGTGTGTGTGTGTGTATGCACACACACAGACAATCATGACATGCGAAGGATTTTCAGAGCTATTCACTAAATCAAAGTTCAGTCAAAGCTCAGCCTGGCAAAGCACCAGGTCTGAGAGACAGTGGGAGAACAGAAATAATTCCTCCACTGAAGGCCTCCCCTTCACTTATTCAGTCAGATTCTAAGGATTGCTGTCAAGGAGGTCTGTACTCCTACTCAAATTTTCAGACTATCCAGCTAGCACTTAACTGAGCAACAGTTACATTATAACCTACATAATCTGCAGAGAGTTAATGTCATTAAAAAAAAAAAAATGGAAAAAAAAGGAAAATATCACTAAAAACTACTACCCTGAAATAACATTTCATGACTAAAATGATAGCTGATCAAATAACCACTTATTTTCTTTGGTGTATCAAGGTTATTAACCCCACATGTACAAAGGCATTTTTAATACTCATAACCCTGTTCTATGAAGCCTATAAATCGTATGTTCTATTTAAGAGCACACAAGTATCAGGGGAAGGGGGGAAGTTATGTGTAAAATGGTCCTGGACTTAGTTTTCTGTTATCATCATTAAACATCAGCTTTATGAATGTAAAAACTGAGGAATGTAAATGCCTGCAGTACCTACTGAAAGTCTGCAAACCATGGTAACTGCTACTCAAACACAGTTTGAAGTACTGACACTGTCAGAAGAGGTTTTAATATATAATCTAGTTATGAAATACCCATAACCTCTATGCTTCTAATGGTCTCACACCCAAGGCTCACACCCAAGATTTACTGACAAATTATTTCATCAGCTAAGGTCATGTAAAGGTACTATATACTTCTCATTAATTTACTCACTTGTAAAATTAGTGTATTCTGATTTAGGCATTAGCAAAATTATATTTCTACAGCACTTTTAGTCCTGAATACTTGGGCAAAGTGGGGATGCTGAGTGCTAACAGCAAACACTGCACAGGTGCTGGGCATACACACCCTGAGCACACTACTTCACAGATGGTGGCACAAGGGCTTTTGTGTAGGGGTGATTTGACAATTCTAAAATTCAGCAGCAGATTATCACAGAGGGCAAGGGAAGAAAGCTTACCAAAACTGTGTCAGAAAAAGAGAACACTGAGTAAGTTCTGCTTTGTGTCACTGTGAGGGATGAGAGAATTAAACTTTTTTAACAGCATAAAACAAAATCAGAAGAAAACAGTACACTGAAAACCCATTTTTCTGGGTATCTAGCAGTCAACAGAAGTCACAAAGAGAGTGACACTACCGCTACCAAGATCTATGAAAGTAATTATTTTAACTTACCTGTAAACTGAAGATAAAATAGCCACTAACACTTTGCTCTGCAATCACATCCTCCATGGTGCGCAAGGTAGTGCCCAAGTACGAGTTCAGGATCTGAGTAGGAAGCAGCCCAATTGAAGAAGCCATCAGGTAGTTGGGTAGTGACAAATCTGTAATCTGAGTAAAAAGACAGAGTAAGAAATTAAGCACAGCTCTTACAGTCTATGTGTACAAACAACCAGACTGCTGCTCCCACAACCATCCCTGCAAAATCATGAAAGAATTTCTCATATTCCTTCACTGAAACTTAGATTCATGCTCAGTG
Organism: Lophotriccus pileatus; assembly: GCA_035583135.1. Lineage (NCBI taxonomy): Eukaryota > Metazoa > Chordata > Aves > Passeriformes > Tyrannidae > Lophotriccus > Lophotriccus pileatus. The sequence goes on from JAWWES010000081.1 coordinate 126,350,578, forward strand.
GGAAGACAGTACAACAAAACAGTATGTGTCTAGTTTTCATCTGGCCTTTTTAAAGTTAATAGGTTTTATTAGGTATTTATTAGGTATTTCACCTTGCATTACACCACACCTCTGTGTAAAAGTCATTAACTAAGGATGCAATTACACTGTTCATTGAAGGTATTTATTTCTGCAGGGTGAATAGAGCCCTTGAATTTATGAGAATTTAGTTGTTGGAAGAAATTATTTTATCAGATGCAAATGTCTAAAGCAAAAATCTATTTGCTTTGGATTTTACATGTATGGCAGGCACACAATACAAGAGGTAATTGTTCAACATGTCACTGTCGCGATCTAGGTAAACAGAATGGCAGATACAATTTGTGCCTGTAAGCAGGTTATATAGCTCAGTAAGACACATATCTATCACTGATCCCTATGAGCAATACCTATCTACATCTGTACTAATATACATGGGCATTATTAAGATTCTTTACCAAAGAGATTTTGCATCACACTTCAATTAGTGAACAAAACAGTACACATAGCTACAGCTTTTGTTCATTTCTCTGGGAAAAACATTACTAATACTACGATGTTTTTCTCTTCATGGTGTGAAATTTCTGTTCTGAGTCATCATGTGGACATATGAGTTTATATGGGTACAAAGTACATAGTACCAGCTAAATTAGTATCAGCAGCCATTGGGAAATATTAAATACAAGAGTCATGAGGTCAAAAGATATTTATGCAAGAAAAAAGAAAACAAGAAGAAACTCTGAGTTAAAAATGAGTATGAAATGGGTGATCTTGAAAACAAGCAGTCTAACGAATTTTCCAGACAATTCAGTTGATAACATCATAATAAAACAAGATCTAATTAAGAACAGCCCTAACACTGGGAGCCTACATGGAAATTATTGACCTTGACAGTTTTGTACAATGCTGAAGACCAGAGAATAGCAGCAATATTACTCATTTCATCATGCTATTCTTAAAATAAACTTTGGTTACTGTGCTGAATTCTCAGAGCTCTAAGCACCATCAGTGGAAAGTTTCTGGGAGGAAGGAAGGGCAATGGAGGAGCAGAATGCAATGAAGCATAAAGATTAAGAATAATTCACTGGGACAAGATCCCATAAGCCAATTCAAAACTTCACACTGCAAATTATACTTCCCACAGACCAAAACATACACCAGCACCAAAAATAATATATTTCTCTCTATATACAAGATTTTGATTTATCACGAAAAAGCATTACATAATTATGTCAGAACTTTGCATTTGACCATTGCTTTCAAAAGACTTTTTTTTAAAACATTTTTGTAATCTGGGCCATGTAATGAGAATGCACAGCCCAAACTTCCCATATTGCCGAGGGAATGGAGGAGCTGCTATTAAAAGTCTCTGAAATACTAATGCAGAGGCAAGATTTGCTAAGTAGGACACTATCATTAAATCTAATGGAGCTGGGAAACTTCCCAAAGATTGTTTTAACATTCCTGGCACCTCTCTCATTTCTGTATGTGTATTAAGGACACTTTGGTTGCAGAGCAAGATGTCTGCACATCTGGATCCATCCTGAAACAACTGGACCTCCTGAGCCAGGAGAGAGATTGTTTCCAAATGAAGGGGAGACTGTCATCGGATACACTGGACTGTAGCTTGTACTTCCCACTGAAATGAAAGCTAGGGAGGGGGGGAAACATTTTTTCGAGGTGCCCTTTTAAATCCTGGTTCATAAGGTTTAGTCCTACAGTCTTATTCCTTTCCCCATAAGGCACAGGAAGCAGACAGCATCCCTGCATAAGAAATCTGAGAAATCATCAATAAAACTTACAGCTTTTCATACTTTCCTTTCTAGGACCTTTACCTACTCTATGAACCTGCCAGACTGGCATCTGCATAGCAAAGCTGCCCAACTGAGGCTACCAGAGCTCTGTTTCTAATGAAAGTTCAGGCCAGCAAAAATTAACAGTGAAATCCCAAAGCAATCATGGATGCAACTGTGTTATGGGCCATTACAGAATTGCATTTAAATTGTATTTAAATAAAATTAAAAACTACCTAACTGCTTGGGTAACAACAGCCAGAAACTCTCCAACCAAGCCTTGGACAGGCTTTGTCCAACCGCACTTTTGTGTATTCTTTGTGGCCGACACTTTTGGTTCAGCTGTCAAAGAATAAACTCTCATGTCAGGACTTTGTTGGGGGCTCACATGCCTTTGGGGATTGCAACGGATTTCTCTCCCCTCAATTTATGAATCCCTGTGTTTTTGGATCACTAGGCTTAGTGAGAGAGCTAAGGATAACTCAGAAGCTCTACAGAAAAAAAAAAACAAACAAACAAAATGAAATAACAACAAAAAATAGTGAATTAAAAACAAACAAACAAACCAAAACCAGCTATCAACTTTCCAACAAGCAGAGCAAACAGCCTTCATATTCTTGCAAAGCAGGTACCCTTTCTTCAACTGACTTCACTGTGTGCATTTCTGGAACCAGAGGTGCACACTTGAACACTCAGATTTCTTAGTCAGATTATTTCTCCATGTGATATCCCTCTCAAAGAGGGGGAAAAAAAGAAGTATGAATTCCAATCTAACCTACATCTGACACTACAAATAACCAGTTTGCACAACTGTCACTCCACAAACACACTTGTGGGAAGGAGATGATAACCTGCATACCAGGCCTCCTTACAGATGTGCCTTCAAAACACCCAGAGCTGCCAAGGGCTGAGGGCTCTGCACGGGCAAACACATCAGTAAGAGCTATCAGCCCACTCCAGCAGCCCAGGCTGCACAGGAGTGACAATCAAGCAAAATCCACTCAAAGAGAAGTAGAAACATGCTTTCAGTTAACAAGTTTTCTAGGTCTTTCAGAAAGGCAAGGAAATGCATTACCCCACCTCTCTACTATCAGCACTTTCTCAAAGAGCAGCAGAATGACCTTATAAGCAGCAAGATCTTCATGTCTGGCTGGCGAGACTCTAATGAATTTGTGGTAATTTTCTTCTTGTGATGTTTCAATTAATACAGTCCCCTCACTAATCAAATGCTAAGAAGCTCTTCTGTATTTCTCTACACCTCCTGCAATTCAACCTCCCAAAAACCCTCAGCAGATGGTACACGCCAGTGAACAAGTGTTTGCAGAAACATTTAATCCCAGCCCTGCAGATGACCCTGCTCACATCAAGGTTGTGCCTTGACCTCATGTGTCACTTCCTTCCTTCCTTCTCATTTAAGTATTCTCAGCATCTCCAGTTTACTTATAAATATCAACCTTGAAAACATGCACAGACCAGACTGCTAGAAAATTAAAGATGTGTAACCTTTCTTAGGATCACTGTTCCTCAAAAAGCAATTCCTTTAAAAATTCATTGATGAAGTTGCTAGTAGGGGAAAATGCATTTTAAACTTAAAAAGAGCTTCAAGGTTTCAAATAAGTGAGATTTCAAAGAAATGACAGCTCAGTCTGTGCAGGTAGAAAACTATTCTATACATACCTTAAACTTGAATCACACAGAGAAACTGAATTCCCAAATTTGCATGCAATATTTTATTTTTCAGTGATCTAGTACCTCCTATTAAGTGTTCTCAGTGAAAAACTGAGCACACTGTGCTTTATCTGACTATGCTATAAAGTAGTAAATCGAATAATAAATGTAACCTAACTAATATTAGCAGGAAACATCGAAGTTACTTGGTATACTCAAGAATCTGGATTCATCTCATTTCCTATCCGTTATTTTAACATTGAAACCTTCCACTTGGCACGAAAATTATTTAGCCTGCAGAACATGGAGAATACAAACAACTGATTTACAGCATCATTTTTATATTGAACTGGCCTGAATACTCTGCTGAATTGTGTTTCCAACAGAATGGTTATGCCAGGAAGAAAATAATTTTAACTCAGTAATTCTCTGGTCTGCTCTTCAGGTCCAATAGTACTGTAAAACATCTGCTGACTACTTCAGTTGACACCCTGAAGCTGAGAACAACCGAAGCACACAGCTTTCCCTACTTTAGGAGGGTCACAGTACAGCAGAAGCTTCATCTACTACACTGAGACCTTGGGCTCCACGGGAGACTGCTCCCAGCTGGACAAATCTAAGCTTCCTCAGTCCTGCACTAATACAGCTTAGCAAACAAAACAGCAGAGGTTCAGCTGTTCAGTTTCTCACTCTTAACAAGGAAACGGTTAAAGGATCTGCTTAAAAAGAAATAAGTTGCTACAGCTCTTATGGACAGAGATTACAGCTCTGGAGATGAATGCCCCAGTACAGAGAGTTTTATACACAGCAATTTTAGATATTTGATATTAGATATTTATACACAGCAATTTAGATATAAAATTGCAGGGATTAATTTTTTCTTAAATAACAAATTTGGTATCCAGCGACCTACTAACTGCAGTCAGATGATTCTGTCAAAATTAAACAAGCCTTCAGAAGAGAACAGGATCGGGACAGCAAACAGGGGAAGGAAGGTGTGCTGTGAGAAAGTGGCAGACCAAAGCACTTGTTTAGATGGTCACTTACATTAAAGAAATTCTAAGTTACTGATAAACATTTAAAATATTTCACAATCCCATTTGTTTTGTTTTGATTTCACCAAGTTAGCAGATACAACTGAGGCGTAACACACCAGATCCTTCAGACAAAGCACACGGGAAGCGATGAGAGTCTGAAACTGTCACCATCAGCAAGACAGCACTAAAAAAGAATACCCTTCATGTTCTTCTTTACTTTCTCCTGAATGTAAAAATGGACTAATGAATGTACTAATGACTGTACTAATCTCCACCTAAATGTAGAAAGAAAAGCAAGACTAACCCTTTCCCAAACTAAAGTTTAAATTAACTTTCAGTGCCACTCTGGTGTACAGTCCCTTTTCAGGTCTGATGCTACATCTTTCTCCTCTGCCCAAAACCTGCGACCTCGATTGGGTGCATGGACTTCACATCCTGTATGGATTTGCCAGACGCAAGACATAAACACCAACCACACTGAGCAAGAATTTTAATCTGTCCACTTTTTTCTTTCCAACGTGATTACTTATGTTAAGTAGTTTAGGAAGATCTGGCAAGACTTTTCCTCCCAGTCCACTTTAAAAACACAGGCACCGTGTAACTATTGAATTCTCAGCAGATTTTGCTACACAGCACCTTGGTGCTTCTTTCTAACACCAGAATATATTCTTGAAAGCCAGAGAGCAACTCTAACACAATGCCACTGAGCAAGTCATCTCAAAAACCTGCCTGCTGTCCCTCCGCGTGCACAGAAGAGCCACTAGCAAGGGCAGGCTTTTACTGTCGTTAAAAGAGAGAGAAATCATGGTTTGTTCCCAGGAAAGCAGGCAACCTCCACCAGTGACAGCGGCCACTATGCCAAAAAACAGCCTTCCAGCCAGCGCCTCTTCCTTTGGCCGCACGGCCCAGGCTGGGACTCACCGCGAAGACGGCATTCTGCAACCCGAAGGGGATTGGCGTCAGCCGCGCCACAACCACCACCTTGAGGCCACTGCCGCCCTCCACGACGCGGACGATGGCACTGAGCGTCCCGCTGCCCTGGATCCTGGTCCGTGCCCAGCGGGCCAGCAGCCGCTTGCAGGCCACGTGGGCGACAAAGGTGCCGACGAGGACGCCGAGCACCATGAGACCCATGCCCATCATGAAGCCGTAGAGGTAACCGGCGGCCACGTTGAGCAGGATGTAGCCCCAGCCGCAGGGGAAGGACACGACGATGAAGCCCACGGTGAAGAGCAGCACGCCGGCCAGGCTGTCCAGGCTCTCGGCCCAGAGCAGCAGGTCCCGCAGGTACTGGCGCACCAGGCCTAACGAGGCGAAGCAGAGGGCGGCCAGGACGCACACGCCGAGGCAGCTCTTGCACCAGCAGGTGCCCAAGAGGCAGCAGGAGCAACGCCAGCCCCGGCCCTCAGCCAGCCCGTACCCGCCGCCGCCCGCCTCGGGCAGCTGGCAGAGCAGCAGCTCGGCCGGCGGCAGCCCGTCCTGCTCCCCGTAGGGCCCGAGCAGCAGCCCGCCAGCCCCGGCCGCCTCCGCCGGGACGAAGCCGACGGTGTCCCCGCTGCTGCCGGCTCGGGACAGCCAGCGGCCCAGGTCCTGCCGGGCGCCCTGCGCCGCCGCCTGCTTCACGGCCCGGGAGAGGAGCTGCAGCGCCGCGGCCCCCGCGCCCCGCATCCCCCCGCGCCGCCGCGCGGCTCCAGCGCTGCCGAGCCGCGCGGCCCCTTCGCTCCCCGCCTCCCCTCGCAGCCTCCGGGCAGGGGCGGCCGCTGCCTCATCGCCCCGCCATGGCCCGGCTGCCGAGCCCGGCCGAGGGCCGGGCGGGGGCGGGGAAGCGGCGGCGGGGAGGGCGGGGAGGAGGGGGCCGCGCTTCGCCGCCGCCCCGGCGGGCGGAGGGGCCGCGGCGGCCTCCGCGCCGCCTCTCGCCTCGGCCGCGCCGCCGGGGCTGCGGCGTTAGACGGCGGCGAGGCCGCTCTCTCCGTCCCGGCAGTGGGAGCGGCGGCCCTGGCGGAGCGCGGGTCCCGGGGGGCGGCGGCAGCGGCAGCACCGGGGCTCCATCTCCCCGCGCACTGAGCTCCCGATCCGCTCTGGGAAGCCCCTTGTCGGAGCGGCGGTGCCGATGTGGCAACCCCGGCAGGGAGGAGGCTCCGCTCGGCTCCGGCGGCAGCCGCGTCCGGCCCCGCTGCGGGGCTCGGCGGCAGCGCCGAGTCCCCGCCCCCCGCCCCGCCCCGGGAGCGCCGCGCCGGCCGGGCGTGCTCTGCGGGGGCCCACCGAGCCCGCACCGCAGAGCCCGCAGCGCGGGGAGGGCTCGTCTCGCTCTGCCCCGCGGTCCTCAGCAGCCCGCATTCCCGGCAGAGCCGTAATCCGCAGTGTTTGGAGGGGCCGTGCTGAAAAGCGGGTTATTTTCTGTCAGGGGAGCGCTTGGTTCAAGCATCACTGACTAGACTGTTACTCCCTTGCTCCATTGCCGCGTTGGCGACTTTCCCTCCCTTACGTGAAGGCTTTGTATCGCAAACACCGGGCTTTCCTCTCCCCACGAGCGAGACGCGTCTCTCCCAGCCAGCAGCCGGGCTTTGAGCTGAAGGGCGACAGCCGAGGCCCTTGGGCTCCTTGGCATCTCCCTGTCAGATTGGCTTGGCTCTGCTTGGCTCATACGCCCGAAGGCTCAGGCACACTTGGGTATGGTTTGAACTTGAATGTTGAGCCACTGCTAGAATGTTAAGCCTGAATACTCAGCGAGGGCTCCGTTTAGAGGGGTGTTTTCTCAGGAGCCTCGCCGAGGCTCGACAACTTCGTAGGTCGCTGTTGCTCTGGCGTTACTAATGACAGGAGCCATAGGGTGCAGAAAGGGATTTGTTTTCTTTACAACTGTTAAACATACAATGTGCTTCAGTGGAGTTAGATTCCTCTGCTGGGAAATTCGCAGGGGTATATAAAATGAGAATGTGTGGGAGTTGGAAAGGGTGATTGGGAAAAAACCAAAACCAAAAAACTAACCGATCTCAAAATGAAGAAAATATCTTGAAGGAAGTACTGCAAATACACACTTGCAAAATACACTGTTTAAAACAGTAAAATCTGGGCAATCCAACAAATCAGCCTAAGAAAATGACAGATGTCTTTGAGAACCAGCATCAGAGTAAAACAATCCTGGGGACTCTGTACAGCAGGCAAGTTGCACATAAATACTTCCATCATAATTTGCTTTCATGCTGTTACCTGTATCTGAATGTGAGCATTTGATTTTGTGAGTGCTCTTTGCTTACAATGCAAACACAGGCAGGGCATACATCCAGAATTATAATAATCATGGAAAGAAAGACCTGCATTATGGCTTGTAAAGGATGATAGGCATGCTTGTACATTCAGAAAAGCATTTCAGCAAACCAGGGGTGGCTGGAAGTTCAGGAGAAAAATGAGAAGGCAAAATATTAATTTTGGGTTTTATACTAAGAGCACGTATGTCTTTGTTGTGGATTTAGCTTGTGTACATTTTTGTTCAGTGCAGTTGCTTTCACAGAATAGGAAAAAGCCTGAGCGGAAATTTCTACCAGAGTTACACGCTTTATGCTGCCCCTACTTTTCTTCATTTAAAGTGCAGAACCTTGTACTCAGAGCCAGAATGAATCTCCAGCTGCCACTCTAAAAGCTACAGGGTTCAGTATTTATAATCACAGAAAATGTAATTGAAAAGGGACCTCAAAATGGTATGAGGGAAATAATGGTCTATCTAAGAGACAGTTCTGACATTACACTCTAATCTATAAAAAATATTGAAACTAGTTAGTGGTGATGCTTCTCCAGTCCCTAGGAATATACAGGCTGAAACTCCTTGACCTTATCCATCACCTTGGCTCCCTAAAATAGCTAATCCTGGCATTCTACTGTCCCTTGGTGCAAAGGCTCAGGAAGGAAAGACAACAAACAATCAGATTTTGAGTGACACAGAGTATGGTCACGGAGCATCTTTGGATAAACATCCAAGCAAGGCCACAGGAATTCAGCAGGACTTGGGTGGAGTTGGGAGCCTCTCCTACACACACAGCAGACACAGCTATGGAGCTGAGAGGCAGCGTCAGCTGGCTCCTGCAAGCCTTCCCAGCACACTCTTAACCATCTGAAATAAAATCCCCCAACCTCACACACCCTTGAAAATGTGCCAAATTGGCACATCGCTGGACAAAATGGTCCACCTTTCAGACTTACTAGTCAATGAATCATAAGATATTCCTGTACCATGGACGATGCAGTTGCAATGGTCTGATGATATAAGCAAAGCAAGATCTGTAAGGAAAAGCAGTTATCTTTCCATAGACCAATCACCACACTTAAAAAACCAGGCAAGCTCTTGAGCACACAGCTTCTGGACAAACACTTTGTGCTCCAAAAAAGATAGCCTACTTTTTTTTTTTCTTTTTTTTTTTTTCCCCCACGTAGATTAGTTGATTTATTGAATAATTTCCAACAAATGTTGTCTAACCTGTTTGTCTCCGTTTGAGTGGGACACAAGTGTTTTGTTGAGACCAAACCACAAGGGAGACCCAAAACTCCTCCCCCTAAGCAATTACCAATCCGAAATTAATAGACTCCGATCGAGGAATAATGTGGGAA
>JAWWES010000081.1:126359795-126374590 GCA_035583135.1 Lophotriccus pileatus
CCCCCACGAGAGAGGGGGAAAAGAAACAAATTTTCCAACTTAGTTTTAAAGGCACAAAAACAAACCATGACACTGTTCTTTGAAAAAGCACAGCTGGCCTGGTTAACTTCAGAAATTATTTGAAGTAATAGGAATAAAAAATACAGGTTTAGTACTTACAGGTTTAAAATATTGCAGTCCATAAGATAAAACTGGTCCTATACTTCCTTAGGCTGAGTTACTCAGATTCTCATTAAACTCATCTATCACTTGAACTTATTTCTTACCTTTCTTTATATTTACGTTTGACATTTTTCTGAGAATCAGTGTAAAACCTGAATGGCACAGAGTAACAGCTGGAGGACTGTTCTACTTCAAGAAAAAAAATCTTTCTACAGAAAGATGCTCTCATGATGATGTAGATTGTAGTGGATATTGAAGAATTTTTGCTATATACGTGTTTTTTCCAGGCCCGTGATGTAGGTCCAGGCTATTTCCTTGATCTTGCAGGAGCAACTGAGAAATACTCTTTTGTGTCTTGAAACTCTGCTTCTCCCTTCTCATCTTTTATTTCAAGGAGTATTAGTATGCAAACACACTCAACTAAGCATGTGACTCCATATTCAAATAAAACACATGACTCAATTAGGCCCATGCAACTGCTCCGCACTGAATAGGGGCCCTGAAGATGGAGATAATTCTGAGTTGCATGCTCCTGAAAACTTGCCATAGTTATTTCTGAATTGCTTTTCAGGAGGGAGAGGCAGGACTTTTTTCAGATGATATTAAGGGACATAACACCTGTGTACTTCTACATGGCTCTTAGTTCTGTCAGCATCACTGTGAAGGTCCTTCAGTGGGAACTGCAACATTGACTAATTTATGTCAGAGGTAACCATTCTTAGGCCACAGCAGGCTGTCACTGGGACTGCCTTCATCTGGTCTGCAGTCTTCCTTGTCATACATTCCTTTACATCCACATGAAGGAAGGTGGATGTAAACCTTGCTTACGCAGGGAATACAGTTTTGGTGGTTTTTTTATACCTTGCAGGGAATACAGTTTTTGCTGTTTAACAGAGTATGAGCTGCAAGGATTTGGGGAAAGGAATTAGGGAGGAGCAAGCCATGACCAGAGAGATTATTCCAGTAGACCAAGTCTGCAAGCCATTGCTGGCCCCCCACTGATTTGGATCATTCTATTTTAAATATATGTTCATTCACAGTTTTGTCAAAGTGAATGAGAAGTGTGCTGAAGGAAAACAAGCTATCGTGTAGCTCTATAGGACATTGCTTAAATTCCTGGTGAAAGGCGATAGTTCTGGAGTTACTGCATCAGGAACAGGAGGTGTACGAGGAGAAACAGCACTATTAGCAGTGTTTTAATTTTTTTGACAAATATCTATCAAGATGTAACAAATTTTGTGTTGCTTTCACTGGGAGCTACTTAGTTCAGAAAAGATCTTTAATTAAAAGATATAAACATAAAAAATGAAGTACCCATAAACCTCATTAAGTGTATACCTTGAAGAGTTTTTAAATCTTGGGGTGAGAATCCAAATTTTGCAGCTTGATTTATTAGGTGTCTACAGAAACTTTATTAGTTGATATATAGTCCCAGCCTCCCAGATAAGTCCAGATACAAACACGTTAAATCAATCATGCTTGATTTGGTTTATGCAATAATTTTACAAGAAACAGTTCAAGTCAATTTGATTACAACTCCATGTAAGGCATGAAGAAAAATTAAATACAGTAAGCAATGTGCTGAAATATTTAAATTGAAGAGAAGATTCTGAGACATCACTGTGGTATTAGTTATTATATAAATAGTGACACATCCAGAACAAGTTCATTACAGTAGAACTGAGGATTTACAATGACTTGTGTAATATTCCTTAGAGTGTCATGGCCCAGAAAGAGCAATTGAGAAACCTTGAACGTCCTTATACATAAGGCAAAAGTACAGCTTTGTATTTGCTACATCTGTTAGTGCCTTTGGCTGTTGCAGTAATGGAAAATTCAAGCTAATTCTTCTTAAAAACCCACATGAGATTCTTCCTTGCAAAAAGATATCCTTAGATTGACAGAAGATACTTCTGTCAGTTTTTCATTCCATGAAATGACTTCTTTGTTGCAAAAACCCCACATTAGTCAGGGGGTTGGTATAATGCAGAGTAGCCTAAAGTTTGGAAGTCACAACATTGCTCATGAGGACTAGACTAACACTGACAGCCCTAGGAAATAGTAAGCTAGGGAAGAAAACCGAAGTGTATTACATTAATTGTGTCCTCCTGAATTGCACAGTGCAAACATTAGATGTGCCTCAAAACATTAGCCATGTAATTACTTCTACCAGGACCACAAACTAGTAATCTACATTTCCATGCAACAGAATACATGAGGCAGTTCTTGAGAGCCCTAACATCTAGAAGGTGTGCTTTCAAAATGAATTTTGGATATAATGAAATAAGGTACAATGAGAAAACATATTGAGGAACAGGAAATTCTCTTGGTGAAGTCATTTATTGAGGCCGTTAACACAGATCCTCCTCCCCTTTAAAGTGGTAGAAGAACTGGAAAAGAAGAACTGTATCTAAATATATACCATGCTCAGGGCATTTTTAATGGGAGGGTTGTAAGTAAATGGAAATGTCAGTATATCCTTAGTGTCAGGTTTCCGTCAGTTCCCATACACCTGTGTCTTTCTAACAATATACTCTGATATTCTTCAATAAGCAATCGCATTCCTTTTGATACATCTGCATCCCTTTTAATCCAGTCTCCTATGTTAAAGCTATATCTATCTCTTTTACAGACTTAGTTTGAAATTGCAGTAAGTTGCAAAGCAAACAAAAGTAACCTGCATTTTCACTTTTTCCATGGCAAGGTCCTAGCAGGTTATGGATTAGAGGCCAGTTTCTCCCAATATTTTTTGTTCAATGATTTTTGTAAACATATTTAACATTAAAAGTTAAACCAAGATCCAAAGATTTTGTTTTAACAGCACAGTAACATTTGACTGAGTTTTATTATTAAGCTTTATTAAGTAGCTCTAAGGGTAGTTTTAAGTCAGCATGAAGCAGAACACTGAGTTTGTGGGTTGGATAAATAAACACATATTTAAGTTTTCTGGTATAAAGCAGGCCACTAATCTCAGTTACAGCAGTCTAAGATTAGAAAAAAGCTCATGGATTTTTTTTTCATGTTGTCTTGATTTATAATTAGCTTTTACTCAGTAAAATTTTATCAACCCTTTTCCATCTCTGTTGTTATTTGTTTATCTGAGAAACCACAATGTGATAACCACGGGCAGGCATTATACAAGGGAGGGTTTTATGCCTCTGTGGAAGGATGAGGATTGAAAAAAACCATCAGCTTCTAAAATCAATGGCAGAGCCCATGCCTGAGTATTACCTTATATTAGGCACTGTATATATTGGTCTGCATGTTTATAATCTTTGTTACAGTATATCTACTAAAATATTTATTTTTCTTAGTGTCCAGCTAGACTAATTGATGAGTTACTAGCCTCCTTTGAGGAAACATTCACATTTTACATTAAACACTGGTGAAACATGAAAACATGCTTTTAAGTCTAATTTGCCTTCTATTCTAGTTGTTATGGCCCTGGCCACAGGCAAAAGAGCATCTTAAATGGAAGGCCCAAAAATCTGACTCTCCTCTGCTGAGTAGTTTAAAGGAGAGGTAGATTATAATTGGGTTTGGGAAACAGTTTCCAGTCTCTTCTTAATGGTCTCACCTTCTACATGCCAAGACTGCAAAGTGAAACCCCACTCCTTGTCTTCTTTTTCTATATTGTGGTGTCTGCACCCCTACTGCAACAGCTGAAAGTAGGGACGCAATGTAGTTGCAAGAACAGCAATCCATTAAGTTTGCAATAAAGATTTTGCTGACTCTTGGAGTATCCTCACTTTCTTTTGAAGCATTCAGTAGTGCTCAGCAGGCTTAACAGGCGCTCAGGAACTTGTAAGAGATGCTCCACATCACGTGTCTTGGGAGATAGTCACAGAATAAAAATAAATTAATGATCAGATGAGAGAGTGAGGGCTGACAGGACTTAGAGAATGTTATTATTGATAGGAAACAACAAGAAAAAGGGGTGTGTGTTCTTTTCAGTCCTGTTCCCCCTCTCCTCCAGTCACAAGAGATGGTGTAAACATAAAAATGTCTTCTAGTTGTCCTTGAATGAAGTTATACGGAAGAACGTATGAGAACCAGGGTAGAGGGGTGGGGTCTGTGCATAAAAGAGCCTGTTGTCTCTGTCTCCAGACCATGCAGAGTGCCTTCCCTATGCAAGGTGATCTCCATGCACCCTTTTCTGCACTTGGTGGCAGCTTTACCTATACAAGAAGGAGGAACATGTGACAGTGTAAGAGACAATCTTGCACACAGTAATTAAGATTAGTATGTTTGCTAAATACAAAACCTGTGTAGAGAGAAGATCTCTATAGGGCACACAGCTTAGGCAAGTAGGATCCAGATGCATGGTGATTTGGACTTTTGAAAACAAATATTTCCAAATGGCACCTCTTACCAGGTTCAACAGAGACAGAATAGCTGTGCTTAAAAATATTTAGACATGTTGAAACTATTTATTGACTTTAAGATTGATTTCAAATGGTCATACATTGATACACAAAAGTATGTGTTTAAACTGAAGTTATTTAGTAAACCTGGTTCAAATTATATCATTAGATAAAATCAGAAAAAGATTTCCAAGCCTGATCTTGCAAAGACTTAGCATCACATGGGTTTTATGTAAGGTGATACTTTGGTCTGCCCTGTATTAACTGTACTGTGTGCAAAATTTTTGTCTCTACAGCAGATAAATTCTAAAGGAGTATTGTAAACAGTTGCATACAGAGTTATTAAACGCATAGAAAAGTTATGTATGTCATGTGTTCAGGCAAAGACATCCAAAATACCTGAAAGCATAGAGAGGTTTCCATGGATATACTCTACAGTTCATGTCTTCTTTAGTTCAATTCTTTACCTGCATTTAAAGTTTGCTTGTGCAGGTGTTTGTTTGGGATTTTGAGCCATCTGTACCATTGCTGCTCAGTATTTATTATAACAGTTTCAATTTCATCAGTTTTCACTGGGCTACAATATTTTTTTCCAACTGTCTGGCTCTCATCTACTTTGCATTCTCAAAACACTGTATAAGCATTTTGTGTTGGATATATTGCCTCCATCTGTCCCTTGAAGCACTTAAAATTACCTTTATGAAATATGCATACATTAAATCAAGCACATAGTCCATTTGAATGACTCTGCTCTAAAGTGCTTTCCAAGTCATCAGGCAAAACAGGCAGTCTGAAAACCCAACTATACCTTTAGAAAATAACATATAAGTAGCATATTAAAGATAGCACAGGAAGATTTTTCTTAGCCTCTACATACAGCCTTCACCCAAAGTAACAGAAATGACTATGTGAACTCCTGTGTTGTCCTGAATGCAGGCTCGTTACTTGCTCACACACTAAGGTGGGGTATTTCAATTTTTCATTCTAGTTTGTGCAAGGTCCTTTCCAGCCTCAGCATATTCTGTGATTCTGTGACTGAGCTGAGTGGTAATCCTCAAAAGGCTGGCTCCCCAGTCATCAACACGTTACACTATTTATACATTTTAACAAACAAAGGCATCAACACTCATTGGTTACAGATTGCTTACTTTTTTTTATTAATTAGTACTCAAATCCCTATTTGCTAGTTGTATCTCTCACATCTCATGCTAATTAGTCCACATGTGCATTTCTTCCCTCCATTTGAGTCTGGGGTCCATTCTGAGTAGGAAGTCAATGAGTCAGTGGTCATGATCTCCCGCTGCTGGCATTACCTTTCTCCCTGTTACTGCTCAGTTCTGCTGACTTCATTCCTGGTGGCTCTCATCCAGACAGCCCATTCGTCTTGGTTGTCTTCCCTTTCCCTTAAAACAAAAGATTAGCCAAGTATACAATGTTCAAAGTGCAATTGCTTAATCATAACTGTCTAACTATAGCTCCTGATTAACAACTAGAAAGAAATTGCAAAGTTTGATTCAGATCTTGAGGGAGTCGGATCTTGAGGGGCTTGATATTGATTGTAGCAAGTTCTAACTTAGGTAGAGAATTTCTTCTTCAGTGAAAGAGCACATTAAAAGTTTTCTCCAACATTGAACTGGCTATCTTTGTAAAACCTCCATGTAGTGTTTGCTTGCTTGTTTATTTCTTGTGACCAGAAATAAGACAAAGAGGTTAATTTAGTACCAAATCTGGGATTTAAAATCAGTTCTTTTTTCCTATTATAAAAATTTAAACTTCTGTGAGTCCCTTTTCTCTCTTATAAGATGTGAAGGGATTTTTTTTTTTAAGTAAATTTGTGCAACAGGAAAAGTTTCTTCATGTTTTTCAGTTTCTTTACCATATTCTGAAATCACTCTTTCAATGTAGTTTGTATTCCTTCATGAAACAATCATTTTTTTAATATACAGACACCTTGTAGTGCTCTGTCTTTAGGAAAATATTAGCTTTGCTATTCTGTATGGTCCCAGTGGTCACACTTAACATCATCATTTATTCTCAGCTTCCAGTCAGTTCCTTCCTCCTCTGTCTGCTTCCTGGAGTTTTGCCTATGGCCATGGAGTAGCAAGCATGTATTATTTGTTCAAGCAGTTGCACCAGTTGCTTCAGACTCACATATCTCTTCAAATTAACTTCTCCATGGCCCTTAGCAGCTGTTGCTGCTTTATAACTTTACTGCCAGATGGGCAGCAGGCACCAGTCCTGAGCCCAGACCAGCTGAAATGCCATTCCATCCTTACAGCACCACCACCATAAATTCCTTACTGGAAACTGGATAATGTAATCAGATATATTTCTTTCATAAAAATCTAGTTTCATTCTTTCATTATGTGTGTTATTAATATTTGTCAAGTTAGACAGGACTAATTTAATACCAAAGGAAATATTGAAGAGATATTATGTAAATATGTATGTATGATCTCTTAATGCGTTCTGAATGCAATTCCACACCACTCCAGCATAAAATTTGCCTTAATCTGAATATTCCTAATTTTCTTCTTTATGCACCAAGGCCTTCCAGATTGGTCTCATATGCAGCAAGACATACAAGAATATTGAAAAGTTTTGCTATGAAATATGTACATTTTAAAGTAAAAGTGTACCTTTTTTCTGGACCTGTTAAGTTATAGACCTTTTCAGTATCACACACCTTGATACAAGGTGACAAAAGAGAACTGCTGGATTCCTGCAGAAGCCTTTATGTGCTCACAAAGCAGGTGTTGTAAGCAATTTCCTTGTACATCTCCTTCAAGGAGTGCATCATAGACACACTCCAGTAATGACATAAATTACCTCTAGTCTGAATGCATGGAAGAACTGTAACAACTGCCCCTCAGGACCTGTATTGCCCTCAGGAGCAATGACATCAAACATGCAGAGATTCCCAACTGTGAAGACCCGGTTCAATCTAGGCAATTGTCCTGGTTTTAGCTGGGATAGAGTTAATTTCTTCTCAGTAGCTGTTACATTGCTTTAAAATGCTGTGTTTGGGATTTGGAATGAAAATGATGTTGATAACACACGATGTTTTTGATTCTTGCTAAGTCATGTTTACCTTAAGACTAGGACTTGGTTTTTTTCTTTCACCCCATGGTTGTAATTTTGTTTGTTTGTTTGTTTTGTTTGTTTGTTCGTTTGTTTTTTCTGGAGGAGAGGGTGGGCAGGGGATTGTAGGGATTTTGTTTGTTTGTTTGTTTGTCTCACACTCCACCTGTGAGGAGGCAAGCAAAAGAAACTCAGAGGGAGCATAGCCAGAACAGGTGACCCAAACTGACCAAAGGGGTACTCCACACCACAGAAACTCATGCCCAGTATATAAACTGGGGGGAGTTACCTGGAAAGGGGGACAATCAGGGTTTGGGAAGGAGGATCTGGCATTGGTCAGCAGTGGTAAGCAATTGCATTGTGCATCACTTGTTTTTCCCTTTTTATTATAATTATTGTTATAATTTAGCATTATTACTGCATTTAACTTTGTTTTCCATTTTAAAACTCTTATTAACCTACAAAATTTACTTTGATTCTTCTCTCCATTCCACCAGGGTGGGGGGGCTGAGAGAGTGGCTGCATGTTGCTCAATTTCCAGATGGACTTAATTTGCTAATTCTAAGGAAAATTATGTTATGAATGCAAACTACTTGTCTGGCTTATGTATGGTTAATGTGCTAATAGAGGCCAACAAGTGTAGAGAAGGGTCACATCTTTCTTATTTGCATCCATGGCATAAAAAATTATTTGGACTTTTTATGTTTTCATGCTTCTTTTGTTTTGCAGTAGCTATTGTTATTTTTCTTGGATTCTTTCTTTCTTTCTTTTTTTTTTGCGTGGAGGAAGACTCTCATGAAGTAGTGCCTTAAAGAAATCAGAAAACTGGCAAGAAGCTGGATGTGAGGTGCTGAGAGCAAAGGTCTAGTATCTTAGGTCTCTGTAAGACCTTCAGTCTTTATGATTTCATCTTATGGTTTTCTAGTTGCCCTTTCCTTTAAAATTTTTCATGTACTTCAAACTTTCAACCCTTCAGATGCTTTATGTTATTTCATTATTCACTATTTCTCCACTTGTCCATTTGAGCAAAACTTGCTGGGCAGAAAGCAGATTACATTTCTTAGGCAATACCTTTGGAGATGCTTCAGAATTAAGATAACTTAGTTTCTAGTGATAAAGTTAATCCCAGTAGCTTCCCAAGAGATACAGGAAGCTTTTTGCAAAGTTACCCTTTACAGACATACCAAATACAGAAATTATTAATTGCACTGGCATTTGGAATCCACACATTGTCTTGATTTTTAATTAACATTTTACTTACCTAAATTCAAACAGCCCTTTCTGATCTTTGCTGTTATTCCTTCATCTCAGAAACTACAAATGGAGTCCACTGAAGGTAATCAGGTTTCTTGGGCATGATTTTCCTTTGGCAAATCCATCACGACTGCTCCCAAATATCTTCTTCATGAGGTTCTCAGAAGGCTTTATTTGCACTGTGTATCTCAGATAACATATAGAAAATATTTATTCAGAATATACTTTTACTGAGAAATAAGGAATATGTTTCTCATTCATTTCTCTGCTATACATTTGTCACCACGTATTTTATAGTACAGAACACATACCATGATCATGGAATGCCACTAATGGACATAAACACAAGCAAGGCTGGATCCAGCCCTGCTCCAGATCTGAGGACTGTGCTGTGTGTGAGTCTTCATTGGAAGAGACCAAAAGAGGATAGATGGGGAGAAGGAGAAGATTAAGGCCCGTGTTACTTTTGTCCCCTCCCTGCCACTCTGACTCTCGAAGGAAACCCTTCCTGAGGGATATTATCCTCTCATTAGGAATTATTTCCATGAACAGATAACAGACTGGAGGAGGGAGATTGATAAAAATCTACACAACAAGTAGTTACATAGCTGAAGACTTGATCTGATTCAACAGGACATTACAGTAACTCTAGGAGAAATTATCCTCCTTGGCATCAGAGTTTTTCATGAGCAGAAAAGGAAGACATGGAAGCAGTCAGGCTTACCTAGCCTTCAGTTAACAGGAGGCTGCTTCAACAACAGAGGCAATAAAGTAGTTGTAACTCTGCTGCATCCAATTATGAAGTTTCTAATTATAAAGAACTATTTAGGATTTCCCCAAGGAGTTAATTTTAAAGAGTAGTGGAGATTATCTCTAAAGACCTCTTCTAACCTGTCGCACTTAAAAGCATTCCAGCTTCTCAGATGTGCTACTCAAGGGAGCTCTTTCTATTTTATTGGTATCCACTAGAGAAAAATAAGCAACAACCAAGTCTTAAAAAGGTTGGGGTTTATTACTTAATATTATAGCAATTTGCTGTTTCTAACCTCACTGGGATATTTCAGGGAGGTGAAGATGAGTGGATGAGCTGATTCACTGGGGAGAATGATTGATTGATTGTGGGAAATAATGAGAAGTCCCAAAGCAGCACACAGCAGAGAGAAACTTCAGAAAAAGGACAGCTTTAAAGAGAAGCGTTCTATTTTTTTTTTTTTTTTTTTTTTTTTAACAAAAGCACCCAGAATCTTCTTGTTATGCTTTGACCTGCACAATTTTGATGAGGAAATTTTTAAAGCACAGAAAGCTCTCTTTTCTTTGGGAAAGTGAAAAGGCTGTGCTTGCCACCCCTGGAAACAGCTGTGGGATTCACAGTTCACCCAGAACTCCTAAAAAGGTAGATTCACATATGTAGGCAGATTTTAAGCTGTTTGTTAGGAAGAGTGTAGCCTATGCCACCTGTGGCTGGAGAAGGTGGATGTACACCACATATGACTGGACAATGAACTGCTCCTCCTCATGCCAGCTTTTCCATCAGAGCAAAGCACAGGTAAAACCCTCCAGAATATTTCCCCACCTGTTTCCTGCCCTCCCATAGACTGTAACAGTCTCTGTGGTTTGGAAGCAAAGTGAGGAAGGAAGCCATGATTTTAAAGCAGCACAACATGAGTTGCATGTTAACGATCAGTGTTGCAATGGGGTCTGCTGTGCCCGCCGTCCTGGGTGGGGAGCGATAGAGTCGTTCTGCCCGTCAGAGGCACTCACAGATACAGGGTGTGTGTGGCAGACATCACGACTTTGTGGTCTGCAACAGCATCTCTGCTTTCCAGTGTGGGGAAAAGAAGGAAAATCTGGTCAACTGAAGGGACAAACTTCAGACCCAAGCGATTTCTTCTTCCTCAGAGCTCAGTCAAGACAAAAACATGTCAAGGAGTGATGAAAACACTTCATATCAAGATCTCAGAGAGGAGAGGACAAGCACGCATGAGCATCAGAAGAAAGCCAGGTTGAGGGAACTCAGGACATGGGTGAACTTTCAGGCTCTCCCTCAATGCTGGCATGTACAGGCAGTAAGGCATAAAGTCTTATCCCGTAAGACACAGATTATCATATAAATATGATTCTCCATTTTCATATGTTTTGGATTTAAATTTAAACATGCACTGTAGTAGCACAACTTGTGTCACTACCAAAGATTTTATCTTTTATTTCCTATATTTCTGCAGCAACTCAATTAAAAATTAGAATGAAGCTGACTTTAAGATAGAAGAGCCTCCTGAAAAGGAAATAATTTCATCAGGCTTCTGAGCTGAACTAAACAGTCCTGTTTAAGTGCAGAGGAGACCAAAATTAGTACATGCAAGAGAGTCTGTACTGCTTGGGCAGCTCCAGAAAAGGAGAGCTGCAGCAAAGGGATTATTCCCGATGCTTACTTCAGATATCACTTTTCAACCTATGTAACTAAAAATAAAGAAAACAAGGACTGTATCATAATTAAGTTTTTAATTAAGAAATGAGAAGGGTCAAAAATAAAATAAGGAAATTATTCTGGGTTTGCTTCCTGAGTGTTTACTAGGTAGCCAGTACAGGCCAGCTCCTGCAAAAATACTTGTTTAATAATTGGACAAAAATCAAAAGATATATTTGAAGGCTGTCTCCTTGGCAGCTCTCTTCAGCATGCAATAAGACTTCTTTAAAAATGTTAAAAGCTAGTCAATCTAAAGATGCCATGTACCTTTTAGGAGAGGTTTCAAGAGAAACTAATCTGCTTAGGGCCATCATGACCCTGAAATAATGTATACTGTCTGTCCTCATTACATGTTTAGAATACTAGCATGACAATCAGATTTTCCCAGAGAGCATATTATTAATCTTTGTCCTTTATAATAAAATCTTGGGTTTAGCTGTATTATATACAAGATGAGCTCAGGATCCTGTCAAGTACTCACTCTCTATGGAAGCCCCAGATCCCAGTAATGTGGACTCTCCTGAGACTGAAAAAATGTCCTTTGTGGTTTCCTTTCGTGCAGGAAATGGAATAATAACTAATTAATAAGGCTAATAACGCTACAGAAAGAAATGCAAATTGCACAGATTACAGTACCCTGCACGTGACCAGCTCTGGGCTGGTTTCAGGCATGGGATCAGATGGATGCACACACTGCAGCAGGTGAGACAACCTTACATTTCTCTCTGTGGGTGGAGCTCAGTCACTTGCTGAATTAGGCCAGGTTCCCCCTTGGGAAAAGCTGAGGAGTTAGCAACTCTAATTCCATTATCCAGAGATATTTTGGCCATGACTGAGACCTTGATGCAAACCCTTAGTCTCTTGCCCATCTCCAGATACTTTTTAGAAAGTTTACCCATTCTGAATAGCTATAATTTAGCAGAATTATAGCTCTGTATGTGCTAGATATCCTATACAGCCAGCTTTAGTGACAAGGACTGGAGAAAAAGGCAATAGGAATGCTCAGAGTTGGAGAGTCTGAGAGAAAGAGCAGTGCAAATACAGCCCACCCAATAAAAGAAGCTCTTGTATTTTATCTAGATTCTCTTGCCACTTATATTTAAAGTAATCTGATTAGTTCAGGTTATTCAGCACCTGGAATGTTCTCTTTGCTGCTTGCCAGAAGTAAATTATCAAGCTTTATTCTTTGTGCTGAAAGGCATTGGAATGGGAAGCCATGGAGAAAAAGACAGGAGAGTAGGCTTCAAGAAATACTGAGAATACTCAGCAATGGGTTTATAAGCATTTCTAAGTACAACTGAAGCTTATGAGAGATCAGAATTTCTGGCCCACAAACATGCAAGATTTTAGGAGCTGCTCAGTCAGAAATGATGGGCAGAGCAGGTCTCACAGGAGTGCCGAGGGGTGAGGATCGCTGAACCCTTGTCATATCCTTAGCAAGGGAGATAATGAATGTTTCTGTAATTTTGCCCCAGATTAAGTATGAAGTCCTAAGGGAAACAGAGCATCTTGATGCTGTTTCCCTGCTCACAGAAGATGTTTCCATGTATAGTTCTGTTCATGTTCACTGCTATGCCAACAAATGTGCATCAAATACCTTTCCACTGAGGTTTTCTTCCTCAGAACCTCTGCCAACCTGTACAATCAATTTTTTTTTCAGTGTTGACAGACAGTTTGAGAGACTATAAACTGTAGTTCCTGCAGTATACACACAAAAGCAAAATGAAGAGAGAAATAAGAATCTTTTGCCTGCTTTGATGACAAAATTGTCTGTACAACAAGGAAGTGTAAATTCTTTTGTTCTTTTCTTTTAAGTTTCAACAGCTGCCAAACTCATCCTCTGCTAAACTTCAGTATTTCAAAATACTTAACTCCAAGGGATTTTGCTGATGAATTGAAGTTCCATCCCTCCAGTTCTGAAGCTGACTCTTTCAAACCAGTGTATACAGCCCACTTTGAATCTGGGTGTAGATGTTCTCCCAGCCCCAAACTCAGACCTTGTCTTCTGTATGTATGTAATGATCCTTCCTCATATTCTCTTCCTTATCCAATCAAGAACCACCTTCATCCTTCAAACTAAAGATGGAAATGTTAATCAGTACTAATTGGATTAATATGTATCTTATAGTCACACAAAGGATTTGCCAGTGGAACCCAGTAAAGGAATAAGGAAGGGAGAAGAGGCAAGAAAACAAAGAGTTTATTTGTGGAAACCACTTCATACTATTTCTGAAGTACAAAACCAAAGCAAAAACTTGCATTTAGACCTGTAAGTCTGACTGAAACCAGTGCAGCTGTCAAATAATTAGGCCATCTTGGGGAATTTTCACTAAACTGTACTCTCCGTTTCATTGTTATTTTATCACATGAGTTATGTTAGTAAAGTGAGCAGAAGAGAAAGGTCACTGAGTGAAGAAGAGAGAATATCTCCAACAAAAGGAAGAATGCAGTTCCCACTAATACTACTAAATGTTATATAATATATGCTAATGAATAAACTATTACTATCTTGATAATCGGAAGATAATTGTCTAAACCTATGGCTATAATGTAAATGGAGATGTGCTAACCCAAGTGAAATTTCTGCAAGTATCACCAGCAACTAATCATACCCTTCTTCTCTATAGGTTTGCTTGAATTTGCTTATTTTGGAAACAAAGCAAAGCTTTAACCTCATTTGTTAAAACTGTATAGGCAGCAGAACTAGCCAGTATTTTACTCTGTCCCTTGCCCTATTAGTAAAGTTCCCAGAATCAGCAGTTTTCCAGGTGCAGAAGTTTTAACTGGTGACAATACAAGCAACAGAAGTGCCTCAATTAATAATATTAAGATTAATAATAAAATAACTAGCTCTGGTGTATGTTTCAGTAATGTATTCCATAGGTAGATATTCACCATTTTTCACCAGCACAATTTTGTGAGATGCCCTGAAGGTCCCCAGTGTTAAAATTAAGACAACGTAGTCAGGTTCAGTCATCATTTATAACACTACAGATCTAGAATCACATCAGTATTAAATTTACATCAGCAAGAGAGTGAAAGATGAGGAGCACCTGGACTTTTCTGGAAAGACACAGAACAAAAAATTCTAGTATTACCTTTTCTACAAGAGTTCACATTGGCAGAAGTGATGGAAGTATGTACCTACGAAGTCATCATTCTTATAATTAATTTCTAAATTTTACTATTGTTTCCACTGAGACTCACAAATTACTTTGGTTACAACATCATTCCAATTACTTTCAGCTGCTCAACAGCTCTTTTAAAGTTGTGCTCATCCTGAATGGGAACAAAATCAACTTTTCATAGTTTCTTAAAACACAGTTTCTAGAGGAGATGCTGTGTCAGGAAAATTGAAATGCATCAACCCAAGTGTCGTGGGTTAGCAGGTTTCCCCCCCTCCCTAAGGGACTGTGAGATGGTTTGTCCAGGTTGATTTCCGGGACAAAACCAATCAGAAGTTCTGGTAA
>JAWWES010000081.1:126374690-126408057 GCA_035583135.1 Lophotriccus pileatus
CAAGATAATTAATTAGCAAAGAGCTTTGAGTTTCAAACATGAAACAATTTATTCTGAAAAAATCCAAATTAATCACAGTGACATTAAAATGCTTTTCAATTCTTTTCATCATAGAATTTCATAAAAAGCAATACATTTTTCAGATGGATCAGTTTTTAATGAAATTTAATTTCCCAAAGGAGAAATATTCCTACACTACATTTCTTATCTTTTTTAACTTTATCTTTTTTTTTTTTTATACTCTGTTTATCTGACACAGAGTTATAAAAATATTGGACAGCCACTTGTACTATTTCCACTACCAGTGTCTCTAGGTATGAGTCTCTTGCTCCATCTGCCAGTATGAAAGTGTATTACAATACAGACATTACACCTTTATGGCATTTTATGGATGGAAGATTGTCTAAGGGTTAAATGCTGATACCAAACTATACTGGTAAATGCTGTAAACCTACAGCACACCCCAGCTTTAATCTAGTTTTGCACATTGGAAAGTGCTGGCTAAATGAGTCCCTTCTGCTTTTAAATAGGTGATCAGAGAGAAAAGGGTAGATTAGGGAAAGAAGCTTATCTAAAAAAAAATTAGGAGGGAGGAGTAAGGCCTGAAGTTGAAAATTACGTAGATAGTATCTCAATTAAAAGGGAAAAAGCTTTCCAAAGAGTGGATATACTTGGAGCATGGTAAAAAAATTAATTGGTTCTCTTGAGGTTAATAGGGAATTAGAGAGAGTACGGAGTTGCATTGCAGACCTGTTGTGTAATTTCCCTGCCTGCTCTTACAAATGAAGTGGATGGAGATTAGCTGGGCGTTCATTTTCTCGAACACGGGGAAAAGAACTAAGAAATAATGCTCGGCTTTTGGGACAGGGAGGGTGCAGCAGGGCCAAACGGAGTTGAAGCAAAAGATACGTGTGTAGGAAACTGTCAGAGGTAACCACTGACAAATATTTGTCAAGCTGGTTTTGTAGACTCAAAAGCAACATCTGTTCTGAAGGACAGGGAAAAAAAACAACAAACCAAATAGCAACTTAAGAATCAAGGCTTATTTGACAGAGATTACAGACCTTTATTACCGAGTACACATGAAAATGTGACCTTTGGCAAGGAGATATGATTAGACAGAGTGTGCACACTGCAGGCAGTGTGGCTTTCTCCCTGAAGGAGGATGAAAGAAGCAACAGAAGCTGGGGTGCACTGGGTTATAAGGTGGAGACCAGCACATTTCATGTGTTTGCCACCTGCATAGTAAATAATGGCCATAGTAGTAAATAATGTCATTGTGAGGAGGTGGTGCGCACCCTCTGTGCAGCTCAGGAACCTCACCAGGTAACTGAGATACGTAAGATCAGGCTACAGCCTTTCCAGCAAGTCCAGGATCTTCTGCTGATGCACCTTTGTCATTACTCTGCATAGTCCAGGTTTAGCAGAGGACTTATTCCCAGACTACAATAGGCAGTAGTTATGTTCCTTTACTAAAGAACTTTACTTTAGTGTCCTTGAAATGTCTTAGATATAACTTGCTTCCTTTTCTAGTGAGATCCACTCAATAAATACTTCTGTTTACTGTTCAACTGCCTCATTGTTGGCAACATAAAGCAAGAAAGGATGGTAAATCTTAGCTGTTAATTAATGCTGAGAGTCAAGGACTCTGCCATAAATGGCCATTTTATTGCCACATGCAAGAAGCAAGGAACACAATGCAGACTGTTTTAGTGTGAGCTACAAAACAGGAAAGAATAATTTATATAACTCATCCACCAGCTATCCTTAAATTCAGCATAGATGTTCCTCTGGTGCATGCTACCTCCAGGCAGACTCCTGTTTTCCACTTATGTCTTCTGAGCGGGTAGGCAGGATGGTCAGATCCAGGACAGGTCATAAAATGCCTTGCACAGTGTGAAGCAAGAAGGTTTGTGGGAAGGAAGCTGGCATGGGAACAACATGCAGAGGCAACTAAAGGGAGAGACTTCTCTGGACCAAGGCCCTGTGGCTATGAGGATCTTGTCTGTTGTAGATAAAGGAGATATCATCTGGCATCCTATGAATTATTTAAAAAATTATAATAAAAGAAAAAATACATCTACCATACATCTCTGTAAACTTTCTCATCTATACAAAGGTTTCAGACATTAAATCCCTTCTCAGTCAAGAAACTGGAATTGCCTAAGAATAATCAAATTGACAAATCAATTAGCTCAGAAAAGATGAATGGGGAAATGATTAAATCTGCCACTTCTGTAATTTTTTGTGCACTGTATCCATCACAGGATTTCTTCCTATATTCATCATAATTAAAGCTCCATCCTCATAAGCTTTTCTGAAAATCAATTGCTTTCTACCTTGAGAAACAGAATCAGGAGTTATTAAAGATGCTGCAGTTAAGCACACAGTGTTACTCAGGAGAGAGAATTGTTCAACAGACCATGCCAGCTTCTGCAAACAGTGCCCATGCCTGTCTCTCCGTGTAAGCACTTTCCCCACTTTAATTTGTGGTTTGTAGAAACTGATAGCCTGTTAGTAGGTATCTTAGGTCATCATCCTGTTAATAGCTTCCATGGTTTAATCAAATACACGACAAACACTACTAACTCCTGTTAATTCCCAAATTCTTATCTGTGAGGAAGGCTTAGTGTAGCCAATGATCTTTGTGCAGATGGAGTTTGTACATGTATGCATTTTGTTTTCGCTGCTCTCATTTAACTTGTTCACATCCTTTCAAATTCAAATGCAAAATGGAGGGAAAGAAAAGAACATAAGATGGGAACCAGATGTGACTGGTAAACCTCTTTCCATGCACCACAGCTTTCTAAAGACTAAACAAAACTGCTGAATGTCATGCAGAGGGGAACAGGAGACACAGCTTTAAATCTCTTGTTTTAAAGACTTGGTATGTAAGATTCAGAATTTCTGTTCCATTTCAGAAACTCACTGGGAGTGACAAAGCCCATAAAACAAAGAAATTATGTTGTTCAAACCACCTTTATGGTGCTTCATCAGATTAGAATTCTGATTTTTATCTAAATATGATAAGCTCAAAACAAGTTAAATTTAATATAGTTATCATGTTTATTCCCCAAATTATAAATAAGATATTTATAAACTCTATTTTCTAAAAAGGTAACATAAATTTCCTGTTCCTTTTGAGGGAGAATGATCTGAGTATTTGTCAATGTGATTTTAATGTTTTACAACTTTTTCAACTGCATTATTCACAAGCATGTTTGATGATTTACTTGTTTACTTCTGAGAAAACAATTTAATGTGGAAAGTTAAAAAGATTATTCAAATATTATTATTCTATTCTACCAACTCTCTTTAGAGCCAACAGAAGGCAGATTTGCCAAAAATATGCTATTCTAGCACTTTAATTAGAAGAGACGGGAGAAAATTCCCCAAAGTTTTTGGCTAGACAACATCAAGCTGCAGTGTAAAAAATCAAATCTAAATTAAAGGAAGAGTACTCCTCCCATGGCAGATTCATGTTCAGAGGGGTGACCAGAGTGTGCCTGCAGCCTGGGTCATTTTGCTTGAAAGGTTAAAACAGTTTGGGTTTTGTGTGCTTTTTACATCAAAATGCAGCACAAACGAGAATAGAGAAATAGAGATCTCTGAGAGTTAAGATGAGTCAACTACTGAAAATAAAAGCTTGAGAACCATAGGCTATTCAGAGACTCAATAGCAGGGCCCTCTGCAGGCAAAGCACTTGCCTCTGTGGCTGGAGGACAGGCTGTGGCTGTGCCCAAGCCACCCAGCTGGGCTGTGGAGAGCCCAGCTAGTTCTAGACCCTCTGCTTGGGATATTTTAGTCCTGACTTCTTCAGCACAGCAGCATTTCCTAAGGCTGTAGCTGGTGCTGTACCTGAGCTGTAGCTTAATGGAGTTCAGCAGCCCCAGCTGTTAATCTCCCACTTTTCAGCAATATGATGCATACTTATTTATACTTGCATTGATACTCATGAATGCATAAGCAACTGTGAAGGGAACAAAAGTAAAAATAAAATATGAGGCTCATGGGAACTCTGATTTCTAATTAAAAACACTGCACATCTATTATAATTTTAGTTCACAGAGGTTAATGGAAAATGAGATCAAAGGCAGCATGTGTTTACCAATGGTAGATCATGCCAGACCAAGCTTCTTTGATGTCCTGAGAGATTTGAATAGGAAATGCAGATCTCATCTATCTAAACTTCAGGAAAATATTTAATGTGCTGTCACTTGGGACTGTATCTGCTGGACGAATGATAAGGGAACTCACAAAAGAACTGCAAAAATGCACAAGGTTTGGAACAGAGCAGATGGCAAACTGATTATGTTGGAAATTACTCTACTGGAAGAAGTTCAGTAGTAGAGATCCTTGTGGCTTTATGGTATGTTTAGTCATCTTCTGTAACAGTACTTACATTGTTCCTCCTCCCCCAACCCCTTAGGTTCCTGAGGGGTTCTTTTCTATCATATGCTCCAGGGCTGCTCAACAAATGAACGCAACACTATCCTGGACCTGAGCTGCGTCACCCAGCTTATGGGAGCCCGTGTTGCAAGCCAGTTCCCTTACTCCTGGGGAAGTCCTCCCCTGGGCTGCAAGCATTTGCTCCAGGCAGGGCTTCAGTACCCAGCAAGTGCAGGGATAGGGATGCCTCCCACTTCCCTCGAGCATGGGCACTTTCAGAAGAGTTTGCAGGGCTGCACAAACACCACAAAACCTTCTGGACTCAAGTCCAATTGACAGCACTTCCAGGTCATCTTTCAACTAGTGAAGAAAATAGATCCCTGTGTGGGGCAGAAACAAACAATGAACACAGAAAGATAGCTTTTATTCCTGGCCTTAAAACTTTATTTTTAATTGAAATTTCAGATGTAGAAAAGCAGAAGACTGTAATAGCATTCAGGAAGAACTGGAGAACTTCAGGGCGTGGAGTCACAGCAGTATGACGAGTTTCACAGAAACACAAAATGAAAGAATACTCTGAGTTCGAAGGGACCCACAGGGATCAGCAAGTCCAAATCTTAAGTGAGTGGACAGTACAGGGAATGAACCCACAATCTTGGTGTTACTAGCACCATGCTCTAATCAACTGACGTTGTAAGACCTGCCCTTTGGACCTGCAGTGAGATTTGTGTTAGAGACTGGGAGTGCGTCATTTGGGGAGATAAGGAACCAGAGATTTATTTTAAAGAAGCAAAAGTATCTGGAAAGTATTGTCTGAGCTCCTGAAGCAGATCCAGTGGAGGGCTACAAAGATGATTATGGGACTGGAGCATCTCTCTCACAAGGAAAAGAGGAGGAAGCTGAGCCTGTTCAATCTCAAGAAGAGATTGAGAGGGGACCTCATCAATGTCTGTAAGTAGCTGAAGGGAAGGTGTCAAGATGATAGACACAGGCTCTTCTCAGTGGGGCCAAGGAATAGGATAAGAGGCAATGGGCAGAAACTGATGCACAGGAAACTCCACCTTAATACGAGGAAGAACTTTACTGTATGTGTGCCCAAACACTGTAACAGATTGCCCAGAGAGTTTGTAGAGTCTCCCACGCTGGAGATATTCAAGAACTGTCTGGACACAATCCTGCGCCAACTGCTGTAGGATGACCTGCTTGAGCCAGATGTTGAACCAGATGCCCCACTGTGGTCCCTTCCAACATTACCCATTCTGTGATAATGCAGTTCTGAGCTGATTCTAGCAAAGAGGAGGGGACATGTAATGACATTTTCCTTGTGAGCTCGTTCTGGAAGGTGGCATAAAACACTTGTCCCTTGCTTTGAAAAACAGAAGCAGGAACCAATGCACAGAAGCAGACATGCTGAGGGAACTGACAGCTTCTTCTAATAATAGAAACATTTAAGTGTTTAACTTAACTAGCCTAGCAGAATCAAGGCTATTATTCTCTGTAAAAATACCAAGACCAAGTCTTAGGGAAGAAAAAGGACTTTTAGCTGACGCAGAGAGACATGGAAATAAACTGGCCATGAATATGTTTAGGCTGGAACACAGAGGCAAAAATGACTACCAGATAGTAGGGTTGTCTCCCAGTAAGGCAAGTAAAAGTGTATGTAATTTTAGGACAGCAGCTACTCAGCATATCAGAGGCCCACCTTGAACACTGCTGTCCTGCAGCAGGAAAAAGAAATCATAAGAAGCCATAAGGCATTTCTAATTTGCAGCTGCACATACAGAAGCCCAGGAGATACTCAACTGCGTGGCAGTTAGTAAAACCACCTCTTCTTCTCTCAACAGGTGAGACTGCTCTCTAAGCACAAGTTGTTAATGCTGGGATTAAAAGACCAGTTCTATGTCAGAACAAGCAGTTTCTTGACTCTGGAGTTATGAGTGAAATCTCCCTGGACTCTGTGGACCCACCTGTTGCTGGTTCTAAAACCAAAGAGCACAAAAATTACAACAAGAAGAGCAACGAGCCCAATAAGGATCTTCAGCTGCCATTCAAATCCACGGCTGAAGCTGAACTGTTACAGCAGAGGTTGGTTATAAAAAATGCAGGCCCTTATAGAAAATCTTACATGCACTCTTGCTATGAATTATTGAGATTCCAGGTAGGAAACATATGCAGTTTGAAGGTGAAAAGGCCTGTGGACATTACCATAATGACATCCCTTGTTCTCTATGCCTGCCAAGCCAGGAGCCTGCAGACCTGAAACTTTGGTTTGGGCATGTGTCTGTCTTTGAGCAGTTGGACCACTGCTAAGGGGGGTACCATTTGATTCATTCCACCTTGGATGTGGCTGATGATGAGTTGTTGCACTTGTGAATTATTTCCAAGCTTAAAATTTACAAGTTTTGTGCAGACCACAAGATGGCACAGCTGTAGTAGCTATATAGAACTGCATAAGGCAGCCTGATATGAACAGATTAAAACCAAAAATTAACATAGTATTTAATATCAATCAGGGAGACAAAAATATCCTCTTCTGGTGAAAAGGCTCTTATTTCTACTTGAAGAGCAATGTTCTCTGAGCCTATAAATGCTAAAATCTTCTATCTTCAATAAAAAACTGCTTTTATATTTACAACAAAATAACATTTCAAAGCAAAAATTATTTCTTAACAAGGTAACTGGTTTTGTCTGAGATCTAAAAGAATCCTGTAACTTTAGATTCCTTGCAGTCAAATGTTCCAAAAATTATGGAATAACTTTTTAGTGATTTATTTTTTTAAGCTAAAAAATTATTTAATACCAACAAACTTTTTCTAGCTTACAGATAATTCCATTTGCCACCACTTCAATTTTTGAATTGCAAAAGAGTTTGAGAACAATCTCTAATTAGATGTTAGATACCCATGACCTTTTGAAAGTAGCCTTTTTATGATACAACCACAGGGCAGTAATTGCACTCCATGATACAGTAAGTTAGTAATATGGATTTATGGGATTCAGATTCACAGCTCTGAAAGATCCAGAAAATGCTATGGAAATTTAAATTTAACCCAATCAGTACCGTGGCAGTGTATCACAAGGAACTAGAACTAGACAGTATAGATTTATTGTCTCCAGAATATTTGCTTTCTTTATCCTGTAACTACTGAGATGATTTCTGATAAGGGGAAGCAGACATAGATTGAGAACTATGCAGGGAGGAGGAATTTCATTATATCTGTTGTGGATTTTTAAACAAAAATTATGTGATTTTTATCATTCACCAATGAGTTTTGCCATTTGTCTTGCAGCTGTTAAGCATCTGGCATAACTGAGTGATATTCCACAACTAAGATTTCTAGGAATGTCTGCAATAAAAATGTTATTTTTCTATGTATTGATGTGCTGTCATGTTTGTCAGTAATTTTCAAAAATATTAGGGATTTGAGGAGGTCTCATGGCAGAATAATCAAAATCTGAACATGAAGTCATCTAAATAGTGATATATGTCCATCAGAAACATCTATATCTAGTCATCTAATCTATATCCAAAGAGGAGGAAAATAATAACTTCATTATTCAGTTCTTCTTTCAGTAAATCAGAATTCCTGACTAGCACTCAAATGAAAAACTGACCTTTCCAAATTTGCTACATTTCATCTAGGCAAAAGTTTCTTTGACCCAGGCAGTGAGGTAATACACAAAAGCCTGCATTTTTTTTAAAATGAGATCTGAAACTTTAATAATCAATTATTTATTTGGGTTGACAGCCTTCCTTATAGTAACTGGGAAATGCCTGTGACTGTTCTTGCTATACCTGGTGTAATATTTATACAGTATGTCCTAGTAAGTAAGAATTTAAGTGACTGATATTCACTAATAATCATGGATACAATGTTCAAAACAGCCTATGGGAGTGGAATACATATTTTTCCCCCTCTAACTCTTCCCATACTTCTACTATTATTATCCACTGCAGCCCTACTTCAGAGCTAAGTTCTCTATGCAAAGAATGCAGTTCCAGGAAGCCCATAATATGATGGAGAGGTGCTCATTCTTTCGATTAAAATCTTTCCAGGGACGGAATCCACATTTAGAGCTATGTAGGAAGAGAAGACAAGGAAGAGAAAAAGGAAAAGGAAATGGGAAAAGGAAAATGAAAGGAAACTGAAAAGGAGGTTAAAAAAAAAGAAAAAAAAGGGAAGAAGAAGAAGAAAAGGAAAAAGCGGAGAGAAGAAATGGTGATTGATTCTCACAGTTATCATGCTAACTGAAATGAAAGGAATCAACTTCTTATCTCATACTCTTAGTTCCTCTATCACACCAAGCAGCATTGCTTCAGGGGGTTCTCTAGAGCTCAACAGACTGATACCAAAGAATACAATCATTCTTTTCTTATATTAATATAACCCAACACAGAAACAGATCAAGAAAATTTATAAACTGTCTGTTCATTTTTTAAATGGAATGTAATAAAGAGTCTTTAAAATTTCAGAGAATATGTGTCCCATGTAGAAAACTCGGTCTTGCAATTCCCATTAATTTTAAAGTGATGTGTACAGTCACTCCCTGAATGTTAAAAATGCCTCTCACTGTGAAAAGTACAATGTTCCTGATGTTTTATTGCATCCTCTGATGAGTTTGTGTGTTTTGGCCTTTGTAGAGAATACACATCCTAAAATCTTGTTTACAGTTCCCTGTTTTTGTTGCAGTGAGTGACCACCTTCTGAAATCATATGCATATCCATAGAATTTTGTTTGCCTGCCCCTTTCTGTATAGGTAAACACACTGATGGACCTTCTCTTCTCCAGACTGAACAGTCACAGCTCTCTCAGCCTCTCCAAGCCAGCTGGAGGCCAGTCACTAGTGGTGCACCACAGGGACTGATAGTGGGATCAGTACTATATAACATCTTCCTAAGTAAGCAGGATAATGGGTCAAGGTGCACCCGCAGCAAGTTTGCAAATAATTTGTGGATGCAGGGGCTCCTAGGCACACTAGTCCTACTAAATTCTTTGTCTAGGACCCTACAGAATATGGCCAGGAATTTTACTTAATTGTCTTTGGGTTGGGCTAGCACTGTGGTATTGAACCAGCCTTCACAGGTCTGATTCTGGGATAACGGCAGCATTAGGGGGAAACATTAGTCCAAATCACAAATCTCAGTCAGATCTCATCTGTAAGCAAAAATTCTCTGGGAATATTTTAGGTAGAATTTATCCAAAGAAGCACAATATTCAGAAGCAGGCCAAAACAGAGTTGCATTTGGATAGAAATTTCTCCAAAGCTGTGTTCTGTTTGGATTAATGCTTTTGGTTCTGTCAAATGGCAGAGCTGACTCTTTATTTCAAGTAGACACCTATTATTGATACTAGTTATTGAACTAATAATTTCATTAATTATTGTTAAAGTCAATAACAGATAAATCATGTCTCCCTCCCTTGTTTTAAATTTTGTTGCATTATTCCACTTAGCCTAATATTGAATATGATAACAGGTAGGGAGCAAACACAGTGTTTGACACTGAATGCTCTGGTAATATAAACTTGCCAGAGATTTTTTAAAAATAAGATGGTGCCATATCTGCTTTTTCTCCAAGAATTCAGTCCCCCTCCAAAATCTTCTAAAGGCAAAAGAGACCCTCATCTGCAGCTGTAGCTGTATGAGCAAAACATCAGTCAAAAAGACCTTGAAGACCTCTTGGCTTTCCTTCAGGTGAGAAGTACCAGGAGATGTCCACTAAGCTGTGAGCGTTGCTCAGCTCAGAGAGAGGAATTTGATAGCAGATTCTGAGCTGTCAACATGGCTGCAAGTGGTGAAATCATTGAACTGGAATAAGCCAGGTGGTCATTTCTGACAGCAGAATTTCAACAACTGCCAGAGGTTTTCAAAATGAAAAGCAAAGAAAAGAGCTGGCATCATCACATCAGGTACGACCTCACGGGAGATTTGTACATTTCAAGCAGCTTGGGAAGGGTAGATAGAAAATTCTTCATTTCACAAAACCATTAGAATAATACAATTTTTCTTTTTAAGAATTAAATTTTTCTGAAATCCAGCTGTAGAAATGAGTTTGAGGCACTCTTCTCAGATCCATGATCTTGTTATTGGATTCATATCATTAAATCCCAGTAGCATATGAAGGACGATGGCCTACAACTAGAAAGATATTTAGGCACCTAAGGAAGAACTTAGGCACTGAAGCTTTGCCAAAGTCCAAGCCATGACTCCATGTCACAGGTCTCAGACACTCTCCCAGATTGCTGTGCTGTCTATTATATGTTTATGTGCTCTTATTTCTGGCTCAGTTGTGAGTCAGAAGGCCTTTGGCATTTTTCTCAGTTGCAGTCCTCAAACACTCTTAATTCAGAACATATTATGCATAGGTTGGCACTGGTGGGAGGGTACATAGGCACGAAAGAAACAGTAATTATTTACACATCCCAACAAGCCTCAAGTCTTTGAATAAATTAACTAGAATTCTAAAATTACTCTGTATTCAATGGCTTCCTCCAGCCCTTATAGACCGGGACCATTAAGACTGGAATTAACCCTTTGGTGGAACCTCACTTGCTTCTTCAGGTGCTTGGAAACCCTTCCCCCAGGTTTGACAAACAATTAGTGACCAAAGCTTTGCAATACAAATAACTTTATGATCCTTCTTCTGAGGGGGAAATGAGCTGGGGTGTGTGGACTGCTCAGGACCATATGTCAGTCTGACAGGTGCTGTGAACTGGGATTGGATTAAATAGGAAATCATTTTTAGCTGAAGACTAACAATAGCAGTTTCCTTCTACTTTTTTGGGTTTTTTTTTTTCTTTGGAACCTTACAAATAAAAAGAATAAAAGTACATATTTTTTTACTGTGCTGTTGTGTTGTTTTGTTTCTGACTCTCATGTTTTGATCTTTTATTCTTTTTCTTAGATCTTTTAAGTAAATATCTGACTTAGCAATCTAGTCACACAGCAGGCTTTTTCTCAACATGAGCCTGAGTCTCTGCTGGATGCCCCATTACAGTAATTTTTATTATACTATTGATTCCAAAATGCTCCCAGAGGGCTGGTCATAACCATAATGTGCATAGGAGGTTTCACAGAGTGTATTAATTATCATGAAAAATCTTATGCATTTCACCTGCCTGTAAAATGTTGTCCTAAAATCTACCACATTGTCTGGATCTATGTGTAGGAGTGTGTTAAAAAATGTGGGTTACCTCTTACAAGAAACAACTGATATTCTGTGTACAATGATGTGCATATAGTTTACTTAGGCCCTTCTCATGCACTGCTGTGCATTACTGACCCAAAACTGTTCCATCTTTACTGTGTTTATCTTTATAATGATACTTTTCTATCACTGGAGTATTATATGTCACCTACAAACAGAAAGGGGACTGGTAAAGAGAGACTGAAGTTCATAGCTGTGGGTCTAAAGCCTGCCTTAGATACCAGGAGATCCCAAGCTTGGAATTTCCCACTGGCTGGGAAGAGTCTGTCAAAGGCACCAAATTATCAAGAAAACCCCTACACAAAAACTGGATTGAATGAGTAGGTCTTTGGGGATTTTCCCCAAACATTTATAGAAAGAGAATGCAAATAAACAAAAAGAACAAAATAATGTTCTGGTGCAGGGTGTTGTTTTCTCATGCAGGAACTCTAAACAACACAGAAACCAGCATCTTCCTGAATTCCCCATGTGAAATTATGGCGTCACTTGCATTTATTTTCCTGGTGATTTGGGAAAGAGCTCCAATATATGCAGCCTGCATTCAGGTTCACCTGCTGATGTACATCCCAGTTGTCTACACTGACTTGCTGTTGAACTGCCCTTGGCAGTCCAGCCTGTGTCTGGGTTTCCTTTCCACCACAGAGTGGGTATGGGACCAGAAAGAAAGTAGGAGGGCAGGAAGGGCATGAGAGCAGACTCAGGTCTTGCTCTCAGAAGGACCAGGATGAGGGTAAAATGAGCTCCCAGCGATGGGGACTTTGAAGTGATTTTCATCCGATGAACTAAAGGTAGCCACATACTCCCTGTTACAGGGGAATGGCCTACTCGTTTTCCAGGCATGTCAACACTCCTTTTGGGGTTTAGTACATCTACCCTTGCTATCAATGGCACATATACCATATGGAGAAGGACTCACTTTTTCTTTCTCACAGTCCTAGTTGTAGGAACACGGAGCTGTAAAGATGCTGGTTCTCACTTGGGTCAGATTCGCCCATGTGTAAGACACAAAGTGATGAAAAAGAAAGGTAGCCTCCAGATTCCTCGGTTACTGCTCACATTACAAGTCATGGCCACACACATACTAACTCTGAAATTTCTCTGTCTTTACTTTATGACCAAGAAATTTATGAGGGAGCTGCTACAGGGACAGCATTTGAGTACTCAGACCAGAAGCTGGTTTGGGGTTGGCCTACAGAGTACTAGACCAGGTGGTCAAACCATGACCATACAGGCATTGTATTATGCTGACTCAACTCTTTAGATAGGTATCAGTCAGTTCCTGCAGTAAAGGACCATAAAGCAGACCCATTCCCTTAGACAAGGGCAGATAGTATTGTTCTGCTGGAAAGATTATATTTTGACATAAACATTACATAGTGTTTTTCCTGTCATTTAGAGGTCACACACAGCTAACCATCAGGGAGTGATTTAGTGACTTGATTAGACACTTGGACAGCTTGCACTTCCTTGGAAGAAAGGGAGTTTTGCTGTCTATCTATCTCAGCATCGATGTTTCTTGTTGCACAGCCCATTGCACAGTAAATGGAAGGTCGCTCTTGCTGCCAGCTTTCATTTGTTTGTTTTTCCCAGATAAAAGGGCAAAACCATTAAATACTGGCTGACCACTTCATTTCACATGAGTGAAGATGCTGGTCCAGCAAGCTGGTTTCTAAATAAAAGTTTAATGATTTGACACACAGAAAGAATGAGAGCAGGCCCTTTAAGGTTTTATCCTCAGACACACACGAAACAACTTTTATTTTTGTAATAGATGATGAGCAGCACAAGTCTGTGGCTGCAGAGGTGAGCATGCAGTGCTGACCTCTGCTAACCTCATCTGGGCATTTCACAAAGCCATCATCCTCCCATTAAGGCAGTACCCTTAGTCCCACACCAGGGGACATCACATGGACACACTCCTCTCTCCTCCACCTCACAACTTCTTGATTGGACAGAGGGAAATCACTGAATGAACAGGGAAGCTGGTAAAATTCAGAACACTCATCCTGCTTGTGTTGTTAAAATTGAGATATTACTTCAGGTCATTTTGAAATGGTATAAAAAGTGTCATCAGTAAGTTACACCTATGCTCTACTCCAAGATTTGTTTGTTCATTGGAAAACAAACCTGGAAATTAAAGTCTCTAAGAATGATTACTAAACAGTGTTTTCACATTTCTGTGTCATGCAAAGATGATTTGCTTCCTAATATAATAAAAGTCCTATGAGTTATTTTTACTTCTTATGTTTTATTTTTTGCCGTAAAAATATCAAGATTGTTAAATTTTTTTCTTACAACTTTAAGGTAGATTTCTCCAGGCAAACAAAATATTCTCAGTGAATGTTAAGGCAAATCAATGGGGAAAGGTACTGGTTCTTCATAAAAAACCTTTTTATTCCAAGATAATAAGTCAAAAAAGTTAAATACATAAATTAATATTACGGTTATTATAAGAGTTAATAAAAAAAGCTAAAGAAGTTTTTTCTTATCTCCACTCACCTACCTGGCTCTTGACACAACCTTTGGACTTTTTTCTTCTTTTCTCTCTGGAAAGAAATACATTCCTATATTTCCATTATAAAAGTCAGATTAAATAAAAGCATTTCACTACTATTAAAAAGCAAAAATAGGTCAAGATGATCTTTCCACCTCTTTTTCAAGCCATCTTTAGGAAGTGATATAAAAATTGCTCACCTTGTAAAATGCCTTGTCCTTCCATTTGGACAGTTCTCCCTCCCTTCTCATTTTTTCCTCTGATATGTGGAAATGGAGGTGGAAAGAGCAGAAACACCCACTCTGAGCAAGTCACGCCGCAGCTTTTTGATATGAAGGTGTTTTAAAGTAAAACTTCACTCTGACATTTGTTGTGAAGCATAATATAATATATGGTAATATATAACATAGTATCTAATGAATATTATTTTATTACTGATCTATAACTGCGATGCCATCTGCTGGTGGTGTGTGGTTGGAGAACAAAGTCAATGCCCCCGTTACACGATGTACATGAAATAACCTCTTGGCACGGGTTATGGCACTGAAAATATACGTGGGGAATGTCCCTCAGGACTGCTCTCCTTCTGCCTACTCCAGCACCCTCCTCCTCATCTGCCCTCACCCCGCAGATCCCGTTCCTGCCCCATCTCACAGCGCCCCGCTTGCTCCTCTCCACGAACACCAGTGCTCCAGTGTCCCCGCAGCCCCTGATTTTTGGCCAGGCCGCTTTGAGAGCTGTATTCCATTCAAGAACCTTATGATCAAGCTCCATCGCTTTTACAGGGCGCAGCTAATCGCGGCCTTCGCACGGCAAGCACAGTGCGACAGCAGGGTGACCCCTCACCACCGCTCCGCGCCGCCAAGACCTCCGTCTGGGGTCTTGTGACTCTAGAAAGACCTCCCCAAAAGTGACCGTACTGATGGGGAAAGAAGCCCAAATGATGATGTGTCCTGACAAAGACTGTAAAAGCCACGTTTCTTTCAGAGAGAGAAAGCAAGTCTCCCCACGAACACGCTTTAAAGATGCAACAGGATGTGTGCGCGCCACGGGATGCGACAAACTCTTCCCGTCCGGATGAGCAGCATCAACAGCCGCCTCTTCTCCTGCTCCTGCTGGGGCGGTTTCCCACGGGCAGGCGGGACTGGCGTGTGGCTCTCCCCCGGCGGAGCCCCATCCCCGGGGCCGGAGCGCCCGCCCCCCATGCGGGCCCCGCGGGCGCTGCGGGCGGATGGCGGCGGAGCGGGGAGCGGGGCTGCGCATCTTCCGCCATGTGAGTACGCGGCACTCCTGGCACGAACCTCTACGTCCGCACAGAGCAGCGGCCAGCGTTTGGGGTGGGGGCATCTGCGTTGTTCTGGTTTGCCTTTTTTTCTTGTCATTTTTTTTTTCCTGCCCCTCTCCCTCGCCCCCCAATTTATTTTTTTTCCCCTCTTTTTTCTGTCTCGGTGGAAAGAGGTGAAAAGCAGTGAAACTGTAGGTCCTTCTGCTTCCCTTTCCCCTTCCTTTTCCATTTCCTTTCCCCTTTTGCTGCATGTGCAAGAAGAGCAGGTTGGTTGTGGGTGTTTACGAGAGGTTCTGGGTGAAAACAGTGACCTTTCAAAATATGTTGCTTGGAATTTTATTATTTTAATTTGGAGTGGGTTTCTCACTAAAGAGTTTCTCACCCTGAAGAAGTTTTTTCTCACGAAGTGTTCAGATTCCCTCCCGTCCGCTAGACCCCGATGGATTTGAGATGCCCAGAGAACCCTGAGCCCCTGGGCACTTTGAGGGCGAGCTCAGTGAGGTGCCCTGCTGTGCATCTTGCCACTCTCAGAGCTACTGTGCTGGACTGTCAGCAAAAGTTCAGCATCTCACGAAGCGCAGCTGTTATGTTTTCTGTCTAAACTTGCCCAGCACAGAACCTTTCTTTGGGCAAGGCAGGTCCTGATAAATGGCAAACTCTCACCCAAAGATCTCCAAGGTATTCCCTGACCTTGATGACACCTACAAATCTTCAGACCAACTCTACTGCCAACTTTGAGCTACCTCAGACCAGCTCCTGTATTGGGGTTACTCCACAATATCAACTGGAAAGTACATGCTCTGTATTAAAGGGCCCTTTATGTAGATGTTTTCTCTAAAGTGTTGACATTAAATTCCCCAAGCTTTACCCTGAATTCTTTCAAGTAACTCTCATCTGCTCATCTCCTGCTATCTCTAACCTCCATGAGAAATCATTTAAATTAGACTCTTTGTTAACTTATACTATTTCAATTCAAGTGTATAATGAAAATGCAGCTTTTTTGTCTTAGAGATGCCACTTGTAAAAGGAACAGGTGAATTACAGGCATACATCACAGACAGAAATCTAAGTTGCCAGGAAAGAGTTAAAAAGCATTAAATGGAGCCAACGCCCCAGTTTAACTCAGCACACTGGATTAGGAAACTGCACATGGTCAGAATATCTGATAAACTGGAAACTTAAGATTTTACCAAAGTAAAAAAAATGAAGTTGTTTAATTTTCAGCAGTTTCTTAAACCAGTGTTAGGTTCGTATTTATAGGAAATCAGATGCCTTTCACAGAACTGTGAAGAGGAGGGAGGTGGGCTGCTGTTGTGATTCTTCTCCTACATCTGGAGGAAAATTTTAAATTCAAACCAAGTCTCTTGCCTGCTTCAAAGAAGGAATTGGACCCTGAGGGTCTTTCCTCCTGTAAGATTACACTCATGTCATAGATGCTGTAGATATTTGGGGGTGTGTAGCTATGTGATTACCCCTCAGTGAAGTAGCCCCACCTGGACAAACACCTTTAAATTAGACCAGGCAGCAAGAGACTGGCTGTAAGACTGCACAGAAAGGACAGGCATTGAGGTCCTGTCCTAGAATCACAAAATGGCTTGGGTTGGAAAGGACCTTAAAGATTATCCATTTCCAACCTCCTTGCCATGGGCAGGGACACCTTCCACTAGACTTTATTGCTCAGAGACCCATCCAGCCTGGCCTTGAACACTTCCAGGGATGGGGCAGCCACCACCTCTCTGGGCAATCTGTTCCACTGCCTTAACATCCTCACAGTAAAGAATTTTTTACTCATACCTAACCTAAATCTACTCTTTTTCAGCTTGAAGCCATTCCCCCTTGTCCCGTCACTACATGCTCTTGTAAATAGTCTCTCTCTAGAGAGAGAGACCTAATGAGAGTAAGACAGCATTTGTAGTGCAACCTCCTCCCTGGTCTTGTGTCAAAGTCCCTCAAAATGTCCAAAGGATTTTAACATTTTCTTAAGGTTTGGAGTTTTTTTTAAGTTAATTAAAATTAATACAAATGTTAAATAGCAATTATAAAATTAATAAATACATAAAAATAATTAATTTAAAATCAATTTTTAAAAATTTCTTGTGCAGAAGCTTTTGCCACCCTTGACCCATGTTTACAGAGCACTTCTATTTGACTGAAAGTCCACAACTACATCTGCCTCAGTCCTGTACATCCATGAGGCAGTGCTCTTGATCACGGAGAGGTCTTGGGTTTTATTGGCTGTGTGGGTGTAATGCCCTTGTGGCTCTACACAGGCTCTTGCTACCTGTGGTACATGTCACTGGTCATCTCTTCATGTTGCTCAGGTCCATCCTGTGGGTATTCATCCCCTTGCTGAAGCATGGTGTGCTTCTTCCCATCACACATGTTTGTGCCCATGCCCATGGCCAGCAGCTCTGCCCAGGCACCAGCAACAGTCCAGCCTAACCTGCCAGAAGTCTAGGACTGTATTTTACCTGTTAAGAACTGTAGAAAGGGTTTTATTTTTTTCTAATGATGTTTTAAGTGATCCTTCCTTCCCTCTGCATTTAGTCTTTATTTCTCATTGGGATGAAATTTCCTGTATAAGATCAAAAATTTAAAACCCTTCAAGAGCCCAATCCTATACTGAAAATTGAGTGTATGATTATTTGGATATACAGAGAGGACAAATATCATCTTACTAAGTAAATGTCATGCTTTATTTGCTGTAAACTTGGTCCAAAGCAAAGTTCAGTTTAGAGACCAATGGTGAAGTCCTGGATGTGAGTCACAACTCTATTCATTCCCCACCAACCTCAGCCTACAGAACACAATCATAAAGATGCTTCAACAGAGCTGGGCACTTGGATCCTTGAGTTTCTTATTTGGTTTCATCTCCAGGAGGAAAGAGTTACGGCCTATGCTGGAGAAGCTCTTTAAATACTAATAGCAGTTTATCAAACCAAAGAACTTCTTCATTGCTGTCAGCTCTCAAAAATAAATTTGCCCATTTCAAAACACTTTACTGATATTCATAGCAGCAACAGAAACTATATTTGGAAGATTTGCTTTCTTCTCTTGCCTACACTTGTTACAGCATTGCTCAGGCAACTCCCTTTTGTGGTTCAGTTTGAAGTAGTGATAGGTTTACGTTCAGAAATGTAGCAGGGTGACAACAGATGGCAGTTGCTCATACCTGAAGTATCAGGTAGTGACCACACCATAGCAAAATCACCTCATCTGAAGAGCAGTGGGCACAGAAACTGGAGAGGACTCCCCCTGTTGGTTCCACTCCCCATCCCGGATTCCTTCTCCAAAGTGTGTACTGATGTGGTGGTGCCTGTGATGGGACCCCAGCAGGGACAGCTGAAATGCCAGCATGTCACCAGCGGTAAGACAGGGCCAGTGCCCCTGCATATAGTCCCAGATTGGTGGGTGTTGTGTCCCTGCTGATGGCAGGGCTGAGCCTCTGCCACCTCTCTCTGTGGAATAACTCCCAAGGATCATCTTCTCAGATTCTACACGAGGGGTTACAGAATTTCACCTAAGTATTTAAAAAGCTTCTTCCTCAGGTGTCATTTACAGTGGGAAGAAAAGGCAGACCACTGAGGGGGCAAGCTGGGGTCACATACAATTTTGTGGCAGTCATGTTTCAGTGAAGGATTTAGGGCAAGCGCTCTCATGATGTCCTTGCCTTCATAGCTTATAAACCTCTATGCTTTCCCTCTCCCCTTTCTTCTGTATTGGGGTTCTACTTTCTATCAGAGGAGTCCTCAGATTTGCTCCCATATGTCTGCTGCTGTTGTCTGCAACACCCATTCTGATCCCTTCATGCCACCAGGCTCCTCTCCTGACTTCCTCCCTTTGCTTCCTCCACCCCCACAAACCATGAGTCTTTCTCACCATCTCAGATGCTCAGTGCATCCTCCCAGTTATCATACTTGCTCTGTTTCTTTAAACCACTTCTCTCAACCCTGAATCCAGTATCATTGTAGCCATATGGTATCAGGTTATGTGCCTAAACATCATCCTTACAATCCATAAGCAAAGTAGAAAAAAAAAGTGGTTCTTGTTATGGTTTGATATGTAGTGCACGCAACACAGGAGGAGTTAAATAAAGCAATCCTCTGGGGGAAGGATGGAGACACACTAAGAACTTTACAATTGTATGCAGCCTTGTGAAAATGTCATGTAGAGCTTAAACTGTGAAATCCACACTAAATACAGCATTGTTTGCTATTGATGTGTAAAAAAAAGAAAGAAAAGTGACTTTATTCTTTCTGTCTTTGTTTAGATATTAAGAAGAGCAGACAAGAATGGTAAGATTGGTCACATGTCTTCCCTCTCCTTTTGGAAAAGAGAATCCATCGTTGTTTCACCATTTTAAGTCGTTCTAAAAGGAAAGCCAGCCATCCCTCATTTCATTTTCTGTGTTCTACGGGTGCAATGCCATGTATTTTGTTGTACACTGATCCTCCCTGAAGATTCTTCAATGGCCGATCTAGTTCTTTCACATTTTGGTGTGTCTGTTTGTTGTACTTTAGGTGCATGTGGGTGTTCTCTTAGTGACACTGACAAAAGCTGGTTTGAAATACTTGTTAGTAGCTTCATCTTAGTACTTTTTAAAGACACCATAGGCTATATTCAGAAATCACATTTGTTTCCTGCATTTCGCAGTTATGTATTTTTCGACATGTCAGTAGGCAAAATAAAGCCTTGAATCCAGGTCACATATTTATAGCACAGAAATCTCGAGGTTTTTGTTAATGAGAAAAGCAATGA
The DNA here is from genome assembly GCA_035583135.1 of Lophotriccus pileatus. Classification (NCBI taxonomy): domain Eukaryota; kingdom Metazoa; phylum Chordata; class Aves; order Passeriformes; family Tyrannidae; genus Lophotriccus; species Lophotriccus pileatus. The sequence continues at coordinate 126,394,825 of JAWWES010000081.1, forward strand.
ACGGTGTTAAACTCACAACTAAGACACGTTTAAGCCTGACAAGTGATTCCCAGTCAATCCTGAGAAAATGGATTTTGTACATTCATTAAAGAGAAGGTAAATAGATACCATTGAGAAAATCAGAGATAATAACTTACAAGGGAGAGCTACTGACCAGTAGGGGGTTAGAGTATAATTTGATGTTATAACTCAGCCTATTGTATAACCATTTATTGTGGCTGAGAGGGAAGCCCCATCCCCATATCCCATCTCTGGTTGCTATTCCTGCTCCAGCTCATGTGCAGCAAGTGGCATTTTCCATGAGACCATGACAAAACGGTGTTTTGGTAATGCTTTCTTTGTTATCTCCCTTGCCAGTGGCAAGGGAGATAACAAAGCTTGCCAGTGGCTTCCATGGGCAGTGATGGTGCAAATTGAATGCCAAGGTGAGGGCCGAAGAGGTGAGGTAGAAGAACCTCCCCTTCAGCAGTGCCTTTGTAGGTTAGCTACCTGCCAACCACAGCCAAGCTCTGCTGGCATCCCCCGCAGACCTCCTCGTGGTGTTGGAAATAGATGTGTATGTGTCTACCCTGAAGGCTGATGTGAGTCAGAGTGCACAGTGCAGACCAGAGGTCATCATCCCCCTGGAGTCAGAAAGAGTCCCTACAGCTTTGAGTCCCTGCCCTGGACTTGGAGCTCATGCTGTCCCAGCCCTGGTGAATCCACAGCACTTCAGTGATCAGGAACACTTCCAGTCCTCATTCGGGTTTGCCCCTGAGATAAGCTCATCACTTATCTCATTACTAATACTTGGCTATGAAAGTAAGGGAAACAGCTTGCATGATCTGTGACAAACTGTTTCCACAATACAAAACCTTATCAACCCCAGAGATTTTGGTTGCTGTCATTCCTACCTCTATATGGATCCTTTCCAATGTATTATTGGTAGAAAAGTAGCTAAGTTCAGTCACTTTATTAATTTAAGTCCATGAACTTAAAATGGTTTCAGGTCTTAGGGCTTAATTGTGTCTGCTAAACCATCAGTTGCCCATGGGACTTCCACTTTGCTAATCTAGCACATTACAGGCCTGTGACACATTAAGAGGGAGGAGATTTGTTTTAAAGCTGTGAAGTTAAGTACATTTTCAGGAAGGTTATTGGATATATGAACAATTACTGAAGATGTTTACACTGTTGCCAACACAGGTAATTAGCTTTTGTTAATGACTGGGCTACTTACACTTTCAATGTCATCTTTCTGTGCTATGGGAAACCAAGTATTGGCTTTCAGTAACAAATACTCCCTTACTGTCCATGACATGTCCCTGCTAAGTTCTCCCATACACTTTTAATAGAACTTTGTCTGCTGTATTCATTCTCTCTGTCAGATTAAAATACCCCCAGAAAAATTATCATCAAAAACTTTACTATGATCTTTCTTGACAGCAAGGAAAAAATACATCCAAAAAAAGCTGATCAAGCTGATAAATAGGAGAGTTGCAGGAGGTAGCCTTCTCGCTATGAATCCAGGGACTGTGGGACTTCAGGTAAGCCTTCCACAGCAAGGAAAGACAACTATTCTTGCAAAGACAATATAAAATAAGGGATCAAAGGAGCCAAAAAATTCAGCTGAATTACTGTTACTCAGAAGTGCTACAGTGATTTATGACATCTGTGTTTAATTGAGAAAGTCCTCTAGCAAACACTCATTGCTCTATGTGAAGTCATACTAATGTGGTGGCTTCTTTCTTTGCCAGCCCCAGTATGTATATAATTCTGTTACTGTTCTGTTTCTGGAAATATCAGCTGTGCACAGCTTCCAAAAGAGGATCAGCTTCATAAACTTTATCTATAGTTCTTATTTTGTGACTGAGCAGCTCTGCTCTCTGTGGAGCAGACCCACACTCTGTCCCATAACTGAAAGGTCATATGACTTTTTTAGATGGAGGACAAACATAGGTAAGGATTTTTAAGAAATATATGACTCATAATATTGACAAAAGCAACAGAAAACCCTGAGGGAAAAAAAAGGCAATTTCATAAAGGTGAGATGTTGCACATTGACCTTTTTGTAAAGGAGAAGTTTCAGGTCTGCATGTCAAAACAAAATTTTGGTCAGGTTTACTTTATAAAACTCCATGCACTCAAAGGAAAGTGTGTGGATGTCACACAGAACTAATTTTAGGTAAAAGGAAAAATCTTCATTTATTTAATTTTTTTCCTGTTTAAAACAAAATCAAATTCAGAAAATTCCCCTCAAAAAAGTAAGATCTTGTCCCTAGCCTGCAAGGGACAGAGTGAAGAAATATGGGCAACTGAAACTGCCAAATGCAGTGTTTTCTAATCAAAACAACTTTTTTCATCTCTCATCTCACAGGAAACAACAATAGCCCCACACATGTGAATGCAGCACCTGTATGTGCTTTTCTGCATGAGATGTTTTTCTCACCTTTTGATACGCTGAGATGGACATGGAGTTCTCCATTAACCTTGCAGACTTGCAGTCAAGTGAAATGATATCAGTTGCTCGTAAAGGTCACCCAGGGGCCTCTCCTGACCATGCAGTTTTGACATGTTCCAAATTAGAAGAGCCTCTGCTATAATTCTCTCCTCTTAGCACAGGAATGTAATTTCAAATATAGACTATGTTACAGAAACCCAATCATAAACAGTCTGACTGTCAAAGTGGAGGGTAAAAAAAAAAAGGTAATAACCTACTGATAACGCAACTTTTGATCTTGCAAGAGTAACAGTCATCCTTTAGCTGAGGGAAGGTGCCTCAACCCTGCCGGTTCAACACAGACTGAAGACAAGGAGCACCAGATAACAAAACAACTGGAGAAAACGCCCTGCCTTTCCCCTGGTTATGGTAGGGGTCATTTCCCATCTTCATGGGGAAGACAGTTACTTTTACCTGTTAGCAGTCTTTCCACTTTATCACCTCCAGCTCTTTCTTGGGGAGCCTGGCTGCTGCAGACCTGTTCTCTTATAAAGGTGGAAACAAATTACCCCAAGCCCAGTGACCGGCTTGCCTAGCTGTGGGCTGCTGAGTGTATGCAGAGGAACAACAGCCACCCTTTAAGGCATGAATCCCCTCTTCTGCTCTGGAAACACGGCATGCTCTGGTGTTCAAGACTCCCCTCAGCACTTTTCAGTGTTGAAACATCCATCCAGTCAAACCTGGAAGGAGGAGGAAGTGACCCCAGCCATGTCCTCCAGGAGGAGACCCTCCCAGCTCTCTCTATCCTATGCACAAATTTAGAATTGGTATTTCATTATTTCCTTGTTCCAAACTTAACAGCTCCTGCCCCCAAGCTCAAGCAGGAGCTCGGGCTCCAAGCAGCAGCCATAAGGAGGGAGGCTCAATATGACAGGTTCAGAAATGATGGTTTGTATATAGAAGCTGTCATTGATTTGCATATACAAGTCAGCTATTATGAAAAAGTACTCAGTATAACCTATATCTCAAACATCCTCAAAGCTCCTAAGAGAAAGATGTTTGAAAACATCATAGGTAATATCTGCTACAGAAGCAGACACTTTCAGAAAAACTGAAAAGCCTTAACCATGAAGAACACTGTAAACAGTATGCTGCGGGCAGTCAAGAATAACTGCAAACAAATGAGGGAAAATTTTTAAAACTGACTAAAGAAAAAAAGATTAAAGTTCCATAGATTGCCAGACCTGAATATCAAACAACAGGAAGACTGGGAACAAAATCTTATTAATGTCAGAACCAGTACATTTATGTCTGCTTTCATTTTTTTCTCTGACATTTCAAACAAGCACTCAGCGAAAGCTTCACCCCCCCTAAAAATATGGGGGTTTATAATGTCTTTAAACGAGAATCTGTAAAATAAAAAATACAGTCAGATGAGATTAATCTTCACTTTCTGTCATATGTCTTCACTCAGGACTCTCGATGTCCGTGACACAGGGCAGGGATGTAAGACTTTTAAATGTAGAATTCTCAAATCGTATAAAATGTCACAATAATACACGTGTATCAAAATCCTTGCTGATTGCAATGATCTGGGGATTTCAGCCCAGCTCTAAAATAATGCAAATGTTAGCCCATCAAAAAACTGAGGGTCATAAATACAGGATTCTTTAAAATCAGTGCAGCACTAGCATCCTATTCATTCCACTGGCATCAGTGACCAAAGAGATTGATTTGAGTGACCCAACAAGATTTCCACAGAATAACCAAAAAGCCACTGAATTGCACCTCTATGATCATCAAGAGGAAATCTTGCAACTCTAGAGTCAATTTTGCAGAGATCAAAATAGGTGTTTTCATATTCATTATTTACTAACAGTGCCATTGCAAGATAAACACTGACTTTCCAGGTGAGTGTTCTACCAGCAGCATCTGCTCATGTGTCTCCAGGTGAGCTCTGACAGGATGACAGCTCCCTCATTACATCAGTCCTCAGACTGTGACTTCCAAGTGGCTCTAGCTTGTTTACCAGAGTGATAGTTTATGCCATTCCAGAGGACTGAGGCAATGTGCCTCTGAGAGGCAGGGAAAGCGGGGAAGGGGATATCTTGAATCTACCCTAAAGTGAACTGTTCCTCTTGGCTTAGAGGCCTTCAGGAAGCTCTATGCACCATGATTCCCAGAAAAGCCAGGATTGAGTGGTCCAAAGTGGCCATGTTTGAGCCATACATTTACTGGATGACTTTACAGAACTCATATTCTGAACAGGAGCCAGAGGACAGAAGTTCTCTGAACTGCAGCATCCCTGATTTACGCTCCCAAATTAATCAATACTGGTACAATGGATTAGTAAGGCAAAGCCCTTGCAGCACATCCTCTATGAACTCTCAGCACACTGCTGTTTGCTTCCTGACCATCTGGATCCACTGCAGACATCACCCTGGCTACTGTTTCAGAGCCCAGGATCTTCTGGGGGCAGTCACATCCCGGAGGCCTTCAAGTGCTACAGGGCTGGACTCTGTGCTCCAAATTCCAAAAATTATTGCTATAGGGGCCACCTAAATTCTCTCCCTGTTGCCTTAGTCCCTTTGGAATCACTTGGTTGCATGTGCTAAGTTTTTCCAGCATAACAGCTGGAATAATGGCTCAACCTTATTTCTGATTCTATCAACATACAATAGAGATCAGAGTCAATGAAAGAGCTAAGTGCATTTGTCCAGATCTTTAAAGCTTCAGCCTATGTCTGCACTTCTTCTGATGCAACCCCTTTTGACTGGGACCTAGTTGATATTATTAGCACGTTCACTTTGGCACACTGAAACTTGTTATTTTGGCAGCTCTTTCTTGGTCTGATTCCAGCCTATGTGCCATATGCCAATAAATCGGGTGGTTTTCATATTTTTGCGTCTATGTCATATTCATGTTTTGCATCTATGCATCTCTCTGTAAATATGGTAATATCTTAGAGCACTCAAGTGCTCTGATCCAGATCTTTTACTTCAGGTGTCAACTATCAGTTTTTTCCAAAAAGACAAGTCCCACAGCAGGTCCCCAGGAGCAGGTGAGCTGGGAGGAGGATCCATTTCCTAGTCCCTATTGTACTTTCCTGGTTAATAAATACTTTCTGACACAGGGGATTTTTCTATTTACTGGTTTCACTTGTTCTTATCTCTTCTTCCTTTGCTAATTGTTGGCCTACAGGGGCAGAGGTCTGTGTTTGTAGAACCCCAGACGCTAAACAACCAGATTAGCCTGTCAGTGTGCATGTTGCCAGCCCGGAGACAGGCTGGGAACCACCTGGTTGGGCCAGGGCAGTGCTGTGGGTTCTACTTTCCAAATCCCTGGGTTAACCTGGGATGAGTTTTAGCCCAGTGTGGCTTTTCCCTCTGATTGCCATAAACTCTTCCATGTGGCTCTTCCAATTGCCATAAACCCTAGGGTTGCCATTCAGCCATACAAGCTCCATCTGATGTGGCTCCTGATGTGAAGACTGCTTTGGTGGTCCTCCATTGGAGCTCACAGGCATGTTTAACTGCTAGGAAAGGCTCACAGTCCTAACAGGAAGCCCAAAATAGGGGGCAGTGGAAGTGGTTTTGATGCTCTCTAACTTTTCCTGGCATCTCTGTGAGACATCCTTCTTCTCTACATCATCGTAACTTCCTTTCTGGCTCACCATGTGCCATCATCTTTGTACATGTAGTCTCCAAATACATCTGTTCATTGTTTGCTTGATATCTTTTGACTCACTTTCAACTCCAAAAATTTGTGTGGCTTTCCTCCCTCAGATATGCTGTTCTCTGTTAAATCTTAAGTTATCCAGTGTGTATCCTAGAGATTACTAGTATTTATGCAGTGGGCTGGCTGGGGGGTATCACTTGGGCCTATTTTATTTAAAAAATAAAAAAAAAATCTATTTAATAGAGAGGTGAATTTTACTGAAATAAATACAAGAATGAAATCATAACCTGAAAGAAGGCTTCTCTAAACCACTGCATAACTATATTTCTAAATTTGCAAGTGCTACATGGGAGATTCATTTTATTGTTTATATTTTTGTCTGCCAGATGAGAGAATTCTAGCTTCAAGGAGGATGGGTGACTGCCTGTTTTTGAAGAAACACTGCTTTTGAAAGATGTCAGAGAAGATAGACAAAAGCAAGCAAGTCTTGCAAAACAGTTTCTTTGAGACAACATTGCAAGGCAAATGCTGCTGAAGGTTTATTACTCTGAGGGATGTGTAGCTTCAGAGAAGTTTGCCTTTCATGAGTCATCCTTCCCCTGTCACTTTGCCAGTGGAAAGGATTGAAGCATCAATAATAGAAGTTTCTGCTCAACTGCTCTGAAGCACTCAAAACAGACAGTATTTATCTGGTGCTCTGAGGGCAGTGAGGGGTGCCCAGGGAGGTAGATGTAGAACAGACTTTAAAATAAAAGCTATTCTTGATACTGTTCACACTTAGGGGAAAAAAAAGAAAAAAAACAACCAAACAAACAAACAAAAAAACCAAAAAAACCCCACCAAACAGGCTAGGCAAATGTGTCTTCAACTTAACAGCACAAGGAGCACATTTTAGGCTTTGGGTCTCAGCTTCATCTGGGCACTGAGGAAGCACAAGGCTGGCTGAGTCCCCAACTGCACTAACAAAACAGTTACACTCATAAAAGATCAGAAAAATGCTCTGAGTAAACAGAGGTGTTTTTAATTAACTGTAACTGTATGAAGTCTGTAAGTAGCAATAGGTGCTCAAATCTCTTTGTGTTTTGCCAGCAACAAGCTCAGTGATGTGCCAGTCAATGTCAGTAACATTCTGAATGTTATTGAGAATAAATAGCAATGAAGCAAAAGGCAAGGTCTGCTCTTGGATGATAAAATTTAAAGAAAATAGCTGAAGTGCCCAATCTGGCTGTTGTCGAATCAGTGATTTTCTGGATTGAGGTAAAGCCAATGGTCCTGAAGGACAGAAATAAACAGACATGTTTCAGGTTTTGTGTCATATCCAGGCTTTTCTGTGGATAAACTCATACTATGTTTATCTCAGGAAAGTTGCCAAAAGTCACTAGTTTCTTGAGTTCATGTATAATTTGCACACAAGTCACCCTTTCCAGCAAAGGATAAAGCTACACACACAGTTTGATTAAGCAAATGACTGTGTCTGTATGAACCAAAAGTAGCATAGCTGTGAAAAGAAGCTCCTTTCAAGAAACTCAATATTTGATATTCCTTCCCGGTAACCAGTGCCAAATGGCAAATGTATTTATATTCTCAGTCAGGTAATCATGGTGGTTTTCTGCCATCTTGGTTTCTAGCCCTTGTAGATCTTGACATTTTATTTTGATCATAGTGATGATCTCCAGCTACAATCTGTCTTTTTATATTAAACATTTCAAAATGGTTTTGTTGAGGAAGATGATTTGTACAATTTTGAAACCTCTTGAAGATTACATATCTGAAGCCATATATTCAAGTCAAAAAAAATTATGAAATAAGAGCAAGTAAAAGATGGAGAAAACTCCTCAGCTGTACTCTTTAAATTTGCCTGCAGTAGTACAGCATGTATTTACAGGATTTAGATACTGCCTTTATAATAGATTCTTCACCATTATAAAATTAGGCCACAATACATTGTAGATTAGTCTGGTGCTTAGGGCATCTTAGTCTTACCCTATACAGGTTTTAGTGCTCTGTGAGAGATTCAATATGTTACTGAAGGAAGAGAAAGAAACATGTGAACCTAAATTTAGTGCTACCCAAATCCAAGTTATGCAGTGTTAGGTTATAAAAGCATTCTTTATGCTTCATGCAAAAGATCAATCAGTTTAGATAAATTATTACTTAACTACAGTTTAATCTTTTATATTTCTTCTAAATAACAGAAAAAGGTGAATCTTTCTTTGGCTTTTGTTTGCTGATTATCTGTCTTCCATTTAAAACTCATTACACTAGGCAATGAGGAACAAATTGCCCTTACTGTTTTAATTAAAAGGTATGGATTTGCCTCATCCTGACCCATGCACTTCTTCTGAAGTCATGTCTGTAAAACAAACAAAAGAGGGAAGTTGTTCTTCGGGACAGAAGCAAATGTCAGCTCTAACTGAGGGATCCCTGATGAAAGCTCGTGGACTTCTGCAGGGTCAGCTTTCCATTTACAAATATTTTTTATTTTTTAAGATCCTACTGACAAGCACTGGTTGATTTCTCACATCACCTTCTATACAATGTCATTCAAAGCCTCATCCAGGTTGTAGATCATTTCAGCGCGCAGAATTAACTTACCTTCCTTTGGCTGATTCCTTCTCTTTAGCCTTGAATCATATACTCAGGAAAAAATTAGTTGTGCTGACTGTCATATGTTGTTTAAATATTCACTATGATATGATTCAAGTCCTGAGTTAACAAAGTTTAATGCTCCTTGCTCCCACAGTCCTATTTTCCAAAACAGACAGTAAGCTAAACTCTGCCACTTCTACCACTGCAGCCATGGCCATGCCTTGAGTTGGGCAGGCTGTCTGCCCAAATTGCAGCAACTTTTACATTTCTGGCCTCATTAATAAACGAATTAAAAATATATTAAAAAGCATGGAAAATCTCTGGGAACTACCATATATGCATAATGGAGGTAAGATACAAGTATGATCCCTTTTTTCAATGAAATTGTATAGAAAACAGTGATGGTTGTGTTTAATCTGACAAAGGGTAGAGCCTCAATCTGAAGTGGTAACATCATAAAAATACCAGATGAATTAATCTGCTTCACATACCTTATTAAAGATTTTGTCTCATGTTGTCGGGGACTTGCTGTAAGTTAAAGCTTATAGCTTGTTATAGTTAAAACTAACTTCAAAACAGATGAAACAGACTGCATTAAATAATGTAGTAGATATTGTAATAAGGACTTTTCCCTCTTGAATTAATGTAAACCACATTGCTGTTCTTCTAAATGTTATCAGATGGTACCTCCCCTCCCTCTGTGTCCCATTAGTCCTGCAGACACTTCCTAACTATAGCATGGTATTGAAAATGATCAGGAACAATGGGGTGATGATAGGGTTTGTCCCAAACAAATGAGAACAGAAGTTATTTATAAAATAAACTTTTTCATAGTTAGACTTCCCTGAATATTAAATGGCCAATTCAACTTCAATCTGAAAATTGATCTGAGTATTTTGACTGACCTCTGATATATGTCCAAACCAGTTTTCTCATTCCTATATTTTGGTGTAATCTTCAAATGAATTATGCTGGTAAATAGATGTGTTTCTCTGCTGACCAAAAAAATTCTTAATCTTAAATTTTTTCCAGTGAAGAGAACAAAAAAAAAGCTGGTTTCCTATTCCATGAAAGTCAAACCTTTTTTATTATTATTTATTTTACTAATTACACACCAATCATGGAATTTTTTTGAAAGATGTATTTTATGAAGAAAAACAAGTGTTGCAAGCCAGTTCAGTGTATTGATTAGCCTTTGTAGCTATTTAATTGCTTCTATTTAATTGTGTACTTGAGTCTCAGTCTCTCCTGTGGAAGGCAGGGAGAGAGGAAAGAAAGAGGAGGGATAGGAAAAGTAAATAACTGAAGGAATTTTTATTGACATAACATGTTCCTTCAACAATTGCTTGCTTTTGCATTTCCCTGGATTTTCTCGGCCCCACTTCATCTCAGGAGGTTGCTGATCTTCCATGCAGAGCGTGGGGAGAAAGTAGAAGAAGCATGGGGCAGGATGGAGAGAAGCCACAGTGAATGGCATCAGGGGAAAACCAGGACTGTATCAATGTGTTTGCCAATAGAAATTTAACAAAACCAAACTATCTTTTCTTGAAAGATAAGAAGGAGAAAGAATAGCTGAGTTACCAAGCAAACTGAGAACTCTGATACAACAGATGATGCATTTAACATCATGTTCTTTATCAAATATGTAAAGTTTCTGCATATAGCTGGAGACCTAGAGGGTTTTAATGCTTTCCTCTTCTACTGCATGAAGTAAACTAGCAAAACTATGAATGAAATTAAGGCAATTTTCATTTCTTCTTGTTTCAGATGATGGAAAACTGTCCTTTGATGAATTCAAAGCTTACTTTGCTGATGGAGTTCTGAGTGGAGAAGAACTGCATGAACTTTTTCACACCATTGAAACACACAATACTGAGTAAGTGCCCCCTTCTTACAATTCCAGTGCTACTCTTTGTACCTGAGAACGAAAAAAAGACATCAGGCTGATTTTAGAAAACAAGTCTAGGTAGGAAGCTGCTTGAGGGAAGCTAGGCTGTGTCATATGGCTGTACAAGTGAAGTGTTTTGAAACCTTGTTGATATACTTGCATGTGTGTTCCAATAAATGTGATTTGGATAGTTGAGAACACAGAGTGAAAACTGAATGCCTTTTGCATTCCCCACCCATGGAAGGAAAAGGACCTGTGGCCTCCTTCAGGCATAAATATGGATTACTCAATTCTTGATCCCACTGATTCATTACGTGAGATGAATACTGGGAGCAGATGTTGAGAAGGGAGTAAAATAAATGAAGCAATCAGATACAATAAAGAGCTAAAAAAGCCATCCTGTCTGGTGGCATGGTGTTGGTGCTGTCCCTTGGGCTGTTTGGATATCCCCTTTATGGCTGGGTTTAACAAGGCCACAGGGAAATTAACTGACAGGAACTTCATGAAGTTCAACAAGGAGAAGAGCAGTCCTGCTTCTGGGGAGGAATAACCAGAAGAAAGAGTGCTTTCTATTGATGGGCTAACTTATGTTGCAGAGTAAAACCTAGATTTAGGTAAGAAAACATAGTTGAAGCTTAGATTTAAAACCGCAACAAGAAGCTTTTTGAGTATGGTTTTTCATGAAGTCTTTAACTGATAAAACGCTTTAGCTGACTTTGCAGCTGAAAAGTATTCTACAAGGCTTGATCTTTCTCTTTAACAGAAGAAAATATATTTTAAAGGCATTCCTTTAGCCCCTTTGAAAGCTTTTGAGAATCCTGGCAGGCAGACAGCAAGATGTCACATGCCAAATATCAGATGGATATAGCAAAGAGAGACAACTTGGACAGTGTAATATAATTTCCTTGTTAGTATAGCTTTCCAGAAAAAGTCACATGAAGCATATGTAATAAGGAGACAAAAACTTTACTCACTGCCATTTTCTGAAAAGGGCAGGTTATGTAAAATGCCTCAAAGTAACGATCTGGCTAAGAAAAGTAGCAAAATGTTCAGTGAACCTTGGGAAGTGTTATAATGTAAGCATTAGGAGAATCATGTACATATCAACAATCCCAAAGCCACCTATTATGTGATGTTTTCACTTGCAAATTATCCAAGGGAATGAAATGAAAATCATGGTTTGTGCCTGTAAGTCCCAAGGAGTTTACACCTTGTTTTCAGTAGGGGAGGGTGAGGAATTCTTCTCAGTTGTGTAGCTAGTAGGAGAAGATTTGTACAGATTGTTTTGCCTCTCTTATCCAATTAAAATACAGACTCTGTCAAAGTCTAGGCAAGTCAATTATTTTCTCTCTGTTTCACTTCACTATTTACAAAATGCAGACTGTAATTCCCTATCAGAAATATTTTGTTAGCGTTGATATTTTGCAGTGATTCACACTACACATAAATGCCTAGGACAGATGGCTAGGGAAGTCTGTCATGATCCCTTAGTTCATTTCTTGGAGTATCTCAAGATTTCATTCCCAGCTTGTCACAAGAGAAGACTTTGGGTTGCTTCCACTTGCATTAAATATTTTAGCTCTGCCAACATTCAAAACCTCACTGTCTGTGTGCATGGGTCTTTGTACTTCAAAGCCTGAAGATAAAAAAAGCAGATGTGGCCTTGGGGTGATAGCCATGGGCCACAAGCTCAGGAAATCTCAATTCCCTTCTCGGCTCTGTTGCAACAATCTTTCAACAAAATATTCGAAGCATAAAAGACTTACACTTTTCAGGGAACTAAACTAACCAGGTATTAAAACCTCCTGTTACATGGGCCCTAATGTCAGTCAGGTAGGGTGTGGAAGATGGCTAAAATGAGTAAATACCACTTCCAAAATGATAGCAGGGCAAATCTTTAGCATAGCAAGTTTAACTTCCCAGTAATTCAGATTTTGCCTGCTGACTGTGATCTCTGCACCTTGGTATTTGGTGAGGTCCAGTGTCATCTTTTTACAAAGTAAAAGGTTGGTGCTGCAGTGTCCATAATCACCAAGAAAAATAGATGACTGGGATTTAGGTACCACCACATAAAGTTCCCAAGAGATAGGAACATAATAAACAGGAGTTTATTATGCCAGGATGAATTTGTATTTACAATGCCTAGACCCTAAAGTACCAGTTATTCATTCAGAGCAGATCACTGTTTTTACTGAAAATTGGCATTAGACAAGAATATTTCCGGAGTACATCATTTGGACATATAGTTTGCAATTTATGAATGTACTTACATGTATACTGACTGTTTTTTCTATTTCAAAAAATCTACATTACCTTTTTAAAACATTTTAAATAAATACCACTAAAGACACACTGTACAAATTGATTGCCTAATTTTTTAACGTGCATTCCTTTTTCCTTTTGATACTGCCAGAAACAAACATATAAAACAACCAACCAAAATAAGTGAAGTAGTGTTTCTATGCAAAAAGGAAGTTATTTTCTCCTATTTAATGCTGTTATGATGATCTACCACTCTTGAAAGTGTTTTAATAAAAGATTGTTATTTGTAAGGACTGACACTCAAAAAGATAAACTGTAAATGTTATAGATTATTAGAGATACTCAAAATAATCAAAATATAATAAAGAAATATTTATTAGTATACAATAAAAACTTA
>JAWWES010000081.1:126408157-126447418 GCA_035583135.1 Lophotriccus pileatus
CAGGATTAAATCTGTCTCGTTTAAGTTGCTAAAGGAATGGTTTTTAGGTAACTATAACTAGTTATTCATATTTTTATAGGCAAAGTTTTAATTCAATCCATTACAGTAAACAATTGCATTTGTGGCAGGGTCTTCCATCCACTGATCCACAAGCTGATATAATAATTAGTCTATAAGCCAGCCACTAAATACACAGAGTGACACAGAAATTACCCCCATGGGCAGACTGTCTCATATCTGTTTGCAAGGCCTTAATGTGGGTTTTTTTAAAAGCCTCCTGTGACCACAAAAAAGAGAACAGGACACTGGACCAGTAAATGGGACATTGTTGATACAGTGAATGCCAGTCTCCTGTTTGTTAAGGAAGGCAGGGAGAAAACACCAAGGATTAATTAATACATTACATTGATTTTAACATTCTTCAGTAAAACGAACAACTTCTGATTATTCAGAGATATTGTGCTTCAAAATCTACATCGAGAGAAGACACAATGCACTGAATAGCATTCCTGGAGTGTAATTAGCAAAAGGTGACTGATTTAGGGAAGTAACTGTTAACTATTCCTCTGTAAATGCAGTTTCCAGTAATGTCATTCATCACTTCAGATTGAAGCTGAAAGCCAATTAGGCATTTAACTTCCACTGAGAGTCACTTCTGTTTGTGCTTTCCAGGATCTCATGAAACCTTTGGGCAATCCCTATTCAATCACGTAGCATTGAATGATATAAAGAAGTTGTTATGCAGGGTACCCCCTCAGATGCCCTCACTCTGCCAGTGTAGGGAAGGGCTTCTGTTGGTGCAGCGGTGATTAGGTCTGGGCTGTTATAGCCAGGTCTCCAGGTTCTTGTTCCCTGGCATGAACTTACCACTTGCATGGACTGCAAAGCAGTGTCTTGTATTTAAAGACCTTTAAAACAAACAAGCAAACAACCAACCCCCAAACCAGAACAAAACAAACAAAAAAAAAACCAAACCAAAAAAAAAGCCAAATATATGTAAGAAATCAAGAGCAGTGACTGTTAAAGGCTTAAGCTTCAACCTGGCATTATACAATGGATCCTCCTCCTCTTATTTATATTGGTTTAAGTGTGTTGTGGATAGCCCAGAAATAAACACACTATTAGGATCTGGGCAACACCTTAAGCTCTTTTGAAGGTATCAGGAGGCCAAGGTGGCTCCCCACAGTGTGTTGAGTAGGAGCCAAGTCCCCACAGCATGAGCTAAACCAATATGAGTGCATAGCTGTGAGCTGGGAAGAGACAAGAGGAAGAACTTATCATTGCATCCTGATATGACATCTATTTGACATGACATCCATGTTATACACCTGTAATGTCTTAGTTTGGAGCTGGTCAGTGCTTGTCCTAAGACTTCAGAAAACCTCAATGCACTCTACTTGAAAGCTGAGTTAATCATATTAGAGTTTTGTGAGAGTAAAGTTCCTCTCAGTGTGGTTTCTCTCCCCTCTCTTCCTGCATAATCTTAATTCCAAGCACATAGCGCTCAGCAAGGCTCTGCAGGAAGCAACAGGAAGGGTGTTGGAGGCAAATACAAATGCTGCAAAGGCACCAGAAGTCTTTCCTGAGGCTGACAAGGAGGGTGACAACACACATCTCATGGATGACATGGTCTGCGAGTTGTAGCTGAAATAATTTTGGAGCTGAAGACCTACTGCTCTGCTGTCTCAGAGCATTCTGGTTATTAAGTGAAAGCAAAACAGCTTTCATGCAGGACAGTATTGAAGCACAGTTGGACTTCAGAAGAGGCAGTTCTGAAGAAATACAGCTGTTTTGTTTACATGTGGTATTGCCTGACTAATTGTACTGAAAGTAGAGAAAGGTGTCAGCAGCATGGGGCTTTTTATACGTGAAGTATGCAGGAAAAGTTTGGTATTAGTGACTTAAGGGGTGAAGGCTTTTACAGCTCACTGTCTTGGTAACCTGGCCCCTGCTTAATTTTAATGTCAGATCTGATGAGCTTGCGTTTCAACATAGCAAGAATCCTTGACATGGTTAATGGTTTAGTGAATAAGTTTTAGCAGTCATTGCAAATGTAAACATCCCTTTTACTCTTGTCCTTCACCCTTCCCTCCCCCACTCATAACTTTCATGGAAATTGTTTTTGCATAATGGCATCCTCAGGGAAAAGTTGTCAGAAGATAATGAGAATATTTGGCAAAGTTACAAACTAAGAAATATACAGAAAATCTCAAGGGGATTCAGTCTGCAGCACTGCTGGAGAAATAGAGCGATAAATGCTTCACTGATTACTGACTCACAGGAGTCAGTGGGGACTTATTTTGCTCACTTTACTCATTGGTAAAATGAAGTTCTCAGTCAAGACCCTAGTTACAAGGTAGGAGGAATGCTTAAACTATTCAGGACCTGGGGCACAGGCACCCTCCCAAATGTAGGGAGGTCCCATTAAACCTCTGTGTGTGGCACAAGTTAAACTATGCACAAGTCAGAATGAGTTTGGTGAGGACCTGAGAACCGTGGCCACCTGCAGCACTGAGCTTGTGCTGGGCGTTTGGGAGAGTCTGTCGTGCTGCATGTACTGCAGGTCAGGATGTGACTTGGCACAATGGAGACGCATCTACACTTGCATGTGTATGTGTCAGCAGGGAGTCTGAGGCTCCCTCTTGGTCAGTGAAGTCACTGGCACATGCTGTTCACATAGGCTTCAGCTCTGTTGCCCAGGTATTAGGCATTTAAGATGCTTGCACCTCAAAATCAGCCCAAATGGAAAGGATGACACAGGAGAAGCAGATGAAAGAGAAATACGAGAACATTTGAAGGAACTAGGGGCCTATGTTATATCCAGTTACTCCACTGAATACACTGGGGCTCCTTTGCCTGGCAGAGCAGGTTGGACACCCAGTGCAGACACAGCCATCTACATTTAGGACTCTGTCCCAAAATGAATCCACCTCACTCCCCCTGCCCAGGTCTTCATTAGCTGAGCCCCAGTTCTTCCCTTGGGTTAAAAGAGAAATGCTGAGATTGTCTGCCCTAGTAGTAAACTCCAAAAGGATGCCAGTTGGATCTCTGAGAGCAAGAAGCTGATTAGAATTATCCTTGCAATCATAGGAAGCCATCCGACTGCATTAGCCTGTGGCCCACTGAGAATGATTTATACAGTCTCGATGCTACTAGATCCTCTGGTTAGACAGACAAGCTGCAAATAGAATTTTGTTTGGAAATTTTCCATATGGATGATTATTTTTAATGGGAAATTCAGTTTTCCTCAGAAAAAAAAAAAGAGAATCACTCACACCGAGGAAATCAGATGGTAATGACTATTTTCAGTTGCATTTACCTAAATGGAGCTGACCTAAATTGTTTCATTTCAGTTCTTCAGAAGATAACATTGAATTCCCAGCAGTGAGTACATTGCTTAATGGCAGGTGTAGTTTGAAAGCCTAGTCCCTTCCATAATCTGGGTTTCCTGGAGAACCACAGCATTTTGGTACCTCTATCAATATGTGTATTTCCAAGGAGTTTAATAAAACAATGTAACATTTTAGTTTGTCTAAATATAAATAATTTAATCTCATGTTTTTTTAAAAAATCATTTTGGGACAAAACCAGAAATTAAAACATTCTCTTTTACCCTATGGGGTAAAAACTCTGAAATTTGTTCCTTGTAGCAAAAGAGCCACTGGGATGTTGTGTTTGATTTAGGTTTGTGTCATTCAGACTATGCTAAAAAATCTAGCTCTGCAGCCCTTGCACAGTGCTCTAGAGATTTTAACATACACCTCAAGTTTTAATAGCATTATTAAGCCTCTTTGAGCAACACAGAGGCTGTTGTAGCTCAGATGATTAAGATGACTTGTCAGCCATGTAGTCATTGCATCCCTGTAAATCATTGCTGAATGCAAAGGCCTAGAAGATTGTTTTTCAGATGAGTTCTTTGGAAAAAAACCCAGAACTTTATTCTCTCCTGCAGTCCTGCCACAGGAGAACAGTAAGTGATGATTCTGAAGTTATCACTTAGCCCAGAGCTAAGCACAAGCAAACTAGGCAATTACTTAGTGCAGTAAGATGTAGGACATTAAAAGAGCCCTGACCCTGCTGCCCATGTCAGAGTCCAGAAAGCCAAGCTGGCTGCTGCCGTTGAGAGTCCAGAGTGTGCCAGTCTGGCTGGACCTGGGGTTGAAGTGCTGCAATGTTCTCAGGGCAGGAGGAAGTTTTCTTCCCCAAGGACAGACTCAGGAGCTCTGTCCCACTTCTGCTCCTTCTTCCTTTTCTCCTTCTTCCTTTTCTGTGACAAGAAGCCAACACCTGGGCCTATTGCAGCACTGCAGCATCCTGGAGGCAGTTTTGCCTCCAGTGGTAAGAAACCTTGAGCAGACCTGAATAGGAAGGTATTCACTGTTGCAAAGCTCCTGTGAGACAGAAAATCCCTAAATTGGAAGTGCACACATAGGACTCCTTTGTGAAACGCACCCTATAATATTGCAGCACTTATCTGATTTTGCTGACTTAAAGTGGGATGGTATGCAGGCTTTCATGTTGCAAAGAGCTTACAGCATTTTGGCTGAGATTGTCCATGGATGACTATTCAGTTACCCTTGCATAGTTTAAATAATATTTAATTCCTTTCAGTCACAAATCATGTGCTTCTACTTAACAGTAGGTGATACTAGCTTTAAACTTTCCTCCCTAAAACCAAATTTAGCCAAAAGTCATGCAAATGGGATGCAAAAGAGAGTTGGTTCAAGCTCCTGAAAAAATCCTTAGCATATCTGAGAATGAAGGGAGATCTGAAGAAGAAAGTGTTATCCTTCTCCAGCTATAATAGTCATGGCAATGAATTTTCTAAATTAAGTTAGTTCATAAAGTCTTCCATATAGTATTGGATTTTTCAATAAAGTAAGTGCTTTAAATGCCAGAGTCCATACTTTGTATATAATTCTTGAAGAGATATCATTACCTTTTCTTATGGTCCAGGGAAAATATGCAGATCTTCTACAGGTACCTCTGCCTAGAGGTGCCTTTCCTATCAGAGAATACTATGTGTCAAGTCAGTGGATGGGGTTGTGGATCAGTGGATCCACAGCAGTGAATGAGTGGAATAGCGTTAACCTTCCCTCCTCCCTGGCAGCCCCCAGTCGACAGCTAACTGGGGTGGGCAGAACAAGATCACAGCTGCTTTTCAGTTCTACGTTTTGCTCCACTTACAGAGGTACCATGAATAGGCACTTTTGCCACAGTTCATTCCAGTGAATTTGCTTATTTTTATGTCACTAAGCAACAGGTATGATCAACTTTGCAGTGATCAGAACTGCTCAGCGTAATAGTTCTTTAAAAATAGCTCATGTTTTTAGGTAGAGAACATTTTAGACACAAACCTGTAGAAGAACTGCATCTAGTAGTCAGAAAGCAAATTGAGAGCAGGACTTAAAAAATTAACAAGTTGCCATGATGTGAATACATTTGGCTATACCCGATGCCTCAGTTGCTTATTGTGAGTGGAGGGCTGATGGCTGGATGTGAGTCATCCAGCAAATATTGCAAATAACATGTTCAGCATTCCCAGATTATAGGTCTAAGCAAAAGCATCCTTGGCATATGTACCCACTGAAGTGATGAACAGGTTCCTGCTGTAAACCAGAGAACCGAGTTACAGAAACAGCCCTCTGGTGCGTACCTCACTCCTGTATTATTAAATACATGCCAAATTTCTTTAATTATTTCTGTAGCATCTTGCAGGGAGCTCAAAATTGTGTGTATGCAACAAAAGAATTCCTAGGTTTGTTCACAACTGTGTTTGAAGCAGCATGTTATTATTTCTGAGAGAATGAAATAGTCAGTGACACATATCTTGCCTGCCTAGTACAGCATCCCCTTCAAACAGGATGCCAAGAACAATGAAGGGTATTTATAACAGAGGAAATACTGAGTATGCTAGACTGAAATCCATATGCTTTGTGTCTTTTCTCTGTTCTGTCATGGGCTTGCTGAACAAATTGCTTTGCATAATGTTTTTCTCATTATTCAGATGTCCAATTCTAACTGAAAATGAATTCAGCACCTAAATACTTTTCCGTTTGCACGGATAGTCCATTTGCAGCTGTGTCACTCCTGCTAATAAGACTAACAGCATACTGAAAACAGGGATGCTGAAAGCCTCCAAGTTATTCCCTATATCAGTACCATGGTGCTGAGGATACTGCAGAAGGACAAGGATGAGAATGGATTTAAATATAAAATTTGAAAAGAACATGAATTTGACTGGGTAACAATGTGAAAGGCTATTTTAAACACAGTTATCAAGCTGTATATTAAGAAATGCAGAAATGTGTTTTATATTAAGGCATTAGGGCAGATGATGTAAAAGAGCAGAAAGTGAAGGGATGATGAACAAAGACTAAGTATCATAACAACAAACTCCTGTCATTTAACATCATCATACTCTATCAAGGTTTTTTTTGCTCAGGCAATTTTCCAGCTTTCAGGAGTTCAGTTTTCATTCAAAGGGTGAACATCTGGACTGTTCCAAAAATGATTGCTGAACTGTAGGAGTGGGTTATCAGACACATTTGACTATTGATGCTGTAGTGATCTGTGGTAAAAAGTCTTAAGGAGTTGCAGACACTTTTCCCCATCACATGGTTTGTTGACCTAAGAGTTAAGTTTCTCAGCTTTGGTACCTGTTCTTACAGACTATGAATTTCTTTATACCTGCCACCATTGGCAAAAAAAAATCAGGTGCAAATCTCGTTGGCAGCCATCTAACTTGGCCTGTTCAAACGCAGATAAGGTCACCTTCAATTAATAAAAGTTGTGTGAAAATCTCATTTATATTATCAATTAAAAGTGTGCAGAAGTTTTTATAGTCCTGAGTATGCAAGTTTGTGATAACCCAGGATCCTGCAATTTCTCTGTTTCTCTCCCTTGTGAAATAAAAGCCAGATGTATGGAAGTTAGCAGTGATGAAAGTGATTTTAAGATAGCACTGTGTCATCATTTTATTAAAAGGTCAATTAAAAAATCCCATTAAAAAGATAAGTGAAAATACCCTAAGTGCAATCAGCCGTTCAATATTCACCCCTCAGCAAGATTCAAAGAGGACATTCGTGCTTTTAAGTTTCTTTAATAATCAGTTTCTTTCCCTCCTTGGAAGAAAGTCAATATGCTAACTTTCAGTAATGAGCTGTAGGTCGAATGTTTTTTTTTTTTTTTCTGGCTATTAAGGCCTCCGAGAGAAAATATTGTTTATGAGAGAAAATATCACTTCAGAGTTGATCAAGATGAAATCTGTTCCAAGTGAACAGGTTTGAATTGTATAGAATACTTGCCTGCATTTATGTATTTATATAATGGCATGGGTATATGGCAATTCAGCTATACTTTTCTTATCAGTCATTTTATTGAAGCTAGTAGTGGTGAAATGGTTTTGCATGGCCAGAAAGTCTTAGAAATTATGTGTTCTGATGGGATAAGTCAGTTTTTATCCTCCTGCTGTACTGTCCCTCTCATGGAACCCTACTGCACAGCAAGGATTGCAAATGGGAGAAAGTTATTGGGTTTTTCCTCATTTAGCATGGTGGGCCAAACTCTCTGAGCCCCACTGTCCAGCATGACAGCCACAGAAGAGGAGTACAGAGAGAAAGATGGAGGAAAAAAATCCCCAACATTTCTGGTGTTTAGATAGATTTCTGCCAGAACTGGGACCAAATGTGTAAGGCCTGAGGAGCAGTGACTCTGCACCTTGATGCACAAAGGCTGGGCAAGGAACATCAAAGTGGGTTGTCAGCGAGTAGGAAGGTGCCAGTGGGAATGTGATTATAAAGGGAGGCTGCACCTGCCACCAGCTTTGAAAGGCTGCAGCCTTCTGCTTCAGATGAGCTTCCCTAAGGCAGCAGAGCAAGGCCATCAAGGGCTAGGCACTTATATCTCCTGCTGCAGCCCAGACAGGGGGGTTTCATCCCCTAGCCAGGCTAATCAGTCCTACTATTTGTCAATCCAACAAAAAAAATATTACTAAGCTCACTAACCTTCTCTACTCTTATCTTTCCAGCAATCTTGACACAGAAGAACTCTGTGCTAAGTTCCCTTTGGGGAAAGAACATAACCAATGCCTGTGGCAGCCCTGTGCAAATGAGCATACCATGTGATTATTTTTTTCTGTTTAATCTTTGTAGCTCAAACAGGAAATAATTTCCACTCAAAGAACTCCTGGGAAAATGCAGATGGCTTATAATCTTTACAGACTCTGTCATCCACTATGTGCAGAAACTACTTTGAAAATATTTTTCCTAACCAGAACTTCACATTCTCTGAGATTCAAAATTTGTTCTGATACATAGATAAATAGAGGGATGGCTTTTATCTTATTTCCCTCTCATATATTTTTTCTAGTTAGTTTTGCATTTTAATAAGAATGAGTGCTTTAGGAATTTTGAAAAATATTGCCATATTAGTACCCCACTGAAGGAAAATTCATTACTTTCCTCCTACTTGAGTCAATAAGAACAGCAGTTTGAGAAGTTTCATCATCCTTCATGACATTAAAACTCCTGCAACGCCTAGAATTTGGCCCAATTACTTATTTCTATACCCTGTTCTGGGCTGTGAATCATTTCTCCAACACCCTGTTTGCTCTCCAGCTGATCTTAAAGCACCTGATTTAGGAGTGCTGCTTCCAGCAGAAAACAATTCACATAAGATTTTTGCAAGTCCTCCCACAGAATGTCAGGGAAAAAAGCCCCCAACATTCATACTTGTCAACACCGGCCTTTTTCTGGGGGAGAGTTGGTAGCCTGCGAAGTTTTCCAATGGTCAACAATGTTAGAGACATTTAAAAGCTGAAAATACTGTTAAGTTCAAGACAAGCTCGTTTACTCCCCCACAGGATTAGTCTACCCATGGCCAAGAACCCACTAAGGGGTACCTCAGCCTGTGGCTTATAAATATATGACAAGAGACTCATCTGAAGTGAATTGGACTGTGACAACTAGTGCTGGTTGAGCACCTGGTCAAAATTGTATAAACCTGGCCAAGGACGACAGGTGGTTTTATTCCACAAGGGATTTACTGCTGTTGATGTTGCACTGGAGGCTTACAGGCTTGCTGGGCTGAGGGCGGTGTCAATCCAGCACTGACTCTTTTTACTGTCTGTTTTGATTAAATACGAGCTGCTTCAGCCACCTTTTAAATCTTTCATATGTTGCCACTAGAGCATTTCTCATCTTTGAATCTGGTACCAAGTTTACTCAACACCTGTTTAAGCTTGTGATTATACAGCTCTTCCTGGGTTATCCCAGTTCATCTGAGAAATTAAACTAAAAGACATCCAGGGTACTAGTTCACAATATGTTTTCATTCAACCTCTTAGCAATACCAGGTTATGTTGCAGTGTTCTTGGTAACTTATGCTTTCATGATTCCCCTGAGAAGCTCATGCTGACCTCTTAAAGGCCTCAAAGTATTGCTATTTATTATTTCAAAAAGCCCTTATATAATCTTGTTCTTCCCATTTGCCATTTAGATGTCGCTTTTTATGCTTTTCCAGGTGATTTGATGTCTAAATGCCTTGTCTAACACAGTCTCTAGCTTTAACATAATTTTTTTTTCATTCCTTTTCACACTTTTTCCTTCCTGTGCCTCTCTCTATTATATTTCCCCAATAGAAATATAACCAAATAGAAACTCAGGTCATGATTTCTCAGGGTTGCTTCCTCCTCATGCTGTAATCCCTCTGATTGAGTTGTGTCCCTTGATTTTACATCAGCTCTCTGTTAAAATGTCCTTTGCTTTGAGCAGCTACACAAGGACATCCTGCAATTTCTTATTTCTATTATTTTCATTAAAAATATCATACTTGTTGAAAGCATCATACGCATCATACTTGTTGAAAACAAAATCACAGTACCTGGGACTAGAAGTTTATCTGGCCAACTCATGGTCTCTTCATTTCTCAGATAGAAACAACTGGTCTCAACCAACCCCAGCTCACAACAGCCCTCACTTGATCTTATCTCCTGTAAGGGCTTTACCAGAATTATTCATTATAATATTATGTATCAATATAATTATGTATAAATATAAGTATCAATATAATGAAATTTAGTACATACATATGAAAACTTCATTTCCTGCTAGTACCTGTAAAGTAGACTATTGGACTAAAAATCCAGTGGGCAAAGAAAATGTAGATATTTTGAAAATAAGTTTGTTTCAGCTATAAAATTGATATTGTACCTTTTTTGTCAATTTGTCAACTCATTTATTGAAAGAGAATGTTTTGAAATACTGATTTTGGTATTTTAAGTATTCCAGGAATGATTTTGCAGAGAAATAGTACAAAATTAAAAAATAAAATTATCCTTTTCGTTGTCACTCCTATTCATTTATATTTAGATATTTAATAATACCATAACTGAATTTGGACTTAGTAAAACTGATATGTAATGAAATATTGATTTTTCAGGTCATTAATAGATGATGTGTTTTATTTCTTCTTTTAGATTATTTTTCCAAGCACTTAGGAGAGTATGAAAATGTTCTATCTGTTTTGGAAGACTTAAACATAACCATACTGAAGGCAATGGACAAAACCAAGAAAGAAAGTAAAAACTGTGGAATTTTCCTTATGCTGTATATTTTGTTTATTTGAACAGTATTTGCAGTATTTATCTTAACTAAAGTTATTAATTCGTATTTAAATTCTTCCAAATATACATGTTTGTAGCAAAAGTCTACTAGGAAATAACTTGTCAAAATGGTTGTATATCAAATCTGTAAAGTTCTGTCTGCAAAGTTACAGTTTGGATATAACCAAATTTGTCTTTGTGAATGGTTTGAAAAATGTTCTTTATATTTTTGTACCAAGAGAGGGTTAGAGGATTTTATATCCCATGCCAAATGTGGGTAAGTATCAGCACAAATATTTGGAAATCGACCAAATTTGAAAAAATAATGTGTTGTGTTGAGTAAAACCTCCCAACCAAGAACAAGGTTTCGTTTCCGTTTCAGGCATTTTAAACAAAAGCCGGACTGAAAAAACCTGCCAGGAGGAGCTGTTTGGGCTGTTTCCCAGGAGCACAGCAAGGGAGGAGATGTTTCTCGGGGGGAGAAGCTCGATTTCTCCATCCATACATCTGACTGGGATGCAGCCATGCTGCAGGACATGCCAGTCAGTGATCCACTCAATTCATTGTGGGCATACCTGCTACTGTATTCAGACCTGCTCGTTCATCCCAGCTATAAGTCTGACCAAAAGTGCATCAAGATGTTGGATAATAAGCTCCTCTTCCCTGGCTGAACAGTTAAACATTCTTTTCCAGATGGATGAGCTTCAAAAGGGGAGGGAAAGCACAACCCAGGAGAGGAAGAGAACCTAGATCCTCCAAACCCAGCCACAGACCCACACCACAAGACTATTCACTGGCAGGATAGTCATCAAAAGCCTATGGCCATACCACCCTGAGAACACACGATCTTCTCTGCTTGAAGAACCCATCTAAAATATAACCAAACCACAATTTCTTTAAATTTTATTTTCCTAACTGAAGATTCAAGCTTAATGGGTTTTGTGTCTTTCAGGAATACTTCAGCTGACTATTCATTAGAGGTGGCAGAACTAAAACAAAGCTGACACTAGGAAAAGACTTCTAATTCGTCTTAATAGAAGCAGTGGGTGAACACAGGAACAAAAAAACATGTGTCCTCAAATATTCTAAACTAGAGCTTTCTTCCAAGGATATGCTCAGCCACTACAGCTTTGTATGGAAACTAAATTTTCAATTCAAAATTATGATTATTCCCAATAGGAACTCAGTTCTCAGGAAACAGATGGGTTATGTGACCTGACTACCTGATAAATCATTGGAATGCAAATACTAAAACTTACATCTTAAATAGTTCCAGCTTTTATTGAAGTTTGTGGTCTAAACTCTGGACTACATCCATCTAGAATCAGAGCTGGGGGTGCAGCATATCGTGATAGCATGGATAAATGATGTTCATCAACAGTGGCACATCTATCTCGAGTTGAGTCCCCAGCTCAGACAAGTGGGTGCTCAGAAATGGTTGGTCTGGTTTTAAAGGGCCATTGGCATGGATCCAGAGCAAGGCTTGGGTTTCCTCTCCTAGTGCAGTAAAAACTTTGTCATTGTTCTGCTACTGCAGTCGTTGAGTCCCTTGAATAGTCACCGAGTAGAGCACTTATTACTGTCTTCTAAGTGATGACCCAGTTGGAAAATTCACATGTAGAAAAAAAGTCCAGAATTGAAGACCTACGCTTTGAGACCTACCAAGACATGGTGTATCTACAGTGGTTGAGTCATTTTCCAATGACCAGGAGCAAATTTCAAAATACTAAATTGTCCTATTAAAAATCAAAATTAAAAACTGCTGAGATTAAATCTGAACTACATTCCGCAAAGCACGGGGCTGATTGTAGACCCAGTCCTCAGGGTTGTCATGAGCTTTCCCTCTGACTTTTTATGGATTGGAGAAAGCTGAGCACCTCTATCAGTCTCTGCTGAACTTTCCCAGAGTGTGTGCTGCTTCAGGTAAGCAGCTCATTTATTCTTGAGTATTCAGTGGGGAAAGGAGCAACTTGGTACTTAATTCATTTTATTTATAGCCAGATGAAAAATCAGCACTCAACCCTTCCCACAGAAAATCCCTGCTTTCCTACCAATTCAAGTTGCCCAGAATCAGTAAATAATTTTCAAAAAAGGCAGCTGCAGAATTGGAGCCCTAGAAAAATTCTTCAGCATCAGTTTCCAAGGAAACCCTGGACAAGGAAGATGTGTCTGTCTTCAATGAAAAGGATGGATTGGCACGTCTGAAAAATCCAAAAACCAATCTAATCACAGGGTCCGTCAGGAACAGGCTACTCCAGCAGGGGTCCACTGTGGGGTCACAAGTCCTGCCAGCAAACCTGCTTCAGCATGGGCTGCTCTCTCCATGGGGCCATAGGTCCTGCCAGGAGCCTGCTCCAGCGTAGGCTTCCCACAGTGTCACAGCACGCTTTGGGCATACCCTTCTACTCCAGCATGGGATCCTGCACAGGCTGCAGGTGGATCTCTGCTCCACCGTGGACCTCCATGGACTGCAGGGGCACAGCTGCCTCACCATGGTCTGCACCATGGGCTGCAGGGGAAGCTCATCTCTGAGACTTGGAGCACCTCCTGCCCCTCCTTCACTGACCTTGGTGTCTGCACAGTTCTTATTCTCGCATAATCTCACTCCTCTCTTCTCTGACTGTAATTTCCTTCTTTGCAGTAACTTTTAGAATCATAGAATCAGCTCGGTTGGAAAAGACCTTCAAGATCATCAAGTCCAACCCTTGATCCAACACTGCACTCTTATATTGGTTTTTCCAGAAGCTCTACCACCATCACTGATGGGCTTGGATTTGGCCAGTGGCAGGTCCACCCTGGAGCTGGCTGGCATTGGTTCTGTTGAATATGGGGGAAACTTCTGGTAGAAGGGATTTTCTCACAGAAGCCATCTGTGTAGGTGTCCACCCCACCCCACCAAACCCAAACCATGCCACACAAACTCAGCACAATATCCCACTAAGAGCAACTGGAACTTTCTTGGCTATGGACTCTTGGATTTAAATCAAGATCAACCAAATTGTCCCCATCCTTCCAAATGATTTCCATGTGTAGATATTTTTTCCTCAATAGATTAGCAGATAACTGGTCTTGCAAGGCAATTTCAGCATGATTTGTGTATTTCATTGCCCTCCATATTGTGAAAGAGCTATCAGCTCAACTTTCTTGAATGAAGTTTTTCTCCAGTCTTCCAGTCCTCTGCTATCTGAAAGTGAAAACATCGAGTCATCCGTGGGGAAAAAATGTCCAGTGTGTTAGCAAGGTCAAGAAGTTTGAAACCAGACTTCCTTTCACCATTCTTGGGCCAGATCCCTCCAGCCTAACCAAACTAAATAGCACTGGGGAAGACAGGAAGCCCTTAAGAGTGTAGGAACCATTCATGCTCCGTTGCTTGATGGGAAGGTGGTAAGCTAAAAATGCAGAGAAATAAACATAGCTAGGAACATCTTTCAGCAGGGAAAAGGCTGAGTTGCATTTGCAAGCAATCTATGTTTAATTACAAGCACCATCATACTAGAGGATGGTAGAGGAGCTACAGTCCTTCTGTTTTGGTACTGATCTCCTTCTGTTTTATCCTTACACAAGGAAGGGAAATGCATGTCTGAGAATTTTTAGAGGGATTTGTGTCCTTTCATATTTGATAATTTCTCTCCTTAAGATAGAGAGTCTGCATGAGTTGCTTATGCCAGAGTGGTGAGGACAGATTAATCATTGGTGTCAATTGTTTTTCTTGCACCTGCCAGCTTGGTATTTTCCAGATCAAAGTACTATCTGAATAGTTGTATTTATTGCATTTCTTCTTCCTCTTATATACAGGAAGCATTAAAAATTAAACACTCAGCAAAACTTTACAAATGCATTGGAAGGTTTGTTTCTTTAAGACTTTTTTTTTCCTGAAATCTTTTATAAAAACGACTACAGAAGCATATTTTCTTAAAATATTTATTTTTATTACCCACATGAACATAACATTTTCAGAATGCTGCATTTTAATTACATTCTGTAGCTTGCAGTCACATATAAATAAAATTACGATAAACTTTGCAACCTCCAGCAGAAAATAAAATCTGTCACTGAGTAACAAAGCAGATAGGTAAAAGTAGATAAGTTTTTAAGGTGCTCAACATCTTGGTTCTATTGACTTGTGAATACTGAAAATCAAAAAGTTACAGACTAAAGAACATGTCTTCCTTAAGTCATCAAGCAATAAAATTGTTGCTGCCTGTTGGCTATTTGGTAAGAATAAGTTTTGCTCTATTGTTTTGATTTCTAGTATTGCTGCAGTTTATTGGAAATGCAACCTGCTGCTGGTGGTGAACTATTCTGTACTCAGTGAACTAGCAGAAGCTCATTTGATCACCAAAAATATGATTTCCATATGAAATTAAATTGACAAGTATTCAGGAATTTAAATTGTCTAAATATCTAAAAGTATTTTAGAAGATCTGGGGTATTCAAGGATATCCAAGACATCTGCACAGGCCTGACAAATAGCATGCAAGATCTGTAGGAGACCCAGGGGCAGGATAAGACCCCTTTCTAGGGCAGCAGCTGAAATCCAGGTGAGTCTTTGTAGGGCACCAGACTCCAGTTCAGGTCCTTCAATAGCTCAGAGGTCTCTGAAGGGTTTTTCCCAGAGGAACTGTCTCACAGAGGAAGATCTCACCCGGATATGACAGTGCCTTTTATCAGTCATAATGCCTACTTGAAGTTCACTTTTTTCACTAGCTGAAGAGAACATCCCTCTCCTCCTGACTCCTGCCTTCCCCTGTGCCAACAGCACAGGGTCATTTTCCAGCCAGGATGTATCCCTGTGTATTCCCACTTGGGCTGTCACTGGCACCTGCACAATGAAGGCCGGCAGCAGAAGCTTGCAGGGAAGCAGGAACCGTGTTGGGTGATTATAAACCCACTGCTCCCAAGAGCAGTTTATTCTGCACTGTTGTGAAAGTCCAACCACAACTGGCTGGTGGCCACGCCAGGGGGATTTCAGGATGGGACACACTTCCTGCTCTGTGATTTCAGTGACTGTTGGCTTGAGCCTCACCTAACCCATTAGTCCGTCATGGAACTAAAAATGGTGCTGACATAGATATCAGCTCTTAACTTACCGGAGTAACAAATGGAATTCAGACTTTTTGCATTGGCACAATGGCAAAGTAGTGGGAATTGGGAACCACTAGGAGCAACTGAATCTGGCAGAAATGCTTCCTTGGGAGGGTGGCACTAAGAGCTCATGCAATTGTTTCTTTTTCCTTGCAAGTGCAGTGCCTCCGTAGCTCTCACCGAAGCCTGTAAGGTGTCTCAAAAGTGACTTAAAACCACCATACCTGTTGTAAAAGTGATCCCCTCTCAAGAAACAAAAAACTTTGTATCTAAGCTGCTACTTAGATTCTATTAATTATATTTATTAGATCATATATTTTCATTTCAAAAGGAAATAGTGATACAGATTCTTAAAAAAAAAAAAAAAAAAAAAAAAAAAAAAGGCAGACCAGAACTGGGTTTTATGGTTATCAGTGCTTATAAGATGAAACTTTGATCCAGTGAGCAAGAGTGTAGCTTGATCTGAGACAACTTTGTATCTGAAGCACAAAGCCAACAACTATAACACAACAGCAACCTCCCAGATGGACTTGGGCAGGATTTTTGTACAGCCAATGGAACACATTTAGCTTTCTTCCATAGATGAAAACTAGCAGGTGCTTTGACCAGAGTAGTTAACACACACTTTTTCAAAGTGATGACCTCTGAGTGTGTCCTACTGTAAATACAGGTACAGTTCTTCTTTCAGAGACAAAAGCACTGCAGACTTCCATGGAAAGGAAAGGCAGACAATGTAGGAAAGGAAGAACAGAACACTGCAAATTTTCTCCTTTTCAGACTCCATAAAATCTCACATTCTTTGCTTTGGAGAGACTTTCTTCCCTCCCTTGCAACTGTATTGTGAAATACACGGAATGATCTGTCTGTGATAGCAGGGGACCAGACTTGGTGAAGAGCAAACACCATTTTAAGCAGCGGTAATCAAGACTGGTTTAATCAAGACCATTTTATACCCAGCATTTATATACACAAAAAATAAACATATTAAGTTTAGGATGGAAATGAAAGACAGTTCTTCTTCAGTGGAACAATCAAGTTCTCAAACAGCCTTCCAAGCCTTTTGGGAGCAAAAAAACCTAACTGCTTTTTACATGTTGCTTTCAAAAAAATAGAAAGGGATGTGCATTGTGAGCAACAGCAAAATGCTGGGTTCAGTGATTGTACACAACATGTCTAATTATCTGCTTCTATGAAATCATTAATTTTTCTGCTTTGCTCAAAAAAATCCCAAAGCTAAGCAAAGTCAGTGCTGCCTTGAAAATGTTTTGAATAGCCTAAAAATAGGAACCAGACTTGGTAAAAGAGAAGATTATAGAAGCTGAGAGAGTAACACAGGGACTTGCAATTTAGTTACTGATGGTACATTTATGGTAATTATGTAAATCACTGCACTCTGGAGGGTTGATACTCATTATAAACCAGAATACCTAGATTTTTTTAATTGCATATTTCAGTAATAGTAACAGTAGCATTTATGTAAATTATATAGCAAAACAAATTAAGTGGAAAAAAAGCTTGATAAGCATATGTTGACAATAGTGTTCCACAACTAGCATTCTTTTGGAGGAAAAGTGAAGTTTCAAATTGTTTTTTTGTTGTCACAAAAACTGTTACATTGGCTAGGACCCGGTTTTGCATGTGATTAGAATTTATTAACATTTTCCAAAGAATTTAGTCTTGTTTTCCTTGAAATTGCATTTTTACATGGAATTAATGTCATGGAATAGCTGCTGCTTAAGGATAACATAACGCAGGTATTGATCAGTTTATCCTGATTATTAATCTTTTTTATGAATTTATTTTAAATCCAGTTCATTTGTTCCTTTGGGTTTATCATTAATGTTTTTTTCAGGTCAGTGTCAATCTAAAATCATAGAATCATTATGATTTAGAATCATTTAGGTTGGAAAAGATCCTCAAGCTCATCAAGTCCAACTGTTAATGTGACACTGCCAGATCCACTACTAAACCATGTCCCTAAATGTCACCTCTATATGTTTTTTAAATACCTTAATGGATGGTGACTCAACCACTTTCCTGGGAAGCCTGTACTGGTCAGTAACTGACTTGATTGTCTCTCAGGTGAAGAGCGGAATGCTGGTCATAGGCCTAAATATATTACCAGTTAGATCCTTCTACAAGGCAGAGAGGACTCTATGAATAAACAGCTATTTTTATCTAGGGACATTATTAAATTACAATTTGGAATTTTATTTCATTGGGGTTTCTATTTTTAAAAAATATTTTTAAGATTGTGACTATTAGTGCAAGTCAAGTCAAAGTTAGATAAATTAAAAAAGCTGCAAGCAATTAATTCTGAGCAGTCATGCAAGGATATTCCAAAGATTCATGCCTTTCCTCTTCTCCTAGCTCCTTATCAGAGTAATAAAAACTCTTGGGAACTTCTTTGATCTTTTTTTGGGGAAGTCTTACACCTACTGGATCAGAAAGAATGCTCAAATTTTTGCCAGTAGCAGAGAAGATGTGTTAAATAGTCAGAACTTGAAGATAAAACAAAACCGAAAAGCTCCTTAATTAATTTAATATTCATACCTCTAAACATAAAAGTGTATATAAATTATTTCACAGAAGAAAAGTAAACATTTAACCTAGCCATTCTCTTGTTGATACCTATCAAAATCACCAACAGCTTTGATGTTTTCTATGTATCCTTACAACCTTCTCCCTGGAGCAATGTTGTTACACATATCCCTGCTACCTGATAATATCAAACACAGACAAAGCAGTTTCTTGTCTCTAAGCTATCTGATGCACCTAATAGCAGTTAAATAGGAGTTACTTTTTATCTATGTGTGAATTTTGTAATATTGCAATAAGAGTATATTACTTCTTCAATAATCCCAATAAAGGAGAGTGATAGACTGCCTTGATGCACATTATTACAAATGTGTGTCAATATTCTCTCTAATGAGCCATGGTTGCCTATTTTACTTCATTGCTATTACGTCAGCACTGCAAGAGATTGTCACTGTTCCAATTCTCTAGGTAGAACTTAAACACGTAGTTTATGCCAAATATAATACTTGGATAAACTTGTAAAGTCTGTGCCATACTCAAAGTTGAATACGATAATTTGGCATATTATGCCTTTGATCATTTTTACAGTGAGGACGCTGTAAAGGTTGCATCTGTGTGAAGTCAACAGACTGAACATCTCTGGATATGGCTTCTGGTGAAATTATGCTTTGATTCTGACTCTTTCACCATCTTTGTTGCCCTCCTTCGGATGCTCTCTAATGACTTAATATCTTTCTTATATTGTGGCTCCCAAAACTTCACACAGTATTCCAGGTGAGGCCTCCCCAGTTCAGAGCAGAGTGGGTTCATCCCCTCCCTCAACCAGCTGTTGATGCTTTGCCTGATGCAGGACATGGTTGGTCCTCTTGGCTGCCAGGCCACTGCTGACTCAGATTCATCTTGCCATCAACCAGGACTCCCAGGTCCCTTTCTGCAGCACTGCCTTCCAGCCTGTCATTCCTCAATCTTATGCACACAGCCAGGGTTGTCCTGTGCCAGGTGCAGAATCCTGTGCTTTGCCTGGATGAGCTTCATACGGTTGGTGATTGCCCAGCCCTCTAATTGGTGAGGTCTCTCTGTGGGGCCTTCCTGCTTTGAGGGAACCAACAGCTCCTCCCAATTTAGCATAGTTGACAAACTTACTCAGTATACTTTCAAGTCCTTTGTCCAAGTAGTTTATGATGATGTTGAAAAGAACTGGCCCTAAGATGGAGCCCCATGGAAGCTCTTGCTGAAGCTGCCACCCCTTCTGAGAGATTGCAGAGTTATTTTTTGTCCCAACCAAGATTAGTTTGCTTGCCCAAGTAAGCAAACACTGGTGTTTCCCTTCTTCTCCATCCGAAGGAACTGCTCTTCTGAGAAGTGGATCTGTGTGGTGTCAGGTCACCCCAGGGGTCAGGACTGGGGCTGGTACAAGAGACCAAAAGGATCAAGAGCATTGCTGAGCCTCTTGTTGTAACCCTGAGATCTGGAGTGCCCTAGGAGATACCTAAGCCCAGCCTCCTCTGCTGTTGTAAAAGGACAACCTCTCATACGCTTTTTAAGATAGCCATAAGCCACTTTTAAAGACTACAGTGACCTTTTCCACTGAGAAATCACTAATTATATGTATTTTCAGTTGCATTAATGGAAATTCAAATCTTTGCTGCTCACAAAGGTCACAGTTGCCTCTTGATGAGGAAAATGTGGAAAATTACCCTCACATTCATTCACAGTCAGTAAAACTAACAACCAGAACAATATGTTAACACAGACTTATTTCATCTGGACTGCCCAAACTGTGGTGCAGTATAATGTATATGCTAATGAACTGTAATTTACAGCTAATAAAATTCAAGAATCAGGCCATTTTTCTAGTTTATGTACAGACACCATCTGTGGGTCTCATTATTACTTTGTGACATGATACACTGACAATATAAACGCTAGGCATGCCAGTTAAGCTGATTCTACCATAATATACACTTAATAAATTGATACACATTTTTTAAAATTCTGAATTAACATTTTCTTTCTTGTACAGAAATGTTGTATCAGCGTGCCTTTGGTAAAATACAAAATAAGGTACTTTTCTGTAGGAAGTAGAGTGGTGAAACAATACCAAAGCGTGGTTGGTAATTCCTCATTGCTCAGAGTTGGTGTTGAGGTTTAAGCTGAATTGTAATGGACAATCTTTTCCCCTCCATGACTTAAGTTATAATAATTATGACTATTTATATATGCTGAATACCATCTTCCATGGTCTTTGAAGAACAGGTAGCAGTAGTTATCTTTCAGTGGGCAGGAGTTAAAGTTGCCCAGCACTGCTGGGACTTTGCTGGACTGAGTGCATTGCTGGACTCAGACATT
Source organism: Lophotriccus pileatus (assembly GCA_035583135.1). Classification (NCBI taxonomy): domain Eukaryota; kingdom Metazoa; phylum Chordata; class Aves; order Passeriformes; family Tyrannidae; genus Lophotriccus; species Lophotriccus pileatus. The sequence continues at coordinate 126,428,733 of JAWWES010000081.1, forward strand.
ATTTAAAGAAAAAAGTAATTAATTTTTAATCATTTGCTCAACGAGGTGTATTAAGAGAGTTAATTAATTCCACATAGAAGAGTTGTAAACACTAATACTTGGATAAAACATACATCAGAAAGAATCTTTGACAATTCTAGACTTCCATAGATGAAGTTAGCATCCTGCCTTTCCCATCTTTACAAAAACAGCTCTGTGTAGCTGACAAGGTCATATCTTGGACATATCTAAAGATCACAAGGACCCCTTCCATAGGTAAGCCTTTAAATACAGAAATTATGGGACAGAAATGTGAAGAAAAAAATACTAAATCCTTTTGCAATGCACAAAACTGGAGTAATTCTGATGAAAAAGATCTTACTAACTTTCAGATGCAAGAAAGCATTTCTGAAGGTGTCAAAAAGCAGCCAGCCTCAGACAGCAGCAAGTATTAGACAGCTAATGTGTATATGATCCCCCCATCCACAAGGGCCCATATGAACCGTTGAAAAAAATACTGATGTACATTTTAAGTTGTAATTCAGCATGCCAGTATCAGATTTATCATGACTATGAGCAGAAAGCAATATGGAGGTATCTGCAGCATTTACTTTTTGGATGCCCAGAGTTTTAAAACACTTCAAGCACTTCAAACAACCCAAAAACTTAGAAGAAATTGTCAGTTCTGTCATGTTTTGTTTATTTATTTCCAAAATAATGGCAAAAGCTGAAAAAACCACAAAGCACACCCTGTATTTCTACTTCAGGGTTTTATTTAGCTGTCCATGCTACACAGATTCACATATGTTGTTGTAACGTGCCAGAGAATCAATGGAGAACATTTACAAGAAGAATAAAAAATCAGCTTTCCTACTGCATAAAAATGATTTAGTAATCGTTAAAAGGTTGTCATAAACATTATTTATAGACTGATGTGAGTCTCAGGTATTCACTGAAGTAGACAGACAATCTATAGATACATGAGTATCTATTTTAAAAATGTATAAATGAAAAATTATTTGTTGCAAGTGACTCACACCTGATTAATCTGAAGACAGAAGAAGTAAATATAGAAGATAACGAGGCTTCTGGCTACATAAGTAACTTCTGATGATTCATGAGTGGTTTAACACCTGAGATTTTTGCAGCAGAAATCTTCCAGCAAGAACTAACTTAATAACATATATTGTAAATAGATCATTCTCACTTGAAAGCTATTTTCAAAGCTACTATCTGTCAGTCTTTAATTTTACATTTAAATTTCAAAACATCTTGTATTTGTATTCTGATTGCAAACATATACCTGCAAAAATTCTAAGTCTAAAAATCAGAAAAGCATTCCAGCTGTCATTCATATTGGGATGACCGTGGAAGAGCTTAAAAATACCCATATGCATTGCCAGGAATACTCAAATGGGTTCTCAGAGTAGGAGGCAACACCATTCAAATGACAGGTCTTTAAAGCTTGGAGATAGTGGACCATATCTCTCTTTGGATGCGGTGACTAAAGAAATCTTTCACTCAAGGCATCTCATATTTTATGAAATTGTTTTAGATGAAATTGTACCCAAAGTGGGGAGCCAACAAATGCACTCAAGAGTTTAAGAGATGGAAATCTGTTTTCTTTCTCTGTTCCTGGTGTGAGCTCAACACAGTAAACAGAGGCTTTAGGGGTCTGTTCTATCCTCTCTATTGCACTTATTAATGAGAAAACAAGAAAGAGAGTGTTTATATTATTGTAAAGGTGACCTCCCTCACACAGCATTACCTATGTGCTACTGCAGAACTGCAGAATCACAGAATGGATTCGGTTGAAAGAGACCACAGTGGGTTTTTGCAGATCTGGGCTTGCCAGAAACATTAAATGTGACCCCCATCCACGGAAATATGATTTATTGGGCCAGGGAGAAAACAGCGGTAAGAATTGATTTCTGAAATTATCTACACCAAAAAAGCATAAATATTTTTAAATACATACAATATATTGGAAATGTCATTACACAGAGAAACACTACAGATCGCTACGTATAGGTGCAAACTTTTCTAATAACTTTAGCTCAAATAACATTTAGATGCATTTCATGTAATTGTAAAATACATAGATATATGGTTTCACAAATAATTAAACAAATTAAAGGAATAAAAATCAGCCAAAGACTCTTCAATTCAGAAGGCAACCTCTCTCGCACAAACAGTCCAAAAGAAGCTGGAGTTTTTCAAGGGAGTGTCACTAAACATGTGCCTTGCTCAAAGACTATTCCCATAATCACTGTCAGGGACAGCCCAGTGGGGCTTGGTAAACATTTTTCAGGAAAGTGGATCCAAATAAAACCTTTAAATTCAATTCTGCAGTTGTCAGTCTTATTTTGACTTTTCCGCACTTAAGAAGTAATGTGGTGCTGCCACCAACTGGAGTTAAGACATGTAAGGAAAAGGGATTTTTTGAGTAGAAACTATGCTGTGCCATTGTGTACCTGGGCCTCTCTCAGCATAGGTGGCATTTGTGTCTATTCCTGGAAATTCAGAGGTCTTTCTGTCCAGAAACATAAAGGGTGATTATGTGGTTTGCATGTACAACTGTGAAAATATCCAACCTGCTTCCTTTCTGAACAAAGTCTGAACCTTCCCTCGTGTATTTCTAACATAGTAGGCAAAGTCTTACCTTTTTTTTTTTCCCATGTAATTTTTAGGACTATCAGGAGGCTTCTACTTTGGAACAGTTTGTGACTCGCTTTCTCCTGAAGGAGACACTGAACCAGCTTCAGTCCTTCCAGACTTCCCTGGAGTGTGCCATGGAGACCACGGAGGAGCAGACCCAGCAGGAGAGGTGAGCAAACCTCTTCTTCAGCTGCAGTGAAGGAGTGAGGAGTGGGGTCACCTGAACCTTCTATTTCACATTTCACCCACTAATCTGATGTAGGGAATAACAGGAGAAATAAGGTTACATTTTTTATTCCATACAGGAACCCATTAAAAGGAGGTTTTTATGGATTTTTTCCTTGGTATGCTATTGTGAAAAATGACAGAGAAAGGAAAATATGAACTGTTTTGTTTTGCAGACAAAGAAGATCTTAAGACCTTTCTTTTGGAAATGTCATTTGCTTGTTTTGCTGTTGGGTTTGAGGTCTCTGAAGTACATGAATAATACCCTGGGGTTTTTGCCAGCAGCTTGACTGTAGGAATCAAACAGGTTTTGAAAGTCTGAGGATGCAACAAGCATGCACAGTATCTATATATCCCACTGTTCATGAATACATATTTCCAGGTTCCCCAACAACAGATGGGAGAGAAAGAAGTCTTGAATGGCCAGTTCAGAGTTAGAGCCTAACTTAGGTGCTCTTACATCCTCTGAAGTAATCACTGACTTCTCTGGCTTGCCTTTTAGGACAGCCTCTCTGGAAATATAGTTTAGAAAGACCATGTGAGTAACTCAAACTACCCAGTTGGGTGCTTGGATTTGGGTGATATGAACATCTGTTTTGCAGTGAGCTTTCTTGACTAAATTGACTGTCCAGTAGGGCATTGTGGAGACTTCTTTCTCCAGTTCTATTAGTACAGTTGTTCAGAAATATCCTCTTGAATGCTGAATTTCATTTGCGGCAAAGAAAATGAGAAAGAGCTGTGACACTTGTAAGCCAAATACCATCTTCCCCATTTTACAAGGTAGCAGTGAAAAAGCCAGGTAAACTCAGCACTTTAACTACAGCTATTTTGGAGAAAATCAGTTAGTTCCTAATGCAGATGCCCCAGTCTGTATGTAAAATCATCTTCAGTTATGTTTAACAAAACTCATGGGCAAACTGTTTGAATCAGAATCCCATTAAGACACTCCTAAACTAATTTAAGAATGTTCACAGTGGGGAATTGCTGCAATTTGACTTACTGTAAAGAGACTTGATGCTGCAGAAAACACCATCCTAAAACATCCCTTTAACATAATGTGTGAACTTTTAGTGAGCCTTTATTCTGTGCTTCAGAAGATCAGATATCTTTCCAAAACAGTGACGTGAGAATTATTTACTGAACTGTTTAGGCTACTGTCTAATATACTTTGCAACTACTCATCCAGTTAACTGTTCAAAATTAACCATAGTTCTGGTTCTTCACTGCATTCCAAATGGATGATGAAGAATAACCACATAGAGACAGCCCTTAGTCCTCACACAAAACGTCAAGCTTCAATGACTCTGTCATCACACAAACATAAATCATTTCTGTATCTGCTATGTTTCACTACTGGTCACAGAAATGTATCAGTCCTCCATCCAATATTAGCTAGTTTTCATCAATTTTCCTTCCTTATTAACAGATACAGGTTGCCATTTATCTTTTCAATCTTTAAGCTGTAGGGTCAATTTTTAAAGTTCATATCTCACTTTTAGGTGGTATTGTGAAGCCAGTTCCTCTGCAGTGATGTTACAAAACTTCTGTGAATGAAGAAACTGTGTGAATGATTACTTAGGTCAGGTCAGAGCCACATCACAAACAGACACTGACCTTGAGATTTCTCTCCCTAAAAGATCTACAGTTTATGCCAGCTTAACCCTCCTTTTTTCTTTTTTTTTTCTTTTTTTTTTTTTTACTTCTTTAATGACATAACTAATCAGTAATAGTGAAAATCTGGAAAACAGTCCAGTGGTCTCAATAGGTATTTCTTTTCTTTTAATTGAAAAAGGAACATAGAAGCACATTTCTTAAAAACAGAGAGAGGAGAGCTCTCCCACACATCTTATCTTAAGAAGTCTCCCGTGTTTCTGTGCAGAAAGGATCCAATTAAACCAGAAGTGCTCTCAGTCCAATGGCCAGGGAAACGCTCAGCTCGAAGGCTTCAGAAGAACAACAGCCTGTCATCAAATAACCCTCATTCTAGCACAGGTATGGTATTTCACATTTTCAAGGTACTTAAAATGTGCATACACACATATACAGAAAAATATACACATAATCTTTCTCTCAAAAATTTAATTTTCCCACCTAACTAACTCAGATACTTTACTGACAGAGGACAATTTCAATTTAATATAGAAGATATTAAATCAAACCATGAGGAAAATAAATACATACCCACAGATGTGAACTGATAAAAATAAATACATAATTATAGGCCAAATTGTGATATTTTTGGGGGGCTTTGGATTGATTCAACATTTTGTAATATTTGTAGCCTGCAGAAGTGAATGAAAAGGTGAAGGCTGTAAATTATAAAGAACCAAGTTCTCTGCCATGATGTACATCCCAGCTGAGGGGAACAAATAAGAAACAGAAAATACATAATGTGAAAAAAAATAATATTTCATTTCAGATGACACCAAAAAAAATTTGAACCAGCATTTCTGCTTTGGAAAATGTGATACTGCACTTTGGTAAATGAGATTCTTTGGAAGCAGTGACATTAAGCATGAGGCTGCAGTGAAGATGTCTCCATGCTTAGTGGTGTGTCCCAGAATCAAGGCATGAAGATCGCAGAAACAACAAAATATGTGATGGGTCAGGCTCACTTCTTGGCCAGTCATGCAGATCTCACAGCTGCAGCCACATGCTTACCTCTGCCTTTTTAACCCTCTTCTGAAGACCCTTCTGTCACTCACATTCCTGACTCACTTTATGCCACTCACCAAATGATGCTGTTCTTTCAGCTCAGTGATACAGGATGATGTTTGATCTCTTGGTTCATAACAAGGAAGGTAACACAGCCCTGTTGCTGCACTGCTAATTCACAGAGCTCAGAAGGAACTCAAACATATGCAAGCTTTACCAAATCCACTTACTGTATTGATGTAATTTTAAAGAGCTAAAATCTTTCTCCACAGTTTTACTAATAGCAAATAGCTGTCTACTTTCCTACACAAGATCTGTGCTTGTCTTGGCACTTGGTCTTCCTCCTTACTGCCTGCTGCCACATGCACAGTAACACTGCAGGTGTGTATTTGCATTCAGTGCTCAAGCCAGCATTTCTTTAGCCTACGTACTTGCTCAGGTAAAGCTGCTTCCTGCTGCCTCTACAGACCACAGCTGTGGTATGTTCTCAGCATTAGGATTTCTTTGTTTGGTCAAAACATATGCAAGAGCCACAAGAACTCTCAGCTGGAAAATAAGCAAGTTAATGAATGTGCATAACAAGAGCATGTATTGAAAATTCTTCAGATTCTGATAAATAACCTGCCTCGCTCCTTGGAGCAACCACTTATGTAGACATTCACACTGTGAGTGATGTCAGCAACTGCTTTAATAATGCACGTATTTGTTTTCTTGAGTATTGTCCCTTCCATCTAGTAGACAATTTTCATGAGACTTTAGCAAAGCAAAATTTTCCAGAGACTTCAGAGAGACTCACAGAATTACAGAGTCATAGACAATTCTGAGTTGGAAAGGACCTACGAGCATCACTGAAGTCTAACTCCTGGCCCTGAACAGGACAGCCCAAAGAAGCGTGTACTTGAGAGTGTTGTCAAAGGGTTTCTTGGCTGTGACCACTTCCCTGAGGATCCTGTTTCCATGACCACCCTCTGGGTAAAGGATTTTTTCCTCATATCCAACCTAAAACTCCCCTGACACAGCTTAATGCCATTTCCTCTGGTCCTGTTACTTGTCACCAGAGAGATCAGTGCCTACTCCTACCTTTCTCCTCGTAAGAAAGCTTTAGACTGCTCTGAGGTCTCCCCTCAGTCTCCTCTTCTGTGGGCTGCACAAACCAAGAGACCTCAGCTGCTCCCTTGTATGGCTCCCCCTTTAGGCCCTTTACCATCTTCATAGCCCAGATGCTTGTGCCTTTGTAGATCATCTTCTAGCTTCACCCTTCATATATGACATCAGATCACACTGGATGTGGCCCTGAGCAATTTGATCTAGCAGAAGGTGGCCCTGGCAGGGGGGTTGGAACTAGATGATCTTTAAGGTCCCTTCCAGCACAAACCATTCTATGATTCCATGATCAGGTCATTATACAGGCAGGAATATAACTGCAGTAGAGATGGAGAGCATTAATCTAGAATGTAGTTTTAATTCTGAAGTGGATTTTTACTCTATCTTAAAAAGAACAAAAATCATCCTTAGAGTCAAAATCATGCCTTCCTTTAGTTTTACCAAAATGAACATTGAACTAGTTGAAGCATAATTTTTAAGAAGAAAAATAAACTGAAGCTAAGCTTTTTTTTTTTTTCTTAATAAAACACAGGAATACACTATGTTCCAGCAAGTTAGTAACAGTTTTTAAATGTTCATTATTTGTCTTGTCCAAAGGTTGGATTGAGGAAGACAGCCAGTGGATGACCCAGATAAACAGACTCCAGAAGCTAATTGATAGACTAGAAAAGAAGGTGTGTGGTTTTTTCCACCTGTTTGTTCTCTCACTTTCAGTAAAGCAATCCTTTTCAAAACTCAAAGGTTTTCAGTGTCCCAGTTGCAGTCTTTCCAATACACAATGAGTGAAACTTCAACATCACCTATGACAGCTAACATTCATTAAATGCCTACATTTTTCTTCCACCTTCTTCTTTCCTATTGCATGACAACATGCCACAGTTTTTCCATGCTCCCTTTTCCCCTTCCCATCACCACAGATTCAACTTTTCATAAAGATTTGAAAAGATGCATTACTGTATGACTGGAGAATGTTACTGTATTTAGTCATGCTTGTTTTGGGGAACATGGTATAAGCCTCTGTTTTTAGGATACTGTATTTTTCCTCTCTAAACTTTCCCATGAAAGCATGACAGAACATTTTGTTTCCTCCTTTCCATCAGAGAATACTCATTCATAAAGCTTTAAACACTTTCCTAATAAGTAAAGTTCAACTATAAGCTGATGCAATCCTGCCTGGGAGCTGGCTGCACAAGCCCCCAGAGCTCAGGAACCATCTGTGGTTCCCACACCAAAGCAGACTCCTCCAGGAGTCTAAAAATGACCCCTCTGATCCAACAAAGACAGCATTTACAATCTTGGGGCTTGTAAAATCCTGAGCCACATCTATCTGTACAGAAAGTACCTATTATTTTTAATTATGATTCAGATTGGATTGCTACCCTGGTGTATAAAAGTTGTTTTTTATCTGTGTGTGATGACTTCTTTTTTTTGGGAGAAGAAAGAAGAGCACAGGAAAAAGTAAAGTTATAAATTCCTGAGTTGTTCTCTACATAAAGTGTCTTTATTGAAGGACAATTTCAGATAGGTGCAAGGGGAGTGGCTGAATTTAGTGCATTTTGGAACCTTGGGGGTTTCTTCCTCCTGGTCCACTGGAGGTGAGGTTTCAGGCTGAGTGCTCTCAGATCCAGGAGTAGCTCCATTCCCTGTGCAGCTGATGCTGCTTCTCCCCACAGGTCAGTGCTCACCAGCAGTGAGACTGTGCATGTACTACAAAGACATTGGCAGGGGTGTCTTCACCAGCACCCACACACAGGCAGCACTTGCAGGAACATGAACATGAACAGCAGCACCTGCAGGAAGATGAAACAGTCTGATCCTGCTCTTTCTTTTCAGCTGATCAGGGATGATCACGGGGATGATGCCCCATGAGCATTATCATGGGTTTTAAGTATTTGTGCTTGGACCCATACACCTTACCCAGGCACTGGCTCAGAACTTGGGTCCTGGCAGAAAAGTGTCTCCTCTCCCTCAACCAGTAGTCCAACTTGAGTTCAGTATCAAACTGCACACACAGAAGAGGTTAAGGGATTTAACAAAAAAAATAAAAATAGTGGTGACTTGGCACAGGGCTCAGCAAGAGCAGCATACTGACCTTTCTCTGCCATTGCCCCCTGCCAAATGAAAAGAACACCCCTAATTACTTTTGCCCTTTGGTCTCACTTTGGGAAGAGCATTGGGTATTTCAGTTATCTCAGCCTTATTACTGATTAGCTGCATGTGATTGCCCCCAGCATCTTGCAAGACTTTGTGCTCCTAAGGAGCCCCATATTCCCTTTGGTTATCCCTGAGGCCTGAAAGTCTCTCACATCACTTCTCCTTAACCAACTGTGAAATTTGGCCATTCCTTGAAACAATGTCCTTAACTTCTGTTGGCTTCTCACTCTGCTCCTTGCCATGCTCAGCAGCTCAGCCCATTAAGCCTCTGGCCAGAGCCTACCCATGAGCCTCTATACAACTGCTTCCTCCCGGAGGTCATTTCTGCAAGAGAAAGGCAATTACATGGCAGTTGTCACATTAATGATGTTTTAGTAGCAACTTAATTTTTCCTGAATAGATATAAACTGAATTTTGAAATGTCAAAGTCCATCATGAAAAGTAAATCTCACTTTTGGTCTACTCCCAACTCTGCTTTGGAAACAGCAGCTCACTGCCCCGCCACAGCTGGTCCAGCCCAACATGGACTGATGCCAAAAGAAAACCTAACATCTAAAAGAGTATTAAAAAAAAAAAAAACAAAAAAACAAACAGACAAAAAAAAAAAAAAAGAAACCTGACCTACAGCAATAATGCAATGCAAACATTACAGAAAGCAGCCAACCATTTTGTGGTGAATAAACTTACTGCAAGGATGCTATAAAAATATCAAATCTGCTATGGTTAAATGACAGAGAAACTCAGTCTGAAAAGAAGCTCAGTGCAAAGGGAAAAAAATGACAGGGCATAGACCTCCCATAATTACCTCCTTTTCAATGTAAAGCTTGACTACTAAAACACAGCAATTAGATAAACCTAATTTTCCCAGTAGACAGTCTATATCCACCTTTGCCTAACTTGGCATCTTCTTGAATTTGTATCTCTCAGCCATGTCTGACTGTGAGAGGTGTTAAATATCGGCTGTCTTTCAGCACCTATTAAAAGTCCCACTTTTTGACTTTGCCCTGAAACAGATTGGAAAGGATTGCACAATCATGCTAAAAGTCAACTTCAAAAGCAACTTCTCAGCTGAGTGAGGTAGGACTCTAGAGTAATTTTAAAACTCCAGCTTTGAGCTGCACGAGTTTTTATTTCCAGGCTGCTTGGCAACGGGCTGGCAGGACCTCTGTTATGCACACTGGGCTACTTCACTTATGCTCAAAGTCAAGCCCCTGAATGCACAAGCACTCTCTCCACACAGGTGAGGACTATGTGCCAGTGCTCACGTGCTCCGAGGTCACACGGTCTGGCTGGGTAGACTTATCCTATCTGTGTAGTCACACCCTGTCTAATGACATAACACTACTGAGGAACTGCTATGGATTATTTTTTACTTTTTGAAGGGGCAGCAAGTTATTAGTCAGTGGTTCCTACTGAAAAACAACTTGGTGAAGTGTTGATATTGTGTTGTCTAAGTCTTCTACTGCCTTCTGTCAAAGGTGAATTTGACCATGAATCAGTCTTGTAAGCTGCCTATTTTTACTCGAGTTCTAAATTTACATACACTGAAAAACAAAAAAGAATTTTCTTTATACCTTTAGAGAAATTTTGCAGAATCATTGCTTCCTCTCTTTTGTCGTGTTTCCCTAGAAAAAAAATGGCACTGAAAGCATGTAAGAATTACAGGAATATGTATTTTCCCTTCAGGTTTTTTACCTGAAGTGTCTGAACTGAAAATAAAGCTCTGTGTTTTTCCCTCCACACACGTTTTTTTTGCTTTTCTATCCACATTCACAGCAGTTTCTAAGTACTTCAGTCCTGCCTTGCTCTGCCACCTGCTGCTGGTGGAGGTCCTCTGTTCATTTGAATTTTACCTGCACATCTCTTGTTGGTTTCCAGTGAGTACAGCATCTGTGCTGGCAGAATGCCCGCTATCTGAGGTTAATCAATCCTCACCCAGGCTGAGAGCATAAGAAATCTTTCTCTCTTTGCTGCACAAGAACTGTGTGCAGTGAGAAACGAAGCACCACAAACAAAGAGTGTGTTTTGCTCCAGCTGCTTATTGGAAATCAGTCTCACTTTTTTTTCAGGCATATGAATATTTTTCAGAATATCATAACGGCACCGAGTTAGAAAGTACTGCATGTGCCTAGCATGCAAAAGATGATTTTGTATGCACTACTAGTTGGTGTTTGTGTCAATCACTGATTCATGAAATGCACATCCAGCCTGCATGCCAAGCATGCTGCTGCCTCACAGACACATTTGTTTGCTGCTGCCCAGCCTGTGCTCACAGCAAGTGCAACAGTTCAGAAACTTGACCTAGACCATTGTGCAAATCTCTCAACATGAGAAAACAGCCCCTTGCAAACCCTTATAAACCTCCTACAGAGAAGTTCCTTCTGTGTAAAGTTTCATCATTGCATAACAGTAACTGATAGTTCATTCCAAATTACCATTCTTGCTCACCTCCATAGTCCACATGACAATTTGAGAGCATTATCTGTCTTTTCTCAGTTAAGTCCATACATTTGTGAACAAGTTTTGTTACTTTGTTAAATGAAAAAAACCCTGCTGAGCATTATAGCATATAATAGTGTATATATATATTAATAATAGTATATATATAGATAGATAGATATATTTATAACAGTATATATATATATATACCTTTACAAAACAGCCCAGCCTGGATTTAATCACTGGAGTTATATCAGATCAACATTTGTGTTTGACTTACAGCTAATAAAGAAGGCATTTAGTTATAACCTCTTGAAATAGAACAGAATTTAGCTATTGGAAGAATTTGTTAAAAATGTAAGAGCAGAATATGGTTGTAGTATTGACTCTTCTATTTTCTATTTTCTTTTCCACTGCCTAAAAAGACCTAAAGCTTGAGCCATTTGAAGAGGAAGTTTTAGAAGAAAATGCAAGATCTGTAAGTACTTTTCAAGATAATAATTTTCACATTTGATTATGAATGCCAGGTACTGAGACGACAATCTCATCTGGTCTCTTTTGTTAAAAAGTAACTTTAAAAATCATTACCCTCGATTTTTCTTGTGACAAGAAACTATTTTATTTAGCAGAATACACTGTGAAAGAGGCAACAGAACAAAACTCAGAATACATGAGCAAAAATTTTATATTAATTTTTGCATTGTTTTCAAAGGGTACAGGGAGCCAAACCTTAACTTGTAGAAGGAGGAAAAGGTGTCATTAATAAGATTTACAAATTTGGCAGCAGTATTTATGGGGCAGTAGTCTCTGCTTCAAATCACCTAATGCTGCATGCATGCTTTAAATCATGGTTGTACAGCCTCTGTCTCTCCCAAAACTGCTACAGGAAATCTTAACAGAAAGATGGGATACTATCTAGGTCTAAGCAGTAATCAGTATTACAACCTACAAAATCAAAATCATGACCAGAAATAAACTTACTGTTAAGCAAGTTTATGTCCCAAGATTGATAGACTAGTATTCCTAAATTCAGAGCTTTGAACCTAATACAAAGAAAATCAAATATACGTGAAAAAATAACCAGAAGAGATGATCCATCAAATTGGATCATTATTTCATCACCGAAGTTGTATTAGATTTTTTTTTAAATGAGACCATACAACATTGCTAGACAGACTATTTATAATTCATGAGATAGATGTATTAATAATCAAGGCAGAAATGAGTCAAAAACCTGTACAAGAAATTAAGTTGTATTAATTAAGAAGCACATTGTGTTGCTTTAAATATTCCACTAGTAAAGTTGTCAAGCTTCAATAGATGAATCAACATGTAAACTATTTAAAATAGCTAAATGGTAATTACATTAATTCAAGATAAATAGGTCTTCTGCACTGCTAAGTGTTTCCATAGTCTTGTTTATAAAAACTGTTCATTTTCAGAAAGGTGGAGGGAAAACCCCCTCTTTATTCATCACTTAACATGGGCTACCTTAGGCATCTCACTCAGGTGTGAGTCAGGGCTCTAAAAGGTACAAGCAACAACGCATCCAGTGCAGACTGTGGGGATTTGCTCTTATCCCAGACCTTACAGCTGCTTGCACACAGAGTCACCCAAGGAGACACACTGTCTTTATTAATGAATATTTCAAAGGTCAGCATTTGCTTTGCACGCTTCTGAAAAGACTCTCTCATCCAGAGTTAGGACAACGGTCTTTGAGGTGGACACTCATTTTGGGTGTTTCCATTCTGTACCTCAGCTTGCCTAGACATAAAAGCCACACTTCAGCATTTCTATTCCCCACTCCAGAGCACTAAAATGGGGACTGCAAACTTCAAAGGAACTTCTGTGGGTTTTCTTTCATGCTTTATGGTTTTTATTGTTTTGTGATATGACTTTTCTGAGTACAAGTACAAAGGAATTCAAAGAATGATATGGCAGTAATATTGTAACGTTTTTGTATCAGCACATAATGATCATTCAAAATCAAATGTGTGTGATAGAAGAAAAAATTGAAGAATTCTGTCTTGCCCTGGAGCAGTATGTGGAATCTGCTTCTACTCTGGGCAGCTGCTTGCAGTAAGTACAGTGTTATTGTCCTTGTGCTGAAGGAAGGAATGTAGTTTAATTTCTTGAATAACTGGGATTATTTTATAAAGAGAGAACCTGCAACACCTGTCCTGGCAGCTTATGCATAATCTGTAAGACACAGCTTTTCAAAGATAACTAGAAAAAGATGTCACAATGTGCAGATTTTAAGTACTATCAAAAAATGACAATAAAGGCTAACCCAAACATGTTAAACCATCTTTTCAGGCTTCTCAGCTCCACAGGTCATTGATTCATGACTTCTGGAAGCTCCTAGGCTGAGCCTCTTTATTGGAAAACGCGTTTGCCAGCCTTCATTTGTGCTCACCTGACAAGGAAGCAACCTGTCAACTTGTTCACCAGTTCTCTGGTTAGAAGCTTTCAGAATCTTCCCTTTAGGCTGTCATTTTAAAACTTTAATTCATAATGAAGAATTGGGAAAGTTAAAAAGCAAAATTTTCAATGAAACTGTGTTTCTGCTTTGCTCCTTTTTGAATTAAATAAAATATTAAATAAACTACTTTGGGTTAAGAATAAATTTTCGTGGCTCACCACTGTTCTGAATTTCTGAATTTCACATACTTGAGAAAGTTACTACCATACACACTGTAGACCATTATGAAAAAGGTATTTTTATATGTGTACACAATACAGGATCTTCCTATATATTCTAAGGCTTCAAAACTTGCCTATCATACCCCTAATTTATAAGCCTTGTTGCTATGAGGTCATCACACTTAGGATTTTATCAATAGTGCCCACGCAGACCAGAAAAAGTAAGTTAAGCTGCAAGAGGAGTGACATTTCTGCAGTGGTTCACTTGTAAAGGCAGGATGATGAGGAAAATAAAATTCTCTTGTTGGACAAGAGATGGAAAAAAAACAAAAAAAAGAGAAGCCCCTCTGGCCCCCTCCAAAAAGGAACATCAACCTAAAGACTGTGGTGACTGCAGACTTGTCAGGGGAGAGAGCTTACATGACTTTAGAATGCAAATTAACAAATGACGGCAAGAAGTTCCTTTCTTTCCCAAGTTTACAGGCGTTTGGTAAGTCTGTAATGCCACCTACCGGATGGGTTTTGCTCTAGCTGTCAATGACAGTGACTTGTTTTTCCAACAGCTTTCAATATATTTGCTATTTTACCACGTACTTGCACATATAGCAGGAGAAAAGCAATAAATCATAAAATATTGCTGATTACAGTATGAAATATAATCTGATACCAGTTTTCAAGCACATCAGTAGTGAGATCAGCAATCTTACACTTGGGCACTTAGAGAAATATGAATATATATATTTTGTACTATTTATCTAAACACCAATTTGAGTACCCACATGCATTAGTGCCATACATGCTACAAAGGTTTTATGCTCAGGATAGTAAGTGGGATGGTTCTGTGATGATAAATTTTTAGCTGAACAGCGTAAGGACAAGTAACTAGTATCCAAAATATTATTTTTTTTTAAATTTATATGAAGCAGATATCAGCCTATCTGACTTTACACTACACTGTAGATATACTCCATTTGCTTTCGAAGCACAGAAATTTCATGACACTTTGACGCATCTCTTATACAAAAAGGTAACTTGTACTGTGTAATTCTTCAGCGAAACAACCTCTGTAAACTTACTCAAACTGTTCACTGTGTGGAACAGGCTCCCCAGGGAAGCGGTCACAGCACCAAGCCTGATAGTACAGGAAGTGTTTGGACGATACCCTCAGGCACATGGTGTGTCTCTTGGGGATGGTCCTGTGCAGGGCTAAGGGTTGGTGATGATCCTTGTGGGTCCCTTCCAACTTGGCATATTCTGTGATTCTGTAAGAGCTGATCTTTCCTGAACCACAGTTACTTAATTTTCTGTATTACTGATTAGCATTTCTTTACATATATGGTACCATTAGAGCAAAATGAAAAATGAGTTTCATAAATAAGAGTCCATCCTAAGTGTAGTAATATAAAATATTACTAAGTAAAAATAAATATATAACAAGAGTTTGGGGTTTTTTTAAAGTTCAGATAATTTGTAGTATATGATCACTCATTTGTTAAAATTATTATTTGGGTTGTTTTTTGGTTTTGCTTCTGTTGTTTTATGTAGTTTTTTTTTTTTTTCAAAAATCACTGCATTTGGTCCTATTTATAGGCAGTTTGGAATAAGATATGTATGTCCAATAACTTTGTTGTGTTTTATTAAATTACTTCAATCGTACAATTCCTAATATTTCCATACAGAAGCTTCCAAGTAATTTCCGCTTCATTATTTATGAGTTTTGGGAGAACAGCATTGCCTGGAATAGGTAAGTTCTGGGAGTTTGGTGGGTTTTTTTTTTTTTTTTTTTTGGTAATATATAAAGCTTTGAAGATTAGAAATCAATTGTGTAGAAAGACTGAATATAAATTACTTAAAATACTGCTAACCAATTTCGTGTTAAATATATCATAATTAATACTTCAGAATATTTCAATTACTAAAGACTTAAATATACTAAAACATAAAAAATAATATCAGAAAGACAAACCTAATTCAAAACAGAAAAAGTCTGCAAGGGATGAAGATATAGCATCAGATAGATGTTAGTTCATTAGAGACAAAAGAACAGGAAGGCAGCAATATTACCAGAGTTTCATGGTACAGAAGGAGACAGAAGGAGCCAACAGATAGAACACATGCCATCCCACAACATACTTCAGCATACAAGTAGTCATGGGGAGCTCTCCCACAGCTTCCCAATCCACATCACAAAAACCCATCCAACAGATTCCCAGAGTGTCTGTTTTGGGCCTAAAATAGAAGTTGTAGTGATTAAAAATTCTGCTAGTTCAATTCCACCCTCCGGCAGGCAGATAAGAAACTGAATAGAGACAAAAAGATTGTCCTTAGCTACATTTAGTTAAATCCCGCACAAACCAACCCTATGATCCTAAATCTGAAGACAGAAACTGTTCTGAAGGGAGTTATGGAGAAGTCTCTCGAAGCTCAGTTGCTTTCCTTTCGAACAAAACCCCAGTTTTACTGGGTTTCCTATCACAAAGACTCAAGAGCACTCATAACACATGTCAGCCCTACACTGGGTCACCACCACGAGATGAGCATCAGAGTGACAGCTGGCTGCACAGAAGAAAACCTGCATCTAATGTAACATGCAAGCACTTCTCAGCTTATCTGGACTCCTCTCCCACTATCACCATTGCCTAAGTTTTGAAGCACAAAATCTCTGTTATAACATTAATTGTAAAATTTCTAACGCTTTTAAAAAACTTTTTTTTTTTTTTTAACAATTATTTAGCCACCTTCAAATGAATTACAGCAAGACATTCCAAAGAAGTAATGTGGATTTCTTGGAAACTCCAGAGCTCATCACAACAATGCTAGTCCCTGGTAAATATCAACTTTTCACATTAAATTGTTAGTTCCTTATAAAAAGTTCTGCTATATTAGTGTGTTCCATACACAAGACCACTGCATAATGTCACCCTTAGTCAGATCTTCTTTGGTAAAGTATGGAGGAGAAAGGGACTCCAAATGTTTTTATTTCAACCACAGAAATATAAAATGCATCAGCAAGAAGAAAACCCACAATGCTTTATTTTATATAGTGCGAGAAAATATCTAGAAAAAAACAATACTGTTTGTGAGTGGTAAAACAGACCCTGTTTAAGATTTTCAAGCAAAAAAATGCTTTCTGATGAAGACTTCAACTTAATCCTATTTACACTGACTGAAGGGAGCCTTAACTACTAATAATTTATATTTATTAACCAATCTATTTTACATTCTTCTGCTACACTTAAAAAACTACCTTTAAAAAGCAAGGTGTTAAAGATTCCAAATTATTATTCCTAATGCAAACCAGTGACCATGAAACATCTTCCTTCTCCTAGAAATGAAAGTTAAGAGAGTGCAGAATGAAGGAAAGCAAGCATCAGTCCCATATTTACAGAGGGAGGACAGCAATTATTTTTTATTTTAGAGAACACAAATCCACTAAAATAAAACTCTAATTTCCCCTATGTCTGCATACAGGCTAAATTTAAAATCACAAAACCACACCTAGTAGGGAAAAAAAAATGCAGTCCTGTACCTGGAGTTTCTCTTTAAAAGAAACCAGCCAAGACATCTTCAGAGCTCATGAGCTTCATCTCAACACAAAATGATATGCCAGGGATTCCTGCAGTATCAGGAGACTGCATTAAATGAACCAATAATCTCTGTAAGTCTTGTATCTTACTGGGAAATTTTAGACAAACTTGGCTGTAGGAAACAATGATGCCTTTTCCCAAAATTCTTTGTGTCCGAGAGTTAGATTGCATATGACCCAGGAGCGTTCCAAGGTAGTTTACTCACAGGTAAAGTACAATCAACATAAAATAAAATGTAAACATTATTATTAAATGCCTAAATATAGCAGTGTCTGAAATTGAACTCCAAATACTCATTAAAGCATTGACTCTGCCTGCTTAGAAGGATTTCAGTGTGCAGCACTCTATCCTGGCAGACCGTTGCCATAGGAACAGCACTTCTCACTGTGCACTCCTTGCTGGGGCAATAGGAATTACTGCATGCACAGTTATTTGTGCCATTTTATAGATTACCTGTAATTTAGAAATCCGTGCAGAGATCTGGACTTCTTTTTAACGGAAAGTACTTCCCACGACTGATCTACACAAATTTGGGCATGGTCTTAAGCTGTGCCAGGGGAGGTTTAGGTTGGATATTAGGAAGAAATTTTTTACAGAGTGATCAGACATTGGAATGGGCTGCCCAGAGAGGTGGTGGATTCAGTGTCCCTGGAGGCTTTTAAGATGAGACTGGATGTGGCACTGAGTGCCATGATCTAGTAATCACAATGGGGTTGGATCAAGGGTTGGACTTGATTATCTCAGAGGTCTTTTCCAACCCAGTCAATTCTATGATTCTATGAAATCATATTTGTGTTTGAAAGACAGAAAAAGTTCTTGAAGTAAAAAATGATGGCTGAAATCCTGCCAGTATACTTTAGGAAAGAATTTTAGACACCATAGTGTAATACCACTGTAAAATCAGGAGAAAACCCCCCAAACCTGTCTGCAATTAGCACACAGATAGGCTCTATTCTAGAAACAAATTTACCCTAGCTCAGAAACTTCCAAACTCTTTTTACAGATCTGGGTAACGAATTCTAATCTAAATCTGATTCAAAGTTTACAACCCAAAAGTCTTTACCCCACTAGTTAATTAAAATTAGTAAGGATACATTTATGTGGCCAAGAATGATTCAGGGAGACAACACTTTTTAAGACTGCTCGATCCAGTACTGTCCTATTCCATTTAGGATATTTTACCAGAAATATCATTTATATTAACAAATAAATAAATTTTCTCTTTCAGCATCATGGTGGGTC
>JAWWES010000081.1:126452077-126475768 GCA_035583135.1 Lophotriccus pileatus
AAAGCAGAGGAAAGACTTTAAAAGCAGGCCTCACAAACCATGAGATAGCCTTATTTTTAAAGACAAGACTATATATATAGAACTGGATACATTTATGACACCATGCTACAGGCATACATCCTCCAAAATACATGCAATCCATCTTGGCTCATACCAGTTTTTACCAGTATTTGTCATTTGGTCATTCATAAGTAATTTTAGAGTTAATTTGTTTACTGATTTAATTGCTGCTGGGGTCCTCCTTTCTTCTATGAATCTAACTATGTGAACATGTATAGATTACTGAAATTTGCCTCCCTTAGAAACTCAAGTGACAGGAGAAGGGGTAAGTAAGGAAATTAAAGAGCAGAGATTTCCCTATATGAAGGCAGGTTTTCAAACAAATAAAGCTTTCATCTTGAGGACAAACAGAAAGATATAAAAAGATCAGGAAAAGTCGATTACAGTCATATATTAGTTTAACTTTATTTTTTCAAAGGATAGAAATTTTAAAAGTTTAAAAATACCTCCAAATGGGGCCAACACAGTAATCATCTGGACATATTTCTCCATAAGAGGAACCTATTTCTAGCAGAACTACATCCCAATAGCCTCAAAAGCAGCCTAGTATGTAGCCTAATTTGACATGATAATATTTACCCTGAAGATTTTCCCACACTTATGATGTGGAACACAAAACCAGATTTTTTTCTCCTGGCATACAAAATATTTGAAGATTATTTCATCACAAAGGTTAAGGTAGCACACCTGAATATCCTTCACGTTGATCATTCATTTCTATTAATTTCTCCCCAAAACCACAGACCAGATACACTGATAACACAAACTGCATTAAGCTCATTAATAGTTTTGTAGTGGACGCTGATGCATGGACAACTTAAACACTGGATTCAGACTTCCACCAAGCTGGCAATTTATCCAGATTGTTCTCTTTTATTTTGAACACATGGAAACATACCTGATCTTTTTCCTGAAAAAAAAAAAAAAATCCTTTCTCTTTATATGGTACTTACCACAGTAGAGATGTCAAATACCAACTGGGGGGAGTTACATAGAAAAGTAACAGAGTTGAGCTGCACAATCTGCCAATTTGGCAGGCTAGTCTGAGGGAAAATGTTTCCTGTCAAATGGGTTGTCAAAACCTCCATGAATGTTTTTATTACTTCACTTAATGCAAAAAAATGCACTTACTGGCTTCTCAAGTACAACTGGATGATCAGGAAGAAACTCTGGCTTCTTCTGAGAGAGAGAAACACTTGAAAGCTTCAGAAGGAAATCTCTGCTGTATTGGATCCTTTCTGTGAATATACAAAATCACTACATTCAACACTGTTGTTTAAGGGATTAAGATTGGGAATTCAGAAAAATTATTTGGTCACTTCTAGAAGGGTGGAAATATTGCATGTGAAATATAAAAATCAGTATTAAAACCAGGAATAATTTCAATCTTACCTTGCATCAGGACAATTTGTAGTAAATTACAGAGCATTTCACCAGTAAATTAACACAAAAGAAGAAAAAAAAAAGGTGAATCTAACCTTACACTAAAGAGAGACTCCCTGTATCTTATTCTAATTAACAGAAACACCACAAACTGGTCTTGAAATCCTAGAAGGATCTGTTAATAACTCACACCAAAGGCGTACATATTTCTAAGGGAAACATAACAGAAATGAAGTGTCTCTTTTCTTGGAGCTATTAAGTTGGATGTCTTTTAACACCGAAAAGTATTGGAGAGATGTGCTGCATGTAAACTGGCACAGATAAATACCAATGAAATAGTTTTAAGGGTATTACACCGAATCAACAAGAACCAGGGGCTTTGCTTAAAGCATGCAGGTTATTGTTCGAGTTCATAGCAGTGTCTCTACTCTAACACAGCGTCGGATTCATGTCTGGCTGTGTCTACATTTTAAGCTGATATTCTTGAACAAGATCAGAAAAAAGAGGAAAGGAATTAGGAAAAGAAGGGACAAATTTTATCTCTGGTCCTTGGCGACAAAGAAGTTTATTTCTTCAGGAATGATGGGCTGCCTGCAAGACTGTTACACCTGATGGACTGCAGCATTGTTTCTCAGACTGTAGGATGTTGAGAAAAGACAAGCTGACAAAGTCAACTATGATTGGGATTTTTTCCTGCCTTTGACCACAAGTGATTGCAATAACTGCTGAACCTATGGGAGGGCACATGGGTAGCTTTGAAAAGAACAGTTTAAAGAACACAAAAACACTTGAAAACTTACAGATTGTTTCCCCCGCCTTGATTAAAAACCTATGACTTCTACAAGGCCTCTGAGACAGTCCCCTACAACATCCTTCTTTCTAAATCAAAGGGAATGGATTAGATGGGTGGACTGTTTGCCAGATGAGGAATTGGTTGGACAGTTGCACCTAATCACATGTTGGAGTGAGTCCAAAGAGGAGTCACTAAGTTTATTGCAGGACTGGAACACCTCTCCTGTGAAGACAGGCTGCAAGAGTTGGGGTTATTCAGCCTGGAAAAGAGAAGGTTCTGAGAAGACCTTATTGCAACCTTCCAGTACCCAAAGGGGGCTTACAAGGCTGGAGAGGGACTTTTCACAGGCATGTAGTGATAGGACAACAGGGAATGGCCTTAAGCTGAAGGACAGTAGGTTTAAATTAGATATGAGGAAGAAATTCTTCCCTATGAGGCACTGTAAAAGGTTACCCAGGGCAGCCACAGATGCCCCACACCTGGGAGTGTTCAAGGCCAGGCTGGATGGGGCTTTAAGTAACCTGGTCTAGTGGAAGGTGCCCCCTGCCCATGGAAGGGGATAGAAACTAGATAATTTTTAAGGTCCCTTACAATCCAAACCATTCTATGATCCAGAGTATCCAATTCAATGTCCAGATGGAGATCAGTGAGTGATGAGTGGTGTACCTCAGGGTTCCATACCTTTTTTTGCTCCTGATTCATGTTGCTTTGGTTGACAGAGCATCACAGTTTGAGTCAAGATCTTCACTTCAGTCATTTCAGATGACTAAAATAGGAAGGAAAGTCATGAAGCTTATCTCCTTTAGGCACATTAAAACAGGGATGTATGTTTCTTAGTTAAAAATAACAGTTGTAACACAGTTTAATTTGAACCTGTAGAATGTCTGTTAACTCTTTATTACATACAATAAAGGAACAGTTCAACAAAGCAGTACAGGTAAACACAATTGAGAGCCATTTTTACACAGAATTTTACAGTGCTATTGCTAGTTTTTAAAAAGAACATAATTAGCTCCTCCTTTTCTATTATTTCACTCAGAATGCAGCCAGAAGCTGCTACGCTGGGGAATAAGAAAAGCAGGAAGGACTTTCCTTAAGACTAAAGGAGGGACTTGGATTCTCTCACTTAGCAAAAAGGCTTCCTAAGCATGAAAAACAGCATCTACAGCATAATGCTGAGTTCCCTCAGCTGCCAAAACCTTGAAGAGAGTGTTTTGGAAAGTAGGAAAGCAGTTTATCAACAGTTTGTCTTAGCTCTGAAAAGGCTCCACAGGTTTGGCTGAGGACTTCTAACAACATTCTGAGACATATGGGAAGGGGACAAGAACTGAAAATTTTGGGAAGTGTTTTGTTGAAAACAGAAGAGATCCTATTTTCTTTACAGACACAGCAACTGTAAGTTTATCAGCTTTCACAGTGTGCTAAGACTACAAGTTGTGAAATGGCAAAATATTTATGTTTTATTCACCTTGCTCACATTTCCACTTCCTCTGGTTGAAATTTATTTATCTTTTCCTGGCTTGTCGAGACTAAACTAAACTTCTAAACTAAAACTTCTGAGGAAAAAATATGGAAAATCTAGGTATTTCAGAGAATGAATTTAACAGAGAGCCATACTGCTAATTCCAACTCCTTTGTGATGTTCAGCTAGTCTTCACAAGCCTTAGCTATTCAAAGGCTCTTTCCAAGAAAGAAATCCGAAGACTTAACACGTTCTCAAATCCATAAGAAAAAGACAACCACGATAAAGCACAATTTACAGCAATATGTCACCACAGTATTTCTGCACTTCTTCCTGCACCGTGTCCCATCACATCCTCCTGCCAACTGCTCTACAATATCAAGACTGGTTAAAGAGTGATAATAGGCAATGAAATTGAGGTCCTTGTATCTTCAGAACTAGATACAGAATGTTTCTGTTTAGAAAAATATTCTGTGAAGCTACTCTGCCAGCCTTCGAGCCAATGTTGCCCATCGAGAAGGGGTTCATAGGGCACTCACTGTTCAGATGGTATTTGGGGTACACATGAAACAGTTTATGGCCAAACATATTACTAAAAAGTTTTTTGCATATCCTATGCCAAAGTAAGTTTAAAAATATAAAAAATACAGCTATACTAACATCAAAGAAGTGCAATATGCACCTACATGTAGCCAAATACTGATGAAACTGAGGACTACAACACTGCTGACCACGGGCTTATTTAAAAGGAAATAGTCTGGTTTTTGTTCTCCTCGTCAGACAAATATAACTGTTAATTTCTCTATATGTGATCAAGGACAGGCTCTCAACACCCTGACTTTATTTTAATTTTTTTTTTTAAAGTCAATGGCAGTTTCCAGAAGCTTTATACAATAAGGATTATTAAAACTCTTCTAAAATAAAAAGAGAAGGAACAGGCAGTTGTTCTACCAAAAAAACCCACACACACAAGCTATCAATACACTCTGAAGAAATTGACATCAGAAGCAACAGAAAATCAAATTCAGACTATGAAACATTAAGCATTCCAGTTGGAAGACTTCAGACTTCATTTTGCAGTAAACAGCTACAACCAATTTCAAGTTTGAAGGATGCACTGTACCATGCCCAAAACCAAGTATTTTTGGCAATAAAGCACTACAATGTTTCTGTTTTTCTCAATGCTAGAGCTCACTTATTGCCCAGTCCAGCACAGTGAATGAAACATAATTACAGAATGCACTGGAACTGTTAAATTTCCTACTTTTGTGAAGACTCAAATGCATTTGTGCACGTGCTAACGACAAAAAGAATTCTAATGTTATTATTTACACATAATAAGCAAAGACTAGATATGTGTACTTTAAAAGAGCTGTCTTAAATTCACAATGACGACTAAAGAAATGCCACGCAGACTTGCATAAGAACCTTAAATTCCTAAGCTGCATTTTTCAGCTACTAGTGCATGCAAATACCAGGGAAAGGCATTCCTGAAACTCATAATTCTTTTTAGTAGTTCTGACACTCCTGATTTAAAACCTTCAGATTCAAGGACACTCCTAGCTGGAAATAGTTTATTTTTCATTTGGTAGCATAATGTGATCAAGTGACCTCCAATTTATAACATGCTAGAACACACACCATCAACTTTATCATCTGTTTACTCAGTACTCACCCAGTTAACCTTATTCTGCAAACATACTTCAGTGCTGCCAGGTAACTCAGTCTGAATGTTTAATGCAATGGCTGATGCTGGTAAAGATAAAACATTAAGGGAAATTAATTTCAACAGACTCCACATAACTTACCACAAGAACATTCCTGACTGCAAAGAGATTATATAGGCATTTATTCACAACTTAAAAGCTTTAGATCATCACAAAACGCTTTTTCCACTTCTCCCAAGAATTTTACAGAAAGTCAAAATTTATCACATCTTTTAGCTTCAGTCCACATCAGCACAGCTGATGATTCTCTGACCATCAGAAACTTCTATCTTAACAATAATAATACCTGTAATATTGCAATATCTAGGAGGCACATAGAAATTAAAAAAAAATAATAAAATTAAAATATTCTCACCTGACATAAATACTGCATGATTTTATTTTTCTTAGGCTTTTGGGGGATTTTTTGTTTTAAACTTGTATGAAGGCTAGGTAAGAACAGAGCAGTACTTGCAACAGAACCTAAAAAATCTATTTGCTAAATTATGTGTACTTTATGTTTTTAATAGCAGGTGTCAACAAACCCAAGAGAAGACTGATCCAGCTTTCTGAAGCCAGATTTCAGATGTCAAGCTAGAAGAACAGCACCAAAGAGTTCTGCATAACCCTGAAGTTTAAATTCTCATTTTATCACAGAGATAATGTAATAAGATCAATACACAGCAAGATATTTATTCACCACTATAGTTTGAACAAAGTCCTTAAAAAAACTCCCAAACTAAACCAAACCAAACCAAGTCCTTGTTATTTCATTAAACATAACCAAAACTTCGGCAAACTGAACTGTACCTTAGCCACGCTACTCACCTTGTTTAGAAGACAGGTGATGCACAGGTCGTGCTGGCTGAAGGGATTTGCCAATAAACTTTTTTGCTTCTGCAACATTTTGAAACATTGCACTTCAAAAAAGCAGCTGAAATCATTAGAGACTGTTGAGTGTCAGATACGGATGTTAAGGAAGAAGAGCAGTCTACCTACCACTCTGTAGCTGCATTTGACAAGGCAATACACTACTACATCTGGGCAGGAAAAAGCAGAAAAGGTCTGATGTAGAAATTTTTTGAGATGATTGAATATGCTGGATAAAACTTGGATGAAGATAGAATCAGACATCTCTCTCATTTTTCCTTCCAACTGAGCTACCCTATAGCTTCCTCTCCAAAAAACCTTTTCCTTAATATCTGTGTGTACATTAGGAGAAAGCAGATGGGGACATGTGACTGAAATGAAAGTGTTTTCTAACAATTTAATTCAATGAGTTTTTAATTAGTTAACATCAGCGTACCTCCTGCACTCTGCTGTCTGCATAGGAGTTCCTTTGCATACATACATAAACCTACAGAATAGCTTTTTAGTATCTACTTTGGTTACAGTCATTCAGTTTTGCATCTTCCCACTCAGTTTAGCTACTACAGAAGCACCAAAAACTGCAAAGGTGATGCTGGGCTGACAAATCTCCTACTTTAAGCAAACAGTTGTAAAATGTTCATTTGTAACATCTATATCTTAATAATGCACCTTCCCAATTCCATCTCCTCTGTCATCTGGGAGAGTTTATGATTTGAAGGAACTTCAGCTTCTTTTAGAGAAAAAGAACAACAGAAACAACAATCAACACAATAAAAATGATATTGAAATTCTGTTTTCTCTAGGAAACATTACGAGACAAGGGAATAATTGTTGTAATAAAAATAAATCAAAAGAAACAATCATGACTGCAAGAGTTACAACTACATTATCCATTTTCAGCAGGGAAGCGAAAAAGACAAGTTGGGCTTTTTGAAATATGCCCAGTATCACACCCCACTTTAACTGGGCTTTGCATTATAGGAAGAAAACAAAAAATCGCCTGAGAATGTACTACGCTATAATTTTTTGAACACTGAACTTCTAATATAGTCAAGTAACAATTTTCCAACTCATGAAGTTTGAACCCACTCAGGTCTAGAAACCAACCGTTACATGGTGACGGCCTGAATTAGAACAACTTAACTAAAGCTAGGAAAAAAATTCTGGTTTGATTCCCTGCTTTTCCTACCTGCTCATCTTATAAAAGGAAGACTTGAAAGCTGTAGTCAAAACCAGCAATGAAAATTCCAAGAATACTGATACTGATTCTGTATTTCTTTTTACCCAGATCAGGAATGCTTCTTTAAATCATATTTATAATAAATTTCCACACAGAGTGAGGCAGTAATAATACACATTTGCATTGAAAGAGTCAAAAAAAAAAGGGGGGGGGGGGGCCCAAGTTTTCCTCTATACCCGGATTGAAAAATATATGCATGCTTTTTAAAAATTGGAAAAACCGGTTAAGAGGCTGGATAGCTTCTAGAATGCAGGACCTGTATTTTTATAGCATTCTGACAATAAGAAAAGCTGTGTGGTGACAGCAAAACAACACATTTTGTCACTCTTGCCCCACCCCCGCCGGGAAAAAGGCTAGAGAACATCTCAAGTTATCTGGCCCAACCTCCTGAATTCATGGAGCGTTCTGACTAGTATCAAGAAAAGTGGGGAAAGAATAGTTTAAATAGCTGAGAAATAAACTCCCTCCATGAGAGACTGCTGCAGCAGGGGAAGCATCCCAAGACTTCCCCCTTACAAAGACCACATTGCTTCTCGGGAGTTATTACCGTGGGAAACTTGCCCCGGGAAGGGAATCCCTCTGGCACCAGCAAACAGGCCAAGCAGCAGTCGTGTGGGACACGGGTTTTTGTAGTATCTTAACAAGTTAGACATTGACAGAACCCTACATCTTACGATGGCCCACCCCAAGTATCCTTTGGAAGACTCTTTCCTGAATGCTTGAAGGAGAACTGACGCAATTTTTGGTGAAAAACCCCCAGAAACTGACCGTGCCCCAACTGACTCGCCCAAACTGGCACCGCACCCGGAGCCCCACAGCCCCCCGGCAACAAAACCTCCTCGCGCCCTCCTTTGGGCCAGGGGGGCCCCCAGCCCACCTCGGCCGCCGGCAGCGCCCCTCCCCCAGGCCCCCGGTGGGCTCCGCGCCGCCGCTGGCGGTCGGTGCCGCTGTGGCGGTGCCTCCCTCACGGCGGGCCGGGCGGGCGGGCCGGGCGGGGCTGGGCCGCGTGCTGGGCGGCGCCGTTGAACGTCGCGCCGCGGGCCGGGCTCGGCCGGGCTGGGCTGGGCTGGGCGGGGCTGGGCGGGGCGGGCAGGGCAGGGCAGGGCAGGGCAGGGCAGGGCAGGGCAAAGGGCAGGGCAGGGCCGGGGCTCCGCGGGGTCTCGCCGCCCCTCGGCACCCAGGGAGGCCTGAGTGGTGCCGGGCGAGGTTCCCTGCCGAGGAGCACGGAAAGCGAGATGAGGGTGCTGTGGCCCAGCTCCCTCTGGGGTCAGGTCTGAGAGGGACTGGTAACGAACGAGTCGTGTCCTCCTCTGGCCCGCAAAGTGAGTCACGTTCCGTCAGAAAACGGGAGAAAATAAGAGACTTTTGTGAGGCCTCCACAGCTAAGCTCGTCCAGAAAGAAAAGGGAAATCCGCACGCCTTGGAAAGCTGTTAGTGAGTCAGAAAACTGCCCTGGCCAACCTATCCCGTGGCATCGAGACAGTGGCATGGGCAGGAGGGACCAGAGAACGGCCTCTGGCCTCTCAGCAGCGGAGGTGATGGATCCTGCGTGTTTTGGAAATTCAACTGCATTTTGTCTCACAATATGTAAGCAACAATTAACAACGGAGACACCCTGCTGATTCCCAAAGGAGCAGACTAAAATTCCCTGCTGTTAGTTTGCTAGATTCTATAGTCATCTTACGCTTAAGTACACAACGTTAATTAAAGTCCTTCCGGTTTTTGTTAATTTTTTTTTAATACGTGTTTCATATCACCTACTACAGAGTCCAGAGGTTCAGAATGGGTAGGTAACATCTAACCTAACTATATAAATGGCAAGTACTTAATTATTAATATTCAACATTAGGATTTGCAGTCCTGGCTAGTTTATAGACTGTTTTATTTCATCAAGCATATTGGTTCTTTGCTGCAGTCTCTGAATTTTATTAACTTAGGTACACAGAGTTGAAACTGTCCCTGAAGTAGCAGCTATTATACACAGATGTCGTGCTCCTATAGTCTTCTCTCCTAACATCATCTTCCAGTTGGTTTCCTCAGCTGTTCACGCATGGTGCGCTATCACATTCTTTTTGCAGACACTGATGCAGCACATCTGCACATTCACTAACCCACTTGCTGCCATTTAAGGTCCTGTTTAAAGTAATTTCTCCCAAGTGAGTTAGTTTATGCTCAGACATCCTGTTTCTTCTAACCCACCATCTATTCTCACAAGGTTGTCATGTAAAACAGTTACTCCCCTATTGATGTCATAGATAAATCAGAACTGATTATCAATTATTAATATGTAAGTGCACATAAATATTAATGTTGGCTGCTACTCCAGAACTGTTACTGATGGGAAAGTCAATGGGGTAGCTAAGATAAAGGTATGTTTTTTCATGGGACTGTTGTGCTTTTTCAAAGAAACATCAGGTACTGCAAACCAGATTTACACAAGTTCAACACAACCCTTCTTGACATATTGAAATGGTATCACAGGGATGTAGAATTACATATTCTCCCAATATTTTTGCAGATTTAAATGTGCTAAGGATGAACTAAACAGTAAAAATCCTCACTTGTGTTTTTCATAAGGGCTGTAAACTGGGCTGCTGCTTTTAATCTGTAGGGAGAAGAGAAGGAGCAGGAGCAGGAATAGGGCAAGAGGAAAGAAATAGTGTGTGCCAGTTACCTTGAAAGCTTGTTGCTCCTGGGCCTGCTGGGAAGATGGGAATATTATGGCAGGTAATGGCTATTTTTTGAGGCACTGACTGTCCCAGCAGGAATAGTTATCACCTCACACGCTGCTGCCCATGACTTGGCAATCCCAGCAGTGGCAGTGAGGCTTTCCAGCGTCTGGCAGAGGAAGAGGCAGTGCTGGACTGCAGCCACTTCACAGATCCCAGCAACCTGCTGTCTTAAGCAACTTTGCCTGTGCCTAGAGAGAATTGTGCTTCTGATGGTGGGAAATGAAAACATAAAGTGGAAAAACTTTAGCTTTTATCAATTGTCTCCCAGTTTGCTTGGTGCTGGTAATTACACTACTGAAAATTTCCACTTCATTTGGTATTGTCTATGTTCTTATATTACATGAAGATAACCCAGTGTTCTCTCAAATGCTTGTTATATACAGTAATTAATTTGAAGGGCAAATGACAGCTCTAGCCAAGAGGATTTACTGTATATAGTAAAATATAAATATTAAAAGTTTAATAGGTGTGTGAACAAAATCCATATACATAGAAAAAACTCCCCCCAAACCAACTGTCCTTTTCTATTTGGTGAACTAATCAGAGATTATTTCTTTTTAATATACTGATTGTGCTCCTAAAAGCTGTAGGTAGCAGCCACACAGTCACACTCCCTGAAGTAGATATGGTTCAGGAAAGCAGAAAACATTTATGAAAGGCAGTATCAATATTGCATGTGTAAAAATGACCAATTGCACATCTAAATGAGCGTGTAATTGTAATTGCACATGATTTTAGTTTTGAAGTGGATGGCACTTAACAGCAAAGTAATGGCTTTGAGCTGAAATGAAAGGACTCTTGGGTCAGCCTGAGGGCAGACTTGTAGTTGCAAGCTTCAAAAGCCATTTTCTCTACAATTTATTATTCAGTTGCACAGCCAAATGTAATCAGCCCATTTGCATATGTAATTGTGATTTATTGAACAGTACTTTTTGGGCAGACTTTTTTTTTTCCTAAAGCCACTTTTAAAGTAATTTCATCATAAAGCAAAACCAAGCATTATTTCCAATGTTATATGCTTTATTAAGTCAGTCAACAGGACACCGACAGACAAGAATGTCCTTGTAAATGTACATGACTGCATAAGAATATTATAGTTGTACTTTTGTTAAGTGGCTGCTTTCAGCTGAACTAGTCCTGTGGAAACAGCCCAGGACAAACAAAATGCAAAAGTTTTTTATCCCCTGACTGTTCCTGAAGTTGAGCTGTTTAATATATTAATATTCTTCTTTCAGTAGATCTGAGAATTCACAATATTAATCATGGGTATTAATCTTGTTCTTTTTGACTACAGAAACTATTGAATTAAAAATGGGAAATTTGTACTGTATTTGGTGCTTACCACATGTAACTAGAGGCCTGAATGTTTATGATCACCATATAATACCATATACATTCATATATCAAATATATTTCCTTCACATACAAAAATTCTTTCAAGTCTATCAACTGTCATGCTTCTCCTGAATTAGGATTTTGTATTTTCCTTTAAAATTAATTTTCTGGGATCATTAATTGTAACAGATTCTCAACATTTTTCTTTTAATTTCTGGGTTTTTTGAATGTGGAGAAAATCTTAACAACATGAATCTAAGGTACCATACAAGTATCAAAAAAATCCCTAAATTACAGATAAAATTAATTTTATAAATAAATATATAAAAGACCTATGAAAACTAAACATTCATTGTTTTGGGGGAGGTCTGCCTTGTTCATCTCTCATCATGGAGGGATAGCAAAACTGAATTGCAGAGGTTAGTTATTGTACCTGAACTGAACAGTGCATTCAGGATGCACTGAATATTCTTAGTAACTGCAGACGCTGAACATCAGTATTCCAACTGACCGTATTTTGTAGGCTCTGAAACACCAGCTGCACATCCTGCTTCTTGAAAGGGATCCCAGAAGCCACTGGCAGGAAGATTAAAAGGCAGGAAGGCCTGTGAAACCTGTAGGCTCTGCCATGTCACAGGGTAGCAGGGTCTGCCCTTAGTGCCTGGACCAGCTCAGGCACTGCTCCCCTTCTCCGTGTTGCCCTTCTGTTTTGATGAACAAAACTGTGCCTCTGTTGAAGCAACTACCATGTGGAGGGCACAGATCAGATGCAGAGCTTTAGTTTGCTATGATTGCATTAGATAGTGGAAGAAGATGCCATGCTGTTTGCTTATTTTTGTGTATTAACAAAGGCATAAGAGAAAGAAGTTGAGATTTGTGGTCTTGCGTAGAATAATCAATAAAAATTCATCCACATCTATAATTACCCAGAACAAGGTTTCATAATCTATGTGCACATGCACATAGTAACAGACAGATCAAACAAACAAAACACCAAAAAACCACCCCCCACATATTTTTCTATTGTGTGTTTTTAGATATGCACAGGTAAAGAGATGCATGCATCTAATAATTAATAATAATCCTAGAAGAGTTCAATTTGCTTTGGAAGACTGAAATTCTGAAACCGTGGCTTAATACATTTAGGGAAAGTTTTGCACTTCTTGTCTGAGTTTGGGCCAGAATTTCACCTGTTATTTGTATAGATTCCTTTACTCTGAATTCTTACACCAGATAAAGCTATCATAGCTGAACTACAAGACTTAAGAGTCTTTATGTATGCTGGAGTTAGGCTCTGAATCTGAAAAGAAACTTCAAGAGAAATCAGCTCCTGCTCCAATGGAATGAGGAATTCTGCTTTCCAGTATTTCAGTCATGGGAGTTGGTTTTAGTTCTTAGGCTGATTGAGATTGTTGTCATAGCTTTAATACCACGAGTATATATAGGGTCTTATGACTAAGACATTGGTTCCTTTAGATTCAGACTAAATCAGCATGATTCAGCAAATGGCACCAAAACCTGTACTGGTAAATAAAGATACAGTAAAATGTGGATAAATAAGTCAGGACCAAGAGCATAAAAGTTAAAAATAAAGACCAAAGCTTGGAATGTGACATAAGGAAACACTTGTGCAAAAGAGTAGTGATTATAAAAATTATACACATTAAAACTATGTATTCATGCTTCTCTGGATTGAGGTAATTGTTTATGTCACAGCTGTGGAGAAAAATGGTTATCAAAATTGTTGACAATTTTAGTTTTATATGCCATATAGAAAATATTATTTCAAGTTAATAAAACTGTTATGTTTCCAAATGTGTGTATATACATATGAGGGCTAGAATAACCTAATTGAAAATTAATCATTCGTAAATTAATCCATTTTTATGCATCCAGATTTGCTTTGTCACCTTGAAATATATTGTAAAATTGCTAAAGTTAAATTACCAAATACTGGAATGGAATAACTGTGACCTTTGTTAGCTTTTGCCAGCTGTGAGGTATGGCTGATTTATAAGGAATCAGAATAAAGTTTCTTATATTGATATTTAAATTTTAAGTTATTTACAAGAGAAAGATTAATATTTTTATAGCTTTGGAGTTAGTATTTATCCATTTTTCTAGGTAGTGTATATCTAGTAACTTGCAAAGATGAATTAATAAGGCAGCAGTCGGTGTAACTTTAGTGTGTATTTGATCTTTCTGCATTATGAAATACATTGTCTTTATTTCAGAAGAGGCAGGGGGTGAGCCTTAGTCTTGTCCTAAAACTGAGTTTGGAACATACACCTCCCCACTGCATAGAGATAATGTCGCTGCTGTGTGTGCTGTCAAAGACTGAGAATGAAAGAAAAAACATCATTCTGTGCTTCACGGTGAGGAACTGCCATCTCCTGCCATGTGAACTAGCACGAGAGAAACAAGGTGGTTCACTGAAGTGATCTGAGGAACAGCAGTTCAGAGGAGTGCAGAAGAAAGTCTAGCGCTGTAAGCTTGGTCAGTCCACTCTGTGGCTGCCTTTTCTCTGCCAAAAATAGCAGTTTCATAGAGTCAGTGAACTAACTCCTGCCTGGGCAGGGACTCCTTGCCATAGAAACTAATTGCCAAAAGCAGGAAAGCTCTGGCAAGAGAAGACTTGCAGTGGGGTGCACTAAGGGAAAATGAATGCATTGTGTGCCTTGGCTTGGCACTGCCTACTGCAGATTATCCTACTAGAAGCCAGAAACTGTGCAGTTTATGCTCCAGTACACCCATCGTTTACTTACTCTGTTATCTAGGGTTGCCACTTCACTGTAGCAACGGACCCATCAAATTTCACCTGTTTTTGTAACTCAGGAGAGCAGGTTGTTCTGGCTAAGAAAGTGGTTTTTCTCACCCAGATGCTCTTATCTTACCTCATTATTTACTGTGTGTCTCTGAAACACTGACAAACGTAGGGAAAAAGCAAAGGTCACCAAACAGAAAATGAGAAGAAGTAACAAGAGTGAGTCAGAAACAAAAGAACTGTTGCTGTCATTAACCAAACATAGGAATAATTGAAAACAAAACAAGAAAACGAAAACAAAATCCCCCCTCAAAAAAAATCAAAGAAAGAAAAAACAAACAAGCAAACAAAAAAAATACAAAAAACCCCCAAACAAACAAAAACAAACAAACAAACAAAAAAAACTTGCAAACCAAAAATAGTACCTAGAAATCCTGTTCTGGAACTGAAGCTCTCAAGTCATCCCAGGAATAAAAATTAATTTGATTTTTTCAATATGCAAAAGTTTCTACTTCTGTATATGAATTGGAAAAAGTAATTCACTGCCTGCAAAATTAACAGTTGAAGTCTTTGATGTTTGTGAGAATAAGCCCCCTAACTGGCAAAAACTAAAGGATTTTCAATTCATCTTATTAAAAATAAAAAAGAAACCTCAAAAACATCAGATCAAGTTCTCATTTCTATGTAGAAAATAGTTTGTCGATCAGTTTATGATCATAAGTTTGCAGAGACATTTGGCCCCACAGGACAGTTACAGCTATTCCTTTGTTTTAATTAATAAATCTTACTTTCTAGGGCTTTAGAAGTATTACATTAATAATATGTCTTGGTCTGGAACAAATTTATACCATTACATCATATCCATCTATTTTATAATATTCTACCACAGCTTATATTAAAAGTCTTTTAAAAATGCATTTTGATGGAGCTTTAATCTAGATTTAATGTTTATCATATGAGTGTAGTGAAAGAAATTTGCAAAAAAAAAAAAAGTCATTATATAGGCTCTGTAAATAAACAACATTTTCAAAGGCTGTAAATATAGAAAGTATTTTTAGGCAAGTATTTTACTTTCCATGCTTTTAACTGGCAATGCCAATCAAAAACAAGGTTTATGAGAAACATGTACTTTTCTGGAATAATCTTTTAAGTAATATATTAATTGCAGTTATGAGACATTTTCAGATTTATTTAGTTTTTAATTAAGCACAAAAGCATTTAGGAAATTTAGATTTTAAAGGGAGTCTCCCGACAAACATTCTTCACAGAAATCTATCACTAGGATACACGTTTCAATGAGAATTCATCCTGTGAGCTGCTGTGACCCTCTGTCCACCTGTCCCACCTCCCCCAACCAGGGCTTGATACATGAATTTTGAAAGTTAAACACGGCTGTCAGTATCCCATTCTGAATATTAGGCATGCGCTGCTCTGGGTCGGGAATTTGTTGTCTAGTCTTACCTCATACCTGGAAAGCAACTTCAGGGTCTCCAGTGGTATCAGTGTCTTACCAGCAGTACCATTTTTTGCAGGAGAAGTCAGTCTTTAACTTGATGTTCTGAATCCAAGCAAAGTTAGCAATATGAGCATCACTGAAAATATATTATTTGGTTGTGCTAACCAGAAAATGTTCTATCACTCTAATCCAAGAGTGTTAGAAATTGTTTTATTCATTAAAGCATATATTCCTCATCAATTTAGAAAATATTATAGACTTTTAAAATGACAGAGATTCCTTAAGTAATAATGGAACAGGAAACTTAGGGTTCAGTCAGCTCATGTAAATATCTCATTAAATCAGCTCACACCAAGGCTTTCCTTCAAGCCAAGATTAGGATCTGCAGTTACTTGAAAATTCCATTCAAGTTTTCCAGCTCAGCTAGCCTGTGCACTTACAAGTGTGAAACTAAAAGCAGTTAATCCTAGTGGGGAAGTAAATTAAATTTCACAAGTATAAATACTGAAACTGTAAATTTCATCATTTTATTCTTCCTCTGCCTACTCTCAGAAATCAAGTACACTTAATGCTGTATTAAAATACATGAGCTGAGCATATAAAAAATACATGTTGTGGGCATAACAAGATTAAGCATTACGCAATGGTAATACCGTCTTTGCTTTCAGTGTTGGAAGTTCTTGCTCCTGTCACTGTTACCAAGGGCTGGCTGCTGTGACCGCCAGGCTGCTCCTCTGGTGGTGAGATGGGCACTGCCCACCCAAACAGTGCCTCTCTGACTGTGTGTGACACACACATCACTGTTCCCATGTCCAGAGAACCAGGACAGTGAGCTCTCTGTGCTCTCAACCTGCTCGGTCTTCTTAACAATAAAGCACAGGGAAAGTCAATAGTTTGGTTTACAAAGCGTCTGTCTCCCAAAATGAGATATATCCTAAGGTTTATTCTCACTAATTTTTACTTTGTTAAATTGGAAAAAACATTATTGTTAATCTTCCTACCACAGATGTAATACCAGATCTATATAGTATCTTATGACTACACCATTTCTGCCTTTGCAAACTAAATTATAGTATGTTTGTACAGCTGGGGGTTTATTATTGATAATAGCTGCTATGTCATGTTTTCCAAAATAGGAAAGAAAAACACATTTTTACAGTTATGTCTTCTTTTCACTGTTAACAGTCAAAAAGGTGTAATTTGCTGCAAGCCTACCAGTCCATGAAGTCTACTGCCCATCTCCCCTGACCCTGGTGACAAGCAAAACTGGAAGTATATTGACTAGAAATGCAGATTCAGATGATTTTTTTCTGGAAACCTGAAGCCTCTGTCCTGTTCAGCAGTATGTAAATAAGATTACTTTAGTGTTGGATTTGAGGGCAGTTGCCCTGTTAGAATTGCATAGCACAGTAGGTACACAGTGATGCCTGTGGTGACGAGTGTCCCATCAACCTTTTTGCAGCTGGCAGAGAGCTGACTGCAAACCAGCTCAGAAAGAGATTAATGCATAACAACTATGAGAAACTTTAGTGTGTGTGTGTGTGTGTGTGTGTGTGTGTGTGTATGAGATTGCCAGATCTCTGAGGAAAATCTAAGCCATTTCATAGCAAACTCCGATTTATTTTGTGGAGGGTTTTTTTGTACTGTGCATGCATTTTTAACAATTTCTCTTAGCTTCATTACCTCCCTAGTGTCCAGTTTAGACAGTGTAAATATAACATTAAATACAACAGCTTTGTGACATTTATGCATTTATAATTAAAAAAAAAAAGGCAAACATTAAGATTACCCTTGTATTCTTGGTTGTTTTGGCCCTCAGGAGGTGATTCAACTCTAGAGTTTATATGGGCTTCCTCTTTTCCTGGAACACACAGGCTGTCTGTGGGTGCTGTCAAGCTCAGGGCATTTCTGCCAGGAACTCCAGGGTCCCTTGGTTACATAGGACAGTGCTGATGAAAAACTTGTAGGGAACACAAGTGTGCTTTTAATTTCAGAGGAATGTTTTGCTGCTACAGATCTTCCAGCTCCCATTACCTGATACAGGGTAGACTGATGTAGACATACCAGTGTCAAAAGAGTAAGTCCAGAAAACTAGCTCGTAGCCCAGGTTCTCTCCATCCTCATTCTTTTTGTTGCAAAAGTCAGGTGGACAGTGATTGGGAGTACTAAAAGCATCTTTGCAGAGATGCTGCAGTCCTTCATAGACAAGATAACTGTGCCAAAAGGCATACTATATCATGCCCAAAAAACCCCAAAAGTAGCAGTCTGTAAAGAGGTTGGTTTAAACAGAATTTAATGTAGTTAATAAATTACTAGGTGTTTCTTCCTAATTTTACACAGTGTGATTTCCTCCGATTCTATTCCTTAGTCTGACTCTCATGGATTGTGTTTTTGGCCTCAGTTTTGTATCACTATCCCCCTCTGTGCTACTTCTTCATCCTGATACTCCCCTTTATTTTCTTCCTTCATGTTGCCCAATTGCCAACAAAATAGCCCGCAGTACTGGTGGAGGCAGTCCTTTCTTCTTTCAGGAATGGAAGGAGGAGGAGTTACAGGAGAGCCCTGTGTATTTCCTGCACCTCCAGAGTGAAGGTACCAGTTTAACCGGTTCAGAGGAAAGATACCCAGCACAAAACAGATATTCTGACATTTTTAGCTGACTACTTCTAACAAATGTCTACTGAAAGCACACAGGTGAAATTCTTTTAAGTCTCATATTGCAGCCATATTTCAGCTCACTTTTGCAGAAGAGTTAAAAATGCCAACTGATCCTGCCAAAGCAGGGCACAGAGATAGCTGGAACTGTATAGCTATGTGCTTTTATTTAAGCATAAACAGTTTTTCCCCTGCTCTCCCTCCTGGAAAAACATGACTACTTGAACTGAAACTGCACAGAAAATATACCTGAGACACTTGGGATGGAAAATTTTGTTCTAAAAATTAAGATTTGACATTATAAGCATCAAGAGACAATTAAAGCTCAGAAAATCAAAACATTAGGTAAGTTAAATATTTTTCAAAGCACGCTTTCTACTTCATTGACCTGTCCACCAAAATATCAATAATGTGTATTTATATTAAAAGGAATGTAAAGTACTCTTTTTTTATTCCTAAGTAAGAAAAGTAAACAAACTATAAATAGCATTGTAGGCTCTTTCAACCCCCTTCAACACTGAGAATTTAGAGCGAGATGAGTAATTTTTGATGGAGAAAAAAATAAGCAGAGAATGCCAGTTCGTCCAACTCAGATTTCTCAGGGGGAGACTCTTACGATCACTGCATTTTCAGTGAAATACAGCCACAAACTCTTGTGAAAACTTGCATGCTCTCTGTGGGCTCATCTGGAGGCTGTTTGGGGTTCCTTGCCATATAGCCTGCTCAGGGCAAGAGGCTCCAAGTCTGTAGAGCTTCTTGGGAGGTATGTTATAACTTTCAAATTACTGTTTAACAAAAACCCTGTATTAAAGATTGGTTTTTTCAAGGTACTTTATATTTTATCTCCCTGAAATATTTGTAAATTATGTTCAGTATGTAAAACTGTATGTTAAGAGGCAAGAATTTGGTACACTTCAAAAGTTTATCTTGAGAAACTGACAGGTAGAACACAGTGGTATCAGTTACAGATATGAAATTAAAAATATCCAAAGAAAAATACACTAGTCACATTACAAAATTAAAGAGGACTCAATATACTCCAGTAATATTACATAGCAAATAATATAAAAATGAAATTCTCTACTTATTTCCTATTAGGCAACTCTGCTAATTTTTTTAACAAACTGAAAGCATGACAAGGAAGATGTATTAGACATGGGTAAGAGACTTCACTAAAGAACAGTGAAAGTTTAAAGATGTTGCTTTGAAAATACCAGAAACTGATTCTGATTTTTCTGTGAAGGTAATGTGCTGTATGCCATTTGGTGTGGACCTGTGAGCCTGTTAGCAACTTCCTTCTCACACAGTTTAACTCAAAGCAGTCCTTAGGAAATATTGCAAGAAAAACAAGCAGCATGCCCTAAGAAGTGTTTTTCTAACCTCAGTCTCTCACTCCCTCCCCCAATTGTTTTGGGTTTGGTTTTTTTTTTAAGCACTAAGCAATGCACATAAATTTAAGTAAGCTGGAACTATAATCATGTCATAACAAATTTATATAAAGCCACGTAAAAGAGAGTATTAAATTTACTTGGAAATGAATTGTTGTTTCTCCATTACAAGACATACTGTTACTGGATAAAACCCTAATATACAACTGTCCTTATGACCCCATGTGTCTCATCCAGCTTTATCTTTTAGCCATTTTTAATAAATGTTCTTAAACCCACTTGATAATCATTTTACTATGTCATTGCAATAACATACAACTTCGTCATCTGGATCAGCAATTTCCAATCCATAGTCATATTTGTTACTTATGTTCACTAGATTTATCTGAACCCACTTCTTGCTAATAACCTGTTAGAAAGGAACCTTATTTTTTTTCCCCAAAACCAGCCAACATGAATGCCTACAGATGAATAGAAAAGCAGAGGAAATGATGGAAGGATACCTCCCTGGTAGACTCCTCCAGATTCCAGTGAAGTGTAACATGAGTTACAAGTAGCTTTATTGTTCTAAAATAAAAGCCCTTTTGTGATTAAAGCTGTAGGAAACTGAGCCTAGATATTGTTTTCTTGTTGGCTCAAATATCCATAACAAAAATCTTGCAAATAAATCGGATTAAGTTCCTCTCTCGCCTCTCCTTCATAACCTCCATCCAGCCTTTTGCTCCTTCACCTTCATGCAATCTGCTGCAGCAATTGTACCAATAAAATCGCAGAAAAAAAATCTGAATTAAGGAAGCACTTTCTAAATTATTTTCAAGCAGGCTTTTGCCCTACAGCAATCAGCGTACAGTGCAGTCACACTCCTCCAGTACAGCTCTGATGCTAAGCTCTGGGATAGGGATCAACACAGGTGGAAGGCTGAGGAATAGAGACAGTTTAACCTGATCTGGCTACTGAGACAAACGTGGTTTGTAACTTCACTATGAAGAGAATAATCTTTAGCATGAAGGGAGATTTAATACAGTGAGGGTCCAGCTTTCAAATACTACACATTACACTAAATGTTATCATTAGAATTTTCTATTCCAAGTAATTTAATGACACTCATTTCTCCAACACTGATCTATTTTTCCACAACAAAGGGAAAGTTCAGTCCCTGCCACTGTTAATCCAAATCACACATAAAGAAATTAAGTAGGAAAAGAGGGTGAGTTAATGCAGTCAGTCAGCTTGCTCTCAGATTTTAACAGCTAGAAGTGAAATAGATGAATAGCATACTGACTTCACAAAATATTAAG
This sequence comes from Lophotriccus pileatus, assembly GCA_035583135.1. Lineage (NCBI taxonomy): Eukaryota > Metazoa > Chordata > Aves > Passeriformes > Tyrannidae > Lophotriccus > Lophotriccus pileatus. Next base: position 126,473,220 of record JAWWES010000081.1, read on the forward strand.
TATTTCCAAATAGCTGCCACGTATTTGCTACATTTTCCCCATTTGAAAATCACTGTATTTGAATAATTTTACTGATGTGTTTCTCAAGCTTGCTTGGAAGAACATTTCACAGATATTTTTAGAGTGCATACTGCGTTCAGTGTGGAATTTTTGCTGTTCGAAAAGGCAGTTAGATGGATCTAACATGACAAATTTTCTTGCTGCTACTCACCTACTCTTATTCAAGTCCCTAAAGTTAGAAGGATTTTCTGGTACTTTTTATTAAACTGCTGCCCTGGCTTTTCCTCTGTTTATAAAGACATAAAAGTGTTTGAAAACCACCATCCATTTCTCAGCAATAACCACTAATGACTGCAGAGCTGCTCCAGCATCTTCTCCAAGCACTTCATGGTGAATTTCTTGTCAGGCTGGTTTGAAACCTCTAACTTCTTTCAACATGCACTTGAGACAAAGATCTCCTGATAATCTCATTTCCAGAAACACTAACCCCTAGTGCCTCATAAGACAACATATCAACATGTATGACAGGTATAAACAAAACCAGTAAAAGACTCAGGCATCAGGAGGTTTATAATTAAAAATATAAACACAGTTTAAGGTCTGAAGTGCTTCCCACTCAAGGACGCAAGTTCTTTGGTGGGAAGGAGTGGAAGGAGAGCAGGGAAGGGGGGAAATAAAACCTGAAAGCGCAGAAGCACTGAATTGTAAATTTGAGTAACTCCTTCCCACACATAACACAGAAATAATACCTTGAGGTATTATTTTGTTGAAAGGTAACAAAAGCAATGAGTGATTATAAAAACTGAAAGTTCTTCTAGTGGTCAGTCTGCGCTGGATTTTACTATCTTGGGGTTTTTTACTTAAAGCTTAGAGCAGTTTAACAGATTGACATGTAGTTCAGCCCAGAACATCGTGACTGTCTGCAAACAAGCCTGCTTCACAAATGGCCGGATCTATCTGAGCCCCTTGTGAAGAACCATCAGCTTCTACCATTAGTTTTCTTAGCTGGTTAAACTATCACAATTTTGTGAACCCAGCAGTGGTTGAAATGTGATTTTTTAGAAATTTTATAGAAATAACTACCATGTTTTACTTTGCAAAAAGAAGAAGAGGCAAACATCATGCTAGTGCTCTGATCAACAAAAATAAGTTACTTTGGCCATTTTTTGTCCCTTCTGCTCAAAGAGGTTGAGAAGAAAAAAAGGAGAAGCACGAGACAGGATATTAAGTACAGCTTAACACGGGTGAAAAAGTGCAAATTCCTTTGATTCATTAAAACATTATATCCAGCCTCCTCTCAACCCCCACTGCCACCCTCACTGAAGTTACAAAAGCAGTGGATGATTTTCTGTACAGCCCCAGCCTACTTTATTTCAGAATGTGGAATACAGGCAGTATTCTGAAACACAAAATAACAGAAAGGAGTATTCACAGGTTTAAGATGCAAGCATGTACTGCAAATCCCTACAGTGAAGGGATGTGAAAAGCATTAGGAAAAGATGACAGTATATGACTGTAGTCCATCAATAAGCCATTTACTAATAAAACAATCCCAACAGGGGTTTCATCCCTTATTTACTTCCTCATTTTTCCCAAACATCAAGCAAAGAGCAATTTATTATTGCTCTCTCATATTCCTGAGGCTGCCATTTGGTCAAAATGCAGAGTTCACCTTTGCTGTGCAATACTTTTGTGGTTTCTGTATCACACTAGGAAATTCTTTCACTTGTCCATTTTTATTTACATATAAGTAACAAAATACATTAAGTTTGAATAATAATCTTTATTTATTAGTTTATTTGTAAAAGGTACATTGTAATCCTGAGCTACTGCTTTTATACATTTAGCATCATACAAAGACAGGTCATTTACAGTTTGATCATTTACATTTATTGTGCTCCAAAATCCTTATCCGAATATCATTCTGACTTAGCAGGAACATAGATAATTTAAATTACATGTATCCCTGAAACATCCATATTAATTTACCCATCTGACCCCATTATCTAAATTACTACAGTTGTCTAAATCACTCAGGACATTCCTTCTGAATTTAGCAAAAACTTGTTTAAAACTACAAAGATGGGCAGTGCAAGAACTGGTCCCTCAATCCTTTGTGAATACATCATTAGAAAAAACTTTCTGTTTCCGTATTCTCTTGGCAAGTCAGTGCTAAATTGACTAGATGTACTGGATGGAATGGTCCAAGTAATAGTTTACTCATTTCCTTATTACAGCAGTTAATGAGAATTTACAGTGTCTCCCTTTGCAGTGACCAGTGTCAAAAGTCTCCCAAACATGGAAAATCTGACATGATCAGAGAAAGTAAGAGGAAACCCATCACCACCTTATTGTCATCTACATGACACTGAAGTATGACAAACCAATTCACGTGAAATGCTTCCCTTAGACCCTGTAAAGGAACTTGTATGAATAACCAGAGTTAAGTTCCATAATCCGAGCATGGCTTTTAGGATTCACCAGTTAAAAAAAAAAAAAAAAAAAACAAAAAAAAAACCACACAAAAAAACCAACCCCACAAAAAAAAA
>JAWWES010000081.1:126483140-126508797 GCA_035583135.1 Lophotriccus pileatus
GTTTTTTTTTTGGTTTTTTTTTTTTTTTTTTTGTTTTGTTTGTTTGTTTTTAAGAAAAAAATAACATAAAATGCAACGAAGCTGTGATGCTCCCTGTGCGCATTTGTACAATTCTCATGACTTCTTGTTTTATGGATATTAAAATATTGCACCAAAGCTAAAACAGAACTTTACATTTAGAGTGGTTGAGGTGTTGTAGTTTAGGAATAGCACTCCCTAATTTAGCGCCCCCCTCCTCCCACCCCAAGACTCTCCCAAACCAGGCATTCTCTCTCCCCTCCATCCTCCCATGGGAAGACCCACTCTTCCTGCAAGTGAGAATCCCTGACCTTCACCCTTGTGGTGACATGAGATGGTATAGAATAACAGCCCAGGCATACCCACACAGTTCCAGACTCTGCCCCCTCACACCAACTGCAAAAAAATTAACTAAAATCCAGGACAGGAGGGAAAGCTACTGAGAAATGTGTAGGCATAGTCAGAAGAGAAATGCGTGTTCTGTCTGTCTGTTTCAGGCTGCGGGTCCCTTGTGTCTGTGTCAGTATTGCTCAAAGGGATCACACTTCTCAGAAATTCTTCAGCTGAGGATTTCCGCAGTTGGAGATGACTTTTCCAGCTTCTCCAGGCTCAGCCTCCTAGGTCATAGGGAGATGTTTGTTTGGGGTTTCCTGATCACACTGATTGATAGGTCCCTCTGACAGTCTAGAACAGCTTTAAAGGTCTTTCTTGTTATTCAGCCTGTTTACAGTGCTGGTGTGTTGTGTTCAGTAGGATTAACTCACCTGATGCTTATTCCTTTAGACAAGTCTTCCATTCCATTATTATCCTTGACTCTGCCTTTCTCATATGAACCATGATACTCGCGCTTTTCAGATAAATCACTTTATTAGATAATAGCTGAAGAGTTGCAGTGAGGAACTGTAGTCTCTTTCTGCTGGGGCTGGGGACTGTTGAAGTTACTGAGGGATTTTACCCGTTTGATCTGTTGTTGCTCGGGACTCCTGGAGCTCTCAGCTCTGTACCATGGTGGCTGTGAGCACATCCCAGGCAAAGAAATGTGCTTACCACGTTTGGGCAGGAAGTCAAAGTCAGCAAGTCACCCTCGGTTTTCTGCTTGAATTTCAGTTTGTCATTTTTTATTTGTATTTCCAAGGATCTTTCCATGATCACACCTCCCTTCGGTTTAGCAGCAGCTGCATATCTCATTAAAGCAGTTTCTATTTCTTGCACCTCATTAATGAAGGCGTTACAAGACTGGACTGGACATCACTAATGGACTTTGTCACACAGCATTAACTGTCTCACTCAGTGGATGCCTTGAACTTTCATAATTCTCCATGAACCTGTCTACATCACCGAATACCAATCCCAACAAGCACGGAGTTTCTGGCAGACTTTGTTATGTGGCACCAAATGCTTTGTTAGCTGAACATAAATTACCCAAGTTATTACACAGAAATCATTCATTTCATAGGCCTTTCACCTCTTTTGAAAAGGCTTCATCTCAGAGTTGGTAATGATTTCTTTGCATGTGCAGTTCTCACTGCTTCTGCTGCGACTGCCAGTAAGAGTTCCAACCATATGATGACTTTTTTCAAAATCTGGACTTCATCCATGAGTATCTGGATGCAGGCCAGGGAGCTAATATCAAATAGTTTGTAGTAGCAATTCTCTATTATAACTCATCGAGTATGTAATGAAAAGACTGACTTGGAAATAGAATGTCCTAAATTCCACGGCCATCTCCCTCAGCCAAGCAGTTCTCAAGACATGCTTGCATTTATATGTACTTTCTGAAACGTTGAAAATCCTAATTTTTCCCTAAGTCCTCTTAAAGTTACAGAGTTTTTGGAATAAAAGATTTGTGTGTTGGATAATGAACTTTCAACCCCATATTAAATGATGTAATGCAGTTAAAAGTTGCTCTTGAAAGAGGCTGAGGTGGATATGCCTCATTCCAAATGTGGGTGACTTAAAGGGTCCCATTATGGAAAAATAAATGGAGCTTCATACCCATAATTACTTTAGCTGACATGTTTAGCTGTGCAGCAATAAAACATACATCATCTTAATATATATTGTTAATCTTGCCAATGATTTATACCATCTGAAATTACCTCACCAGGTTAGATAGAATGAAGTCAGTGAAAAGCAGCTAAGCTTGATAATCAAGCTAGACAAAGTGACAACTACATTTTTCACTGCTTAATATATGTTACTACAAATTATTTAAATGCTAAAAGATAACATGAAATTCCTTTCTTTTAGCTATAATTAGTCCTGCTGCAGATGTGTTCAAACAAAAAAGATATTTCAGATATTTCATAACAGTACACAGACTTGATTTTATTTCATTTGGAGAACTGTATTTGAATGTGCTAAGATTTTAGGTTAAGAAATACCTCCAGCCTTGACATTCTCCTGATAAAGCAAATAACAGGACAACTTCATTGTTGGGTGTGTGTGTGTGAATACATTTCTGTCTGTACTGCTTGGGAGAGGATCTTTTTGTTTAGGTGTGTTTCTTGCTATTTTTTCTCACCTGAGAGAAGTCATTGTGGTGGTGACAGGAGCTGGGAATCTTTTTAATAACAGAAAATCAAATTGTGTATTCGTCTGCCTTTTCCATTTGAAGATGATTATTCTTTAAATAAAATGTACAGCATTTGTACTTATTGGGATATTTTCAAGCAATTTAGCATAAAGTGAGATAATTACATTTCATTGGCCAACAATACCCTTCTTTTAAATATATAAATACATAAAAGCAGTTCAAATCTGAAATTTGGAAGAAAATAAAATCCATATGCTTTTAAATTTTTTCTCAGCATTGTTTGTAATTTTGTAACAACTTGGAGCAAATATCTTAGTCCAAGATTTTGAACAGAACACAATTGACTTTTTAGTCATAGCTGCACAGTGGCTTATGGCCACTATCACTTATGTTCTGTATGCCAGTGAACACAGGAAAACACAAATGTCTGCAAAACAAAGATCTGATTTAATAAGCTGTTTGTGGTTACTCCTAGTTTTTGTTTATGACTGAGTTGTAAAGGATATGCTTCTCTGGAAGCCTAATTTTATGGAATGGTGTGAATTAATGGGTCCTCTTTCTATGCTATCAACTGAACACAGGTGCATCTTTGTGCTTGTTATACAGGCCACCGATTTGCTGTGGTAGATAAGGTCATAGAGGTTAAATAGCTTGTCTGTAATATGATGAATTGTACAACAGGAAAGAGAATTGCATTACACAAAGATGTGGGATGAGAAATTGAGATGGAATTGTAAATCTCTGAGAAGCATTTGGATGTGCAGTACTGAGAAACAAGAAATCCTGACTGTGTACTGTCCAATATGAACATAAATATCTGTGGAAGAAAATGAATTTTAAAGTCACTAAAGCATTTAGATTTTAAAACTCTGTTGTTTTTCTGGTTCTGGATGATCTTAGGTAAGCGGACTTACAGTACTATTAATTGAAGGACTGAATATTTGATTGGTTTCTTATACAGCTGCTTAACCAGAGGCTTTATTCTGTTTTATAATTTATAGGTTTATAAAATACTTTAAAGACATCAAATATGAATGCATTTTGGGTCCCAGTGTAGGTGATGGAAAGGAAGGTTGAGGATGGTCAGCACCTCAGAAAACCAAATCTCTTAAGAGCTGTTTGAAAGTGGAACTACTCCCAGCCAAGAATAACAGCTGGATTTCACAAGCTTAAACAATTTTCCAGCTGGATGTTGCTTATGCTCCTATTTCTGTAGACACAGTTAACATTGTGAAAAAAGAGTGAGAAACTTGACGATCTGTTTACAGCATCTGTATAGTGCTTACCTTGTTATTACTGGCAAGTCATCCATTTCATGAAGTCGAGAGTCACGGAATCGTCATGGTTGGAAGGGATCTCCTGAGATCATATAGCGTAAATTGTCCTGCTCAGGCAATTTAAATCTCTTGGTAGATTAGCTACAGATAAAAATTAAGTTAGATTTCTAAAGATGTTAAACTGAATGTTAAATAGAGAATAATATTAACAGTGTCTTGAATTTTGAAGTGAGGAGTTACTAATCTACTGGATGCATCCCCTTGGCGGTGGAAAGCAGGGTGGAAGGCCCTGGTGTCAGGGTGGTCTTTCTGTGTTGTCACTCTGTGTGTCCTTCCTGTCTCTTTAGCCTCAGGCTGTTCAGGATCAAAACCACCTCTAGTCATATGGTAGTCAGCCCCTGGCTGTGAAGTCAAGTGGCACAGGCTGGCTGGTGTCTATGTTGCTCTTCACAGCAGCCTGTCCCACAGTGGGAGGCACAGCAGTTGGCTTTGGCGCTCCGTTGGACCCTGCTTGATGCGTGCATGGCTCTAAGAAACAATCTGTACCCTGACTGTGCTCCTCTCATTTTAAAGTTTCTGAAGTAAACTGAGGGCAGTTTGTTCAGCTCACAAGGGCGTTGAATGGAATGGAAGTGCAGGTATGTATGCACGTTTCAGAGTGCAGGATGAGGACTTTTAGGGGTTTGTGGGGACGGAAAAACTTCCGGGATATAGCACTGAATGACTGAGTATGCAAAAAAAACCAGAACTGATGTAACTTTATCCATACTGACTTTTGGCTCTGTTTTTTTTTTTCTTTTTTTCAAGTGAAACCTCCAAACTTTGCTCGGTTGCCTGGAGCAGCCCAAAAAAAATGCAGGCAGTGAGCAAAAAATGAAGCAGTGTGGACATTGAAGGGTCTGATGCACAAATTTGTTTTCTAGCCCTAGTTACTTATCAGTGTGGATGCTTGCCATGAATGCTAGTTAGAATATTATTTCTACTGCAGTATAAATAATAAATAAATAATAAATAAATTAATTCTTCTTAAATTAAAAATAATCTAAGTTGCTTTTTTGATCTCAGAAATCTTATGTATTCTTCAGCAACATTACTGTCCACTCCTTGCTCAGGGTTGTGCATGACATGGCAGATAACAGGGGACTCTGTCCTAAGGATCTCTACATTTAAATATTAATCTTGAAGAAAAAATTTAGGTGTAAATTGTGCTCTTGAAGCCTCTGTGCCTTCTAAACCATTTGGAAAGAACCAACACCGTGCAGAACATTTGACAGAATAAGAATTCATCAGTGCTTGTGGTACAGATTTGTGCAAAATGGTCTTGAAACATTGGTGCTACAGTTTTTCTTCAAAAAAAAAAAAAAGTACAACACCTCTTATTTTGAGACGAAAGTTAAAATGAGCTGAAATATACACCTGGCAATATAGAGATGATGCTGTGCTCCTACCCAGTGTAGTCACAGATCAGTTGCTGTTGCTGTGCCATAGAGCAAGCAGGGAATGCACTCACTAGATCTATCAGATTGCTCTCTTTGGTATTGTTTACAATAATTGTTAATTAGTTTCCTAGGATAGTACCTCATTTGCGGTCAAAATAAAATGTACACCAGATGGAGAGAAAATTAATTCTGAAGCAGTAATCTATTCATATACATAATTATTCCTTGTAACTCTGTAATGGTGATGGTTCTGGCTGTTTAAACTCCAGCAACAGATAGATCAAGCAGATGACATTGCTTAAACATTATTCAGGGGTTTATTGGTTAAACCATAAACAATTGATACATGATTGCTTTTTGACTGGCTTCTTTCATGAGTTTTAATTTGATATTGTGATTAACATTTTTTCATATAGAGACTTTGAGTTCAGATTTTGATGTTGCAGGAAGTGTTTGGATGTACATAAAGTGTTACAGCATTTTTGCTGTAAGTCCTAGTTTTGCTTAGTTTTGAGAATTGCTTTTAAAATATGATGCATAGATTTCTTAATGTAGAAACAGATACATTCTTAAAAATGAAGACAAAAGAGCAGGTGTGAAATGTTTGGTAGTTTTTATATTTGTTTGTTTGTTTTGCTGTTTTGGTTTTTTTGTTTGTTTTGCTGTTTTGTTTTTCTTGTTTGTTTGTTTTCCTGAAAGAGCTTTAAACTGAAGGAGGCTCTTAGACTTCATGGAAAATAGTGAGAAAGCATGAAGTACTTTCTTTTTATAATGCTGTATTTATAATCTGTCGGTGTTTTTATTCCTGTGGATAATTTCATTTGGAAGCAAGATTATTGTTACTTTCTTTTATGCTAAGAGTTTCATCATGTAATTTCTCTCTTCTTCTCTCATATAATTGATTCATGTAATTTCTCTCTCCTCTGAAACTGGAGTTTTTTGTCATTTCTTACCCTTTTAAAATGATCATGTTAAAAAGACAAAACTGATTAAGGAAACATATTCCTAAATATGTAATTAGTCAGCAATGTTAGTGGGAGTCTCTCTCTATTCTTGAATGTAGGGATTTGCTTAGTAAGCTTCTTCAATTAGTCCAAATTTACTTTTTTAAAAAATAATTTTAGTATGTCTTCTATAGTAGATAATTTTAAGGCTTAAGAATAAGTAAGTCAAAGTTCCATAAACAGGTGCAGATTTATTTTTCTGTTAGTTTTGTGTTTAGAATAATGGATTGCTGAAATTCAAATGTTTCTGAAGACTTTTGGCCCTGTGATAGAGCCAGTGGGGCCTTTGGCCTTGATATTTTCACTTTGAACAATGAGACTGGCTGAGAGATGGTGAACTTTTTTTTTCACTGCTGTGCAAACTGCGAGGGGTATTTCAGTACTGCTCCAAATATTCTGTCGCCTTCCTGAATCTGAACATTTCAGTAAGAGGGGGTTTTAAAAGCACTTAATTCTATTTTGTTTTTTTGACAGAATAAAAATGTAAACATGACATACTAAATTCATATCCCTATCACATTAAGAGGAGGTTAAGAAGGCTGTGGCAGGTGCCCAAATGTATGGAGGTGACAAAACTGGAGCTAGTCAGGGGACCGTAGTTGTGCTTTCCCTTTAAACATGTTTAGAAAACAGTGTTTTATGTCCAATCAGATTGTACTTTCAAATGAAAGATCAGACTATTTTCATAGCTGTCTAATCTAAGATATAACATTAGGCATGATATAAAAGCTAGTTATTTTAAAAAACGTAAAGGGAACCTATACAGGTTTTAATTCTTACATTCAACTAATTTATGTAACGTATATAGTGCTTTTCCTCTGAGCAGGGGATAAATCAAAATCCATTAATGATGAGGAGAAAAATATATTACTGAAGTTTACACAAGTGCTGTCATGGAGCAAATATTCATGTGGGCGCTTGCACAAACTTTGTCTCTGTAGGAAGACATCCACACATACAAGTTAAACATTTAGAAACATTTGGAAAAATATACACATAGAGAATTGTGTAGAACATTAAAAAGTCTCTAAAATGTTATACAAAAAGTTATTCTGTCCAATATAGGTTTTATTGTTAAGTGTAGATGTTCTAATTCACACTGAAATGTTTGTTCTGTTTTCCTTTTCAAAAGCAGTTTTAATTACAGCATTGTGTTGCACAGTGTTTCCTGTTTGATGTTATATTGACATTGGTTTGACTTGTTGACTTTTTAAATAACACTTTACAAATAAATGTACAAAAAAAGTCAGACAACATCAAAGTGGTAGATATTAATTATACATGTAGATAAGTTTTGGGTGGCAGACAGGGGTCTCATTTATCAACCACTGGGATATGAGATGACTCGAGGCAGCAGAAGGTACAAGAAGAGTAGGAAAATGAAGTCATAGTGTGGTAAAGTGGGTACTGGCTCCAACAGCTGCCCAAAACTTCAGGCTCCCAGTATAGGTTCTCCTGCCATTACTCCTTTGTAGTTCTTTGCAGTTTGTGTAAAGGATGGTCATGAGGCATCTCACTGCTTTACTTTCTCATGAACTGCTAAGTAACATTTCCCCTTTCCACTGATGGATGGACAGAGAGTGTCTGAAATGGAAGAGAATCATGCAGAGGTCTCTTCTGTCCATGGAGACTGAAATGGTAGCTGACTGTGACAAATTGGTGTCAGTACATGTGGGTGAAATCAGTCTTGCTTCTCATTCAAAATGCTTAAGTAAGGACACCAGATTTCTTTGAAGTCTGCAAAGGTCTGAAAAGTTTCTCTGAATTAATCAACGTTTCTTCTCTCATTCTGATAACTCAGTTTTCTGTAGAAATTGTCCCAAGATGTGTTTTGAAGCAAGTTTTTTTTGTTGTTTTGTTTTGGTTTCAGTTTTTTTGTTTGTTTGTTTGTTGTTTTTTTTTTTTTTTGTGGGGTTTTTATTTGGTTGATTTTTTGTTTGCTTGGTTTGGTGTATGATATTTTTTGTTGGGTTGGCTTTTTTATTATTGTATCTTGGAGAAATCTTCCCCTCTCTCATTTGAAATCCTATTACTATTTCAGCTTTGGCAAAATTAACCCAAATTAATCATAGTTTGAAAGAAGAAATCTGTGCTATATATGCCTTATTTTATGTGCAGTTCTGACCAAATATTACAAATTTCTGAATGAATGATTCATTTGAGGGAAGTAATTCCAAACTGGGAAAGTGTGAAACTGATCTGTGGTAAAAAAAATCAGTGAATAATTGTACCAGTGCATTTGAGCGCGTGGAACAAGGTTTAGCAGGGTGGAAGAGAAATGCCTGTATGGAATATGGGAGTCAGAACAGAAACCTTGCCTAAGAGGAAAAAAAAGATTTGTAAACCAGTCTAAGAGAAGACAAAGGCAACACAAGAGCGAAACAGTCTAAATTTCAAAAGTACAATAGAAAAGGAAATATGAGGGGGAAAGGCAAAAAAATAATGGTTTGTGTCATTTGCGAAAATCAGGAACTAAACAAAAGTAAATGCTAAGCACCTGACTCAGCAAACTATCCAGCCACATGCTCAAGTGCATTTTTACTTAACAAAGCACTCCACAGTCAATTAAGCAATCGCTAGGGTCAGGAGAAATCTTCCTGTAACAGCTATGAGAAGGAATCTTTCTGTAACAGCTATGAGAACTAGTTTAAACTCTTGAACCTTTTTCTTTTTTAATGTAGAAAAATGTAGGTTTCAAGTCCTATTGTTTAATTTATTGTTAGTCCTATTGGATTACACAAAATTTGGCTAAGAAAATAATATTTTTATAATTTCTATGTAAAAGTTTAAATGCTTATATAATAAAAAGCACAGTCTTCCTGACTACTTTCCAAAATGTATTTCAAAAATCATTGCATCAATAGCTGGTTTTCTGTCTTGGAAATACACCTTAAAAATACAGGTTTTAAAGTATTTAGGAAAGAGCATGGGCATAGAATGACCTGAGTTGTCTGTACTCCCTCTCTGTGGCAAGAAAGGGTGGCAATTTCATAAGGTTTGGAGCTATCTAGGGCAAATATTGATTATTTGGGAAAACATTGATGTTCTGCAACAGTTGTTTGGTGGCAGTGGTCTATTTATCTTGCTGCTATGAACATGTTTCAAAAAACCTTTTCAAACATGTTAAAACTGTGAATTAATTAAAGTGCACACAATTCAGTCATGATAACGAATTAACCATTTCCTTTTTGTGGATCATGGCCAAAAGTCTTTTTCTTCTTCCCTGCTCCCTCAAGCAGGACAGAATAACATGATCCAGTCATCTTTATCAGTTGTTCACCCTGTAGTTGGTGCCATTTTCGTATTCCTAGTAAAAACAAGACATACTGTTGTCTAGAACGCCAGGAAAGGGATCATGTTCACAGCCATAAGATATTTACTGAGACAACCTAATTTACTATTATCTTACAGTAAATTGTCTAATCTAAGTAACAGTTAAGAAAACTGCAGAACTACTGCCTTTTCTTCATCAGTGATGTCATTAGCAATCACATCAGAAGAGAACAAGAGTATATCTAAAGTAGGATGTGAAGCAGAGGTATAAAGACAGAATGCTTTCAGAATGCATTCGAGGTCACCTAGAAAAGATTTTTTTATCTGTGAATATAGATCAGTAACAATTAGGGCAAGTTGCCCAATAGAGTCCAGGCCATGCAAGACTGATTGTACGAGGAATTACTTTTTTATATAATCAATTGTATAAATGTATATAATTGCATAAAATGTACATAGTTGCATAAAATGTGCAAGTAGCAACATTCAACTGGATTGTCTTCTCATTTATTCTGTAATTTTTATGCAAATTAAAACGGATTGTGGCTTGGGAATTGTGGAACATGGATCTGTATAGTGAGCACTTTGGATAAAATATGGACTCATCTAGATGGCATACTTGAATGAGCAATCCCTTTTTCTTTTTTTTTTAGTGTGTTTTAATGGATTCTTAAGAACCTGGCATGCGAGTCACTGTGCTCTGAGTCACTGCATGAAGTTCCTACTTTGTTGATTTTGTTGATTTTGCTCCTACACTTTGGAAGAAATTGCTGAAGAAGTAACAAGGTTCCTGATTTCAGAGCACTTGGCAAGTATATTGTGAGATTGAGTTTGAATTATTTCTAAACTTTTGGAATTTGGAATTGTTATTTTTTATAACCTATGGATGCATGTGTGTGGGATTTAAAAATACATTCTTTCACATTTAATTTGTGTGTGTCTAGTCACTAAGTCCCAAGCAAGGATGAGACTTTATTGAAATAAGCAAGATAGTTCAGCACAACTGTTTGTTATGTGAGTTTTCTGAGGTTAATGTCTTGTAGTAGTAAAGTTGTTTAGAAAACTTATGTTCTTATGCCTCTATGTATCTTTCATGTTTTTTCTGGAACTAGTAGAAGCTGATATTACAATTCAGATTATTATTAGCACAGATCTTTTTGTCTTCTGTCTAATTTGGCAGCGACATATTTTCTGTGTACTTGCTGATTATTATTAAGTTAGTTTGGCAAACAACAACTTTGGGGAGAAAAAGAATTGAAGTATTTTTGGTCTCAAGTTTGAAAAGTAACGCCTTTTTAATTCAGTATCCACTGGGCATTCTTAATGTGAGACTTTCTGTTAACTGTGCAGGCTACGAAGTAGTAGTCTCCTAAAATACCTGTTCAAATATTTTAAATTAAAATGAGAAAAGAAACGACTGTGTGGATACATTAATGCTTTTAGATTGGGTTTTTTTCCAAGAACTGCTTTAGCTGTCCCACAGGCTGCATGGAATTTGCTCTGCTGTGATTCTGGAATTCTGTCAGTTTGCTGTCTCTGAGGGCAGCAAAGTACCTTAATACTAAATTTCAATTATTACACTTCATAGGCTTTCCTTTTTGAATGGCTGTATTTTCTGTCATATATTGTAAAATCTGTTATCACTGTGATTTATATTATGACAGCCTACAGATCTGGATTAATATGCTGCCTTTTAAATACGCCGTTAACTTAGTTTCCTCAGTGAGGTAATTAAGTATTTGTTTCAGTTGGCTGAAATTAAGCTAATGAGTGAAGTATATGCACACTAAAATTGCAGGTTTTTCTGATTAACACTTTCATTGACTGATGTGTCTCTGTAAAATACTTATCAGTACCACAGTGCACTGTAAAAGTGGGTAGAAATAAGGCATTTTGAGGTTTTGAGGGTTTTACACAGGAGAGAAGAAGTGGGATAAGGTTATGGGATGCAAAAGAAGGGATTTCATCTACTGAAGAGTCTGGAGGCAAGGTATTGCTGATCATTCAGATAGCAGCAACTTCTCTCTGTACAGTGTCAGAACAAAAAACTTACCATTGAAGAATGGTAATGTAAATTGGGATAATCTGTGATTCAGTATTCATTCCTCTGCCATGAGATGATGTAACACTCAACAGAGAGGAATGCAGAGAGGAGGGTTAAGCACAAGAACAATTTGTCCCTTGAACTCGTGGAATCTCCATCCCTGGAGATTTGAAAAATATTCCTGAGCAAGGTCCTGAGCAACTTGTTCTAGCTTTGAAGTTATCCATTCTTTGAGGAAGTGTTTGGATGAGATGACCTTCAGAGGTCCCTCCCATCTTAAATTATTCTATGCCCCTAGGGTTAGCTGGAGGTAAAGTTCTTCAGGAATGCTTGTTTCATGATAGTTGTTCCCAATTAGTTCTCAAGTGTAAGAGTTCTGAAATCTGTTTTCAGTCCATTCTGTGACAACATGGTTTAATAAGAAAAAAAAATTAAGCTATTCTTTTCTAATTTGAAGGTAACCTTCAAACAGCTGCTAGAAACAATTCTAAAAGGAAACGAAAAATGACGTTTTCTTTTATAGATGTTTTCCATAAGAGATGGGCACTATTGGGTTACTTGTGCTCATTTTAGATATGCTAAAGTTATCTAATATATCTTCCTAATAATTTCAAATTGTTTTTAATTCATTAACACCTGAATGGCAATTTATTAGCAGATAGATGTAAGGATCCCATCAGGAACAGAGTTTAAGAGGATGGTTGCATTATCAGATCTTTTTTTTGCCTGTTCTGCACTTCCATTCCTCATTCATTAGATGACTTTAGAGAACACTGTGCTTAGTGTTAAGAGCTCCCATGGTTCAATATCTTGCTAATCTATCAGCTGACCTCCTGTCTTAAATTTTCAACGAATAAACATATTTAAAATGTAGTGAGTAAACCTTTTATTGATGCTACAAATATTGATTTTCAACTAACTTCATTATTAAACTATGTAGTTAATATTATCCAGTTCAAAACCCATCATACCATGAGGCAGTATCAGATCTAGAAGGTGCTCTTGGGCCCTGCAATAACCAAATGAAAATACCAAGCAAAGCCACTCGATGTCAGTGTTGCTTCACCGAGTTTTGCCTGGCACAGCATCACTAATAGTGCTGAAAAGCCCATTTACAGGGAATATGTTAAAATCGAGCCCAAGTCTCTTAAGCCAGGTCCAGCTTCTGTTATACCTGGATGTTCAGCTTTATTTTGTGAAAATTCTGATTATTCTGAGGTATTAGTGTCACTGTAGTGTCTCCTAAACATCCTGGATGATGAAGGGATAGAGATTTTAGCTTAATATGTTTTGTGAAGGGCAGGAATCACATCGATTTCAATTTAGGTCCACTTTGAAATATTTGATGATTGAAATCAGAAGTACTTCTAAAATTAGTTATTACTGAAAATAATGCATTGCATCCAACTCTGGAAGATAAATTGACAAGCTTCAGAGTTTGTGAATTATGTCTGGTTTCGATGCACTGGAATTTCAGAGGGAGAACTTACACAAATATCAGTAAAATATAATTTGCATACTTCTGCGAACGTATGCTTCTTCTGTGGCCTAGTGTTGCGGTTTGACCCCAACCAGGTTTATGTAACACATGTGATTAATACCCTATTTTTTTACAAATTCTCAGATTTCAGGAATGGTTTTTTGAAGGTGTGGATTTTTATCACTGTTTTTATGTTACTCAGTTTGCCGGCACTTGCTTATAATTCCAGTAGCTTATATATTATTCTTTTGTGCTGTGTTCTGTGATGTAGGAACTGCACAGTTTGGTCTCTTTGAACTAGTTCTTGTCACTTCTTTTTAAAAATCTGGATTCCATTCCCATTCAGCTGTGCTTTCTCACACATACTTGGAATTTCTCATAGGATTTCTCTTGGAATTTTTACCATCTTTCCTAATGACGGTGACCTTTATGTGATCAAGATTTTTACCTTTTTTCTTAAATCTTTCATCTAGTATCTTCTTAATCCTTTAGCCATTCTTATCTGTATTTGACAGAACTATAGCAGTATCAAAACTGAGTTCATAGAAATTGTTGTTTAGGATAGAGGACAAGGGTGAATGGAATTTAGTTTTCCCACATTAAAAAAAGATGAGGAAAGCTCAATCATTATATATTCAATATATATTCAGATCTAAATCTTATACATATTTTGCCATTGGCCAGCCAGAAAAGTATTTGCTTTGGATTAATGTTAGGATGTACTTTCCTTTACCACTGATGGTAGATGGGAGAACAGGAGGAAGTTGAGTTCGATGCACTGCGTGCACTTGGGGAACAACTGATGCATATCAGCAGGAATACAGCTTTAGTTAGTCTGCATTGGATTACCATTGGATATTTGCGGATATTTAGTTACATGAACTGTCTTCCTGAGAAAACTTACAAAGAGCAAGTCATGCTACAGAAACACAGAATGACAGAACGGGTCAGGTTAGAAGGAACCACAGTGGGTTATCTTGTCCAACCTCCCTGCACAAGCAGGTCATCCCAGAGCACATGGCACAGGATTCTGTCCAGACAATTCTTGAGTATCTCCAGGGAGGGAGACTCCACAGCCTCTCCGGGCAATCTGTTCAGTTATTTCTGTCATGGCATCTGTTCCTGTCACAGGTGTGAATAACTTCATTTAACTTCCATGAGCATATGTAAACATAAGTATAGTTTTTGAACTTTGCTGCCAGTTTATGTGAAGTCTAAAAGCAGCTTGTATGTGAGAACCCAATGATTTCCTACAGAATCTGCTTCCATATGAAGTGGGGATTACAGCTTCTCTGTCAGAGTTTACCAGAAATTTTTCCTTTTGTGGTCTAGGTTGGAGTAAGGTGTTAGGTTTGCTTGCTTTTTTTTTAAATCGCTTGAGGCTAGACCTAGAGAATCAATTTTCTATCTTCACGTATCCACCATGTATGTAAACAGCCCCTATATACAAATATTAGAGGAACTGATGAAAATACCCCGTACAGGCGTTACCCCAATTTTTTAGTACCTGTTATAAATCAGGTTTTAAAAGCCCACCAGATCTGACCTATGATGCAATAAATTTCTCCTTTTATATACTATCTGTACTCTAATTTTTTGATTATCGGTAATTTTCTTTTTAACATTGTACATAAACACACTACTAGAATTATACCTTTGTGTATTTCCAGAAAAAAAAGCTGAAACCAAAAAAGCTATTTAATCAACTGAAAATAGGCTTTACTTATATAAGAGCATCAAAAAACTAATTGTGAAACATCTAACATTACAACAGTGTGTGTGAATACACTGACTTAGATGTATAAAATCCAAGGTTCCTCATGCTTATCCTTTGATGTTCTAGAAAACTAAGTTTTATATACCTATTCCAGAGCAGAAGAGGGTCTCATGATAGTTAAGGAACATTGTGACAAAGTTCAAACTATGAAAGCTTCATATTTTGGGAGTGTATGTATTATAGGTTTGTAGCTAATGAAAACCAGTCAGTAAGAAAAAGTTTAAACATCACGTATGATACAATATGTGTTTCAGTTAGGATACTGATGTGTTTTAGTAAAGTGCTATTATTCATGTTTCTTTAAGATTTAAATGTTGGAGTATTGTGTAGTGAGGTATAGGCTTGTTGTTATACATACATGTACATCTGTTTTCTCTTAAAAAATTTGATTTCTTTGGGGTTTGTAAATTAAATGTTGCTTTGTGTTACTGCTAACTAAGAATACTTTATTAATTTCAGAGTTACAAGGAACAATGTTTTTCTATAGCGATGATATTATCAACTTCAGATTTATTGATGATGCAGTTTTTTTACTTATCAAAATCATTGTTGGAGTAAAAAAGTTTCCGCAGAAATTCCACATTGGTCGTAAGGTATTCGTACTCACGCATGCACACACCCATAGAGAGATACTGTCCCTTGTTATTGGTGAGGGACAAAAGTCTGTTGATATTGCTAATCCTATGAGTTCAGATAGTAATCCAGGATTGATGAAAACTGTCCAGATTTACTGACTGTGCAACTATGAGGTGGGAAAATCTCAATTACTGACTTTTCAAAAAAGCTTCAGGATTTTGATGCAAGAAGTTTGAAGAATGAAGAATATGTTCTTGTGTGTTTCTTTGGTTTTCTACTGGTTTTTTTTGTTTTGTTTTGTTTTGTTTTGTTTTGTTTTTTTTATTTGTTTGTTTGGTTTTTTCCCTGTTTCAGAATATTCAGATTTTCTAGCAAACCATGATTTAAGTAAATGAACAGAAAAAACCTCCTAGTTTCTTTTACACAAGTGCCTATATTTAAGTAGATTTTTGCACATGCATATCTATGTGTAGAAATGTATTTTGATTTTTATTTCCTAGTAAATACTATTATAGTTAGAGGTACTGAACATTTAATCAAAACTAAGGAATACCTGACTGCTGAGTAACTCTCACTGTACTTCGAAGGATTCCTGTCCACTTCTGACCACTGAAAGTAGGGAAAGATCTGCTTTGTTAAACACTTGGTATACATAAATACCTTGATTATGAAGTCCTTGAACTGTAATTTCAAATTAAAAGCAGGGGGTCACATACACAGAAAACCAAAACCACAAACCATATGATGGATCTTGCACTTAAATCTCTTTGCTATCCAGAAATACAGTAACTTAGACGAAAGCCCACTGTGTCCTTGCTCCATATCAGTCAAGGCATTTAAATGTCTTAACATTTGAAGTTCTTCTACTTTCTTATCACTTTGTGTCTGAGCACTATGTATCGCACACAAGGTATGACGTTATTACAAGAACAGAAGTTTCTTGGTGAACTGTCTTTGCTGAGAGAGCCTTTGCTGGATGGACAATCAAGAGCAGAAAGAAGTAGCTTTAAAGAAGAATGATTGTCACAAATATTTTTGGCACGTCCCACATGAAACTGATAGTTTACAGTCCTTCACTGTGCTTTGAGCTTGTTACTCTTCAGTCTGAGGCTTCAACCTACAGAGAGGGTCTGTGTATATTTTCAGCAGGACTTATTGCTACCTGATAAATAAGCTTTTTACTGTCTTTTAAAAAACAAAATGTTGATGGAGTAAGAGAAGTTTTCTATTATGAGCTTTACTGAGGACTTAATGCCTTCTACCTGTGGCCCGAAAAGCTCCCCCTCCGGGAGAGGCAAAGCTGCTCTCCCGGGCTTGGCAGGGAGATGCCGGGTTCGCTGGGCACTTCCCTCTCAGATTAGCATAGCCCAGCCTATATTGCACACACTCCCAGTAATACCTCGTTTTGCCACTGGAATGAGGCCAAAAGCAAAAGCATTACAGGGATATAAAGCAGGAGGTTACTGGAAAGAATCACAAACTAACGTGAGATGAAACCAAATTTTTGCAAATTGCAGAAAATGTGATCTTTGCTGTAGACAATTCTTGCATTTCATGTAGCTGTTTATATGATTGAAGCTTTTAATAAGTGTTTTCATTGAGTATAGTTACAGAACAGCTGCAGAAATATGAAGTGCTTCTGTTCATTTTTTTTCTCTCTGCAGTTTTGGAACTGAAAAATCTCAGAAGAAAACTGGAGACTGACACAGACCAGGGTGACTCCTCAACTGTGCATCTTCTGACAGAGGCACTGCTTTTGTGGGGTAGGAATGATGACAGGGGCAAAAAAGAAAAGAAGTACAGTCTGGAGGAAAATCCAAGCTGTTCGCTTTGAAGATATCAAAGCCTGGTGTATGAGAAGGCTGCCCATCTTGAAATGGGTGCCCGTCTACAATTGGAAAGAAAGTTTGGTTCCTGATACAGTTTCTGGGGTGATGCTAGCCATCCAACAGGTGACTCAAGGTACAGTTAACTCATTTCAGATTAATATTTAATATTATTGGGCTGAATTGGTCTGGTCTTCCTTTTCTCTTCTTTTTTTTTTTTTTTTTGTCTTTCTTGTTTAATATTATTATAAATCTTTGGTTAAAACAATGCCGTGCTTACAATATAGGGAAAAATGTGTAGTTTTAACTCTTAATGTGTGTATAGAGTGGATGTGCAAATGTGGATAAAAATGCATAGTTAATTTCTGTGGAACTTTACTCTGTATCCCATCCCTCTGATGATTTTTCAAAGACTTAATATAGAAGATAAGAGAGCAATAACTATTCTCACAGAATATGGTTATATACAATGTTTTTTCAGTTAAGTAACCGCCTTTTTCTCTTTTTCCTATGGAAAACAAAATATATCTAAAAGATAATAAGATATGCTAATCTGAAAAAAAACCATTTGCATGATACTATTACCCATGAAAGTCCAAAACACAGCAGGAAAAATTAAGAACTTTCTGGGCATAAAGGGTGCTCCTGCCAGAGACAGTACCCATGGAGAGAATCTGCTGGAATCTGTGGCTTGTGTGTGCTGTATTGCATTACCTACCACATCTCTTGTCAAGCAGCAATACAAAGTAGGGGTGGAGCTAGACTACATTTGGCAGCTTAAAAAAAAAAAAAAAAACAGTGAAGGAAAAGGAAAAACTCCCCAAACCAAAAGCCTGCACAATGACCCTCAGAAACCTTAAGGCCCAGTATTCTTGGTTAATAAAGTAATTGCTACTTGGAAATAAAGGCTTTTGTCAGTTTTTGATGGGTCTTCTATAGTGTCACCTTCTTATGGCAATATCTTATATTTGTCTTAGGCAAATCACAGCTTCTTATCTGCCTCAGATGTACTTTAACTCCTTCTTTTATGTAAATGACATATATTGTTTTTGAACAGTCTTCCATGTTAGTTATGCTTAACTATCATCCATGCTGTTAAATTATAAAGACTCCTTTAATGTAATTATGCTGGAGCTGGAAACAACTGATTTGTGTAAGTATTTTTTCTTTTAAAGTAATCAGAAACATCTGCATTGGCTTGATTTAACTTTAAGAACCTTAATACCATAACACTACAAAGTATCTAATTTCCCTGGTATGTGTGTATACGACAATTCTAATTAAAATGCTGCTAATAACAGTATGATGAAATTCATCAAAAATGCTAAGCAGCAAACAAGTTAAACAAAAAAGTTAAACAGCATTTCTGCACTGCTGCCAGTTTTAGCCAGGATTTTCTTGTTTGACTCTTGTACCAAAAAGTTGTTTAATGTAACAGATAAATTTAAGGAGATCCAGTGGAGACAGAAAATACTGGTTTGTGCTTTCTAGATTATTTTTAAGTACTCTAAAATAATTTTATCCTTATTTTATTCTGTTTAGAAATCAGTACATTGAAACCCTTCCTTCTTGGTTTTCCTTTCTTTGCTTGCAGCTTCTCAAGACTTCAGAATGATTTTAGGGAACAAAATAGGAAGAGAGTTAGCTACAAAAGCATTTTATCTTGTTTATGGTGCTTTAACTTGAACACAACATATTAATTTGGACCATTAGCTCCTTCCCTGGTGTTGTAAGCATTTCAGTTATACTTTCACAGAGAGGCTTACAGATGAAAAAAGTCCCATTTGTTATACAGCACAGAGTGAAAAAATCCCAAATTTTGAGAGGTCTTACTGTCACTGTTTTCTTCCAACCACAAGATAAAACAAGAAATTTCGTAATGAAATGAAAGGCAGAAATTCTAATAAAAGTAGAAAAAAAAAAAGACAACCTATGATATTTGACTTATAGAGTACAGTATCATTTGGTGTTGCAGCAACAGGTTTAAGCAAATTCAGATACATGAAAGTAAACTTGAGTTATGGAAGTAAATGGAAAAAATGTACAGCTGTATTCACATGCAACAGTTTTCTGAGTGAGAAGGGTAGAGAGCAGTCCAGTAGTTTGAAGATAATTAAAAAGGCCTTCCAACTTATCTCTGTTTTCCACAATTTCCTACTGTGTGGTTTCTTACTCATCTGGCATTGGCAATGTTCAGACTGTTCAGGTTGGCAACTGCTCTGACCTAGTGTAATGTGTCTGTGTTCCAGCCTCTAATCTAAATTTTAGACAAAATTGCTGGCTTCCCTTGTAAAGTAAGGAAAGAAAGATGAAAATCACTGTCCTTACTGTGTCATAGTGAAAGCATCAAAGATACTGCTTATCACTGCTCCTTGCAACATTTTCAGAAATTGCTTCTGGAGAATTCATATGTAGCAGCAGTTTTTGGTGTCCGCCTCGTAAGTGAGAAAAACAAAAGAGCAAATTAACAGAAATATCAGCAGTCAATGTATACAGATAATTACTCAAAAAATTGCTCAAAAAAAGTCTTTGATAAAGGTATAGCATAGTCCAGAATAGCTGTTCTATGACATCTTTTATTTTGGATAAAGTTTGAAAGAGCTACTACATTCACTTGTGATTTTCAGTGTCAAAATTATTGTTTTCTAAAGGGGACTTAAGCCTTCAAAGTTCTGTAAGTTACCTTCAAGTCAGCTACTTGAAAATTGAAACGCTTGAGCTCACATAGTTTATATTTAAAAATCTTCCATCATGACACACATGATGGAACTAGAACTATGTCCTGTGGTAGCAGACTCTAGGAATGGTGTAAGAAAGGAATACCACCTCAGTGTTTAATTGTCTTTACTTCCATGTACAATGTGGAAGAAATAGATCTGTAGAAGATAAGGAGTTACCTTGCCTAACACTGAACTAAGGTGATCCCTGTAGGGAGATGGGAAGGAAAGGCATGGGATTTTCGTGGTGTGCTGCTTAGCATTTGTGATGAAAGAGTCATTGCTGAAACCAAGCAATCATTCTTCAAGTGTTCCTATGGTTGTTTCATTGTCTGCTAAAAATGCCCAAAAAATATTAATTTGTGAGTCCCAAAATTCCCTGCTGAACTCTTATGTCCTGTTTACCTATTGAGAGAATACTTGTATTGTCTCTGTGTATGTCCTCTAATTTTAGAGTACTTGATTTAATTCCACAGAATATGGAGAAAGAAGTGTCAAATATAATTATGTTTCTAAAAATGTTATGAAAATATCCAGTAAGAACAAGATCCTACAAGTTCTAACAAAAAAAAAGCCCTTTAAAAAACACCGATTACTGGAAGATTCAGTTGGACTTTCACAGTCTCAGACTGCAAAGCCACAAGTCAAAACCAGCAAAGGAAATCAGGCTTTATCAGTTCCAGATATTTAGTATTAGTTCCAACTATAATTTAATTATACAGAGCTCAATATCTTGTTTTTCAGCTATAGGATCCTTAATCTTACTCTAATACCTAACACTGAAGAAAGAACCTTTTAATCTAAAATAGAGATTGTCATCCAGTCTAGAAGTTTGCTATATTCTTTCACAGGCAGTTAAGAAATTTGAGCTTTTATGTTTTGGTGATCATTACTTCATTTGTATCATATTTTTTCTCAAAAACCTGTTATTGATAGACTAGAGCAAGATATGTCTAAATTAGTAAAATAGATTTATTAATTTTAATTAATTTTCTTGTTAGACTAGTGTTCATCTCTCTCTTCCCTTTCCCTTTAAAACTTATTAATACCCCATCAACAGTCATTCTATATTTTACTTACCATTTCATTCTGTATTCCTCTCCCTTGCAAACAAATTCAATTGCTAAGTCCATGTAGATGTCTCATAAGTGCCTAATATTTTTGTTTTCCTTTCCAAACTGAAACTGTGCTAATAGAAGAAAGGTTCTGCAGTGCAGGTAACTGGTTCTCAGCAATCTGTTTTTGTGTTCCTTTACTATACAATGAAGACTTAGTTAATAGGAGTTAGTGAACATTAAGCCATTAGAGAGCATCCAAAGGAGGGCAACGAAGATGCTGAGGCGCCTTGAGGGGAAGTTGTATGAGGAGCATCTGAGGGCACTTGGTCTGTTCAGCCTGGAGAAGAGGAGACTGAGGGGAGACCTCTCAGAGATGTTGTGGTCTTCAACATCTTCACGAGGCGAAGTGGAGGGGCAAGTACTGATCTCTTCACTCTTGTGACCAGTGACGGGACACAAGGCAATGGCATGAAGCTGAGCCAAGGGAGGTTTGGGTTGGATATGAAGAAAAAGGTTTATCACCCAGAGGGTGGTTGGGCACTGGAACAGCTTCCCCAGGGAAGTGGTCACAGTACCAAGCTTGCCTGAGTTCAAGAAACATTTGGACAACACTCTCAGGCACATGATGTTATTCTTGGGGATAGTCCTGTGCGGGGCTAAGGGTTAGACTTGATGATCCTTATGGGTCCCTTCAAACTCAGCATATTCTGTAATTCTGTGGTTGTGAGAGGTGGCGAATGACTGCTTTTACATAATTTTTTTTTCTTTCATTCACTTATTAAACTGTCTATCTTGATTGAGTTTTCTCACTTTTGCTTTTCTAATTCTCTGTCCCATCCTTTGAGGAGGAGCAAGGGAGTGAGTGGCTGGGTGGATACTTCAGGGCTGTCTAGAATCAACTCTCCACAAGTATGGTTCATCTGACTAAATCTAATCATCTGCTTTATCTAATCATCTGGTTATATTGATAGTATTTCCTTTGAGTGTAACAAGGGATCGGCTCAGGTGTAGACACTGATGAGTCAGGCATCAAAGTTTAGGTGAGATGTGTCTCAGCTGTTATATTTATAGCATTGTGGGTAATAGACAGTTCATGTTCAACATGGTTAAAGACAGGTCTTAACTGTTTTCTTTTCTGTAATTCATCCATTGACTTGTCACAAAAATACCAGAATTATTTGTGGCTTTTTCATGTGACATGAGCACCACATACTCATATGAGAAGAATACTTTGATCAAGCTGCCTTTGAATTTTTCCCGGTTTCCTTACATGCTAATTTTAAGATGGATTATAATGCAGTCTTTCCACCTAGCTAAATTTCGTAAAGCTGTCATCATGTTTTTTTCTGTAGCCTTCAGAACATGTACTATAGTCTCATCATATCTCTTCTGAGTGCAGCTACTTAGCTCATTTTCACAGTGGTAACTGTTGTTGCACCAAGCAAATTATTCATCTTTACTTTCGAGGCCTTTCATAGATGATCCTTCCTGACATTATTTATTCATTACCAAGGTCTTGATTCATGCCTCATGAATCCATTTTATTTCCCTACTTGACCTAATCTTGTCTTTTAAAAAAAAATAGCTTTGTGCCTTCTCTCAGGATTTAAATTATGGAATGTGTATTGATTGGTACATCACACCTAGTAATTGCTTTTGGATTGCTATTTAGAATGTGTTTCTTTGTGGTTTGTTTGTTTGTTTTGCTGTTTGTTTTTTTGCCTGGGTAGAACTATGAATACTATACACAAAGACTGGCATCTAGAAACCAGGTAGCTGACACTGTGACCCATCAGTAAGCTTCTCTGAATGTAAGAAAAGTAAAGCTGAGTTTGTCTAAAAAATGTATAAAATAGACTCTATCATCCAGCTGAGTTCATCGCCAGAGGAATTGTTCCCCAAGTTGTTCTGCTTGAACATGCATTTTAGTGTACATAATTTATTTCTGTTCTCTATATAGGCAGGGGACACAAATGTGTCTGAAGTATCTTGGTTAGGGCACACTGTGAAAATTAAGGGCTTTGCTTTACACTTGAAGTTACCTTACTCTTTCTGGACATAAATTCCTAATATAGGTAACTAACTTCAGAAAATGTCAACCCTGCCCCCCAGGCTTCTTCCAAGATTGTGCTTGAGGTTTTCATAGTTATAATCCTCTTCGGCCAGCCATTAATGACCAGAGACACTCCTGCCTACACAAATATATTACTTAATTTCTTTTTTTGTCATTTTCTGTGTGATGATAATACTTGTACCCTACACTTTTCATTATAGCAACTTAGAGCTCTTTATACTGTCCAGTGATAGAAAAAGTATATGGGAAAATAAGGAAAATAAGACACACAAGAATACTTTTTATTGCAAACGGAGAAATAACTCATGCAGTGCTGCACTGAAAATTTATGGTGCAAAGAATTCAGGTTTCAATTGTTTGCTGCTGATATGGATGTCCAACACTGCAACTGAGACCCTTTCAAAAAAACCCAAACCCGCAAAGGCTTTTTCAGCCTTAAAAAAAAAAAGAATATTACAAAGCTGTAAAAAACAAAGACCTGCTACTTTCTGTTTAAGTATTTGGTCTGAACTGAAGCTGCAGTACAAAATTAGAATTTTGACTCAGTTTCCCTGAAGGATGATGACTTTGCCCATGTGGGAAATGGCCAAGAATGAGGATGTGTAACTGAGATTAAACACAGACAATGGAACACATTCAAACTGAAGGCTGAAATAGGTAATCATCATTTCAGAATTCTGAAAAATTAGGTAAGTGACATTGCAGATCTGGTAACAATTATCCTAGATGATTCTGTCAAATTTGAAATTACATTCTATGATAGTAAGTATAGAGTATCCCAGTTACAAGTCTGTATTGCAGATGAGGAACTGGACCAGATGCAAAGGAGAGAGGTGTATTTCCCTTTAGTATTAGTAATAATAATAATAATAATAATGAAATAATATTTACATGTAGAGCACTAAAGGATACCAGACTGATTGATTCTGCTATGGAATTCTGAAACAAGTCTCTAGGACAGCTGGTGGGTTCTGCTTCAGATTTATATATGCATTCTAAAGATGAATCTGCTGCTGTTCTCGGTTAGGGGTAGTGTTAATAATCTGTTGGAAAATAATTAGCCTATTTGAAAAAAAATGGGTTGCTATGTGAGTTAGGAGCTTCAAAGAAGCTGATGACCATTAGTAGTACTGTCCATTATCTGAAATACAGTGTGTAATTTTCATTGCCTCTGTTCATGTAAGATGATTTCAGTAGAAGAAAAGGCTAAGGGAAGGATCAGGAAAACAGAGATTATATTTGGGAGAAGACTTAAAATGCTCAGATAGGTTAATTAAAACTTGAGAAAGTTTCTTCCTAATCAGGAAAGGCTTTTAAAGTCAAAGGCAGTTGCAGCACATGGAAAAATGAAAATAAAGTATCATGACTATATTTAGAATTTAAATTGGAAGTAGTTCTAAAAATATTCCATTTAAATATTGGGATAAGAAGGTGGATCTCCTTATCACATATTTCCATTCATAGAAGTGCTAAATTACATGTTTGGCTACCATAAGGGGAAACAGAACACAAGGGCAAAAGGGGGTTCTTTCACAAGTTTATGTTCCCTTTCAGCGTCTGCTGTTATTCAAAAAAATTGTGAAGTTTTGAACTGGAGTGTATCTGTCAAAAAGTTAAGACAAATGTATGGGGCTTTTAAAACTAAAATAATGTCACTGTATTCCTAGATTCAAACTTTTCTTGATAAGTTTCTGGTATTAGGCTGGATTAATAAACATTAATAAATATGATGCTGTTTGTTTTGAAATAAACATCTGTCCATGTGCTACACTGTGTGTACTCAAAAACTCAAAAGACTTGGACTTCAAATTTATCAGATTTGCAGTTATGCTAGCATTTGTAGTTAAAAAAAAAATACTTTTTTTTTTTTTTGTAGTCAACTATTACATGGATATACTTCATACAGAATTTGTATATAGTGCTATACATTTGCTGCCTTTCCTATGACCTATCATAGGACAAGAAATGCTTTGGCTCAAGCGGGTTTTGGTGGGCTGTTTTTTTGGAGGGTGGAGGGCCCTTGAGGCATATTTCCTCTAAAAGTTAAATACGTAGATGGCATCTGGTGAAATCAGTATTGTTATTCCTGCCAACTCTTTTTTTCTTTCATTCGGCAAGCCCAATAATAACTCACTGAATCTTGGTGTGGTTTGTATGTTTTAATTAAAGTTAATTTAATCTGGAGCTGGATTTATTGCTGAATAACTAATTCCTAAACACTGGCTGGAGACCTTGCCATTAAAAAAAAATGAACGACACTGCCTTCATGCATTCCAGAACTGGTACCCATTATTTTGGAAGGCATGATGCCAAAAACTTATACTTTCTTTTCCCTTAGCTTTTCATGGAGGAATCCCAGCTGTGTCTTCTCAAGGGTGATAGTTGTCAGGGGTTTATTTCAGGCTCTGACCATAAAGGAAGACATAAATATACTTCTGAGATTGGGGAGTCCCCGGTGGTCTAGTGGTTAAGCCGCAGCGGTGTTACCGCTGAGACCCAGGTTCGAGTCCTGGTCAGGGACCTCCCCGGGCAGATGGAGCTCGTTAGCCCTTAAGGCA
>JAWWES010000081.1:126508897-126518944 GCA_035583135.1 Lophotriccus pileatus
GCGCAGGCTCGAAGGCCTTATCTACATATGCGGGTAAGGACCTTCCCCGGCTCTTCGTTCGCGAAGACGGGCCATTTTTTACTTACTTCTGAGATGACTAACTGGAGTTAATAATTTTATTAAGGGTAAAGCTGTCTTGTAAATATACATCTGGCATACAAATTGCAAATGTGTAGATTGAATAGAAATTGAATAAGCACATTTGGAAACAGAGCCAGAAAAATCTGCCACAGAATGCATTGGAGAATCCATGTAGTTCATAAATGAATTGTGGAAGAGTGTCCAGTTGAACTTTGCTTCAGTCTCCCACGCAAAGAATAATGATGTAAGCCGAATATGAAATGTAACATGTTAGTGAGTAAATGTTGTACAATGTTTCATACTTTACAATTTTCCAGCAGAGGCGAAAGGCACTTATGCTGCTGTGCATGCAATATTTCATTCCTAATGACTATAAAAATTCTTCCAAGTTATATGCTTGGAAGTTTTGCAAGTTATATGTGCTAATACAGACCTGTTTGACAGACTACTAGAAGTGTGAATACAGCTTCTGAATGATCTCTTACTCTTTTAGAGCCTCATGTCCAGGTACTTTCACCTTTGTGTGATAGGACGAGCTGCATGGATGTCACATCCCAATGCTGTGGTTGCCTGAGCACCATGGACAGAGACTGAGAAATCCAGGAAATGTTGATTCCTGAAAGAAGAAGAAATGACATCACGTGTAATCCTCCAGATCAGAGAGATCAGGAAAATTGTTAGTGTTCAGATCCTTGGTCACCAATTTGCCAAAATGGATGCTTTTTAATGGATTTCAAAAAGTCCAGTTCATCTATTAAGGCCTGTTCATCACTCATGATAGGTTTTGTTTTTTCTATGGCATTGATGCTTCTCAAAAGACTTCCTCATAGTTACCTGCTTGTCAGAAACTTCTTACGGCTTCATTCTCTGTATATTCTTACTGAGATGAAGAGGAATTTTCCTATAAGTCACTCTCAAAATGCTTCTTTTATTTTGGAGATGGCCAGATTCTCCAGGTATTGTGGCTGACTAATGATTATAGCTCATAGAATTCTCTGTTTAAGTCTATATAATCTCTGTTGTGTTCAGATATTGAGTCAAATTAATCCTAAAGAGTTCTTAATACTACATCTTGGATTGTCTTTCTAGAGTCAGAGGTTTTTTCAGGCTCTTAAAAGAAAATACTAGATTATAAAAATTCTATTTATTTTAATGTGAATCTAAACTTTTTTATGCACAGGAACTCAAGCTTTCTTGAATAGAGAAGTCATAAGTGGGTCACACAGCCCACTTGTTTCTTCTACCATAATGCATGCAGATCTTTTTTGAACATTAAGATGCAAATGCCAATATCTGGAAATCTGCAAAGTGGTAGAGTAGAAGAGTGTTTTCTCAAGCCTACCTTTGAAGCAGTTGCCAGATTGTAAGCTGGGAGAGCTGCATTTCAGATACTGTGAAATACTGTGAATTCAGGTACTATGACTAACACAGCTGAGATGCTTAATTCTCACCAGATCAAAAAAGACAATTAGATGGGAAGGATCTGCACTGAAGCATCCTTCAAAATGGAGAGGATGGTTGCTAACTGTGTGATGTTTAAAACATTTATGGTTCACCTTTCAGAATCTGTTCTTCCATCTTGCCCTTATATTCTTCATTTGCCTGAGGCTTTGAATAACAGAAGAACGAAGGAATGATTTTAAGCTCTTGATACTTTTCTCATTAAATAACTCAGAGAAAAGATACAATCCACACTTGTAGTCCCAGCAAATGGGACCATTATGAAACAGAGATATTGCAAACATGAGGTGAATGTGCATTGAGAGAACTGCTGTTCATCTTCCCAGTTTTTGGAGGTAAATGACATTATTTCCAAAGGATCGTTTTGTGTTAATATCTTTTAATCAAGTCCCTGTCAAAGCATCTTCCAGAACTGCAGTTTTGTATAGGAAAGTTGTTATGGAATATATTAAAAATGTTTTCTGTGGTGGGTTGTTTTTTTCTTCAGTAAAAGTTAGGTATCCTGGAGTTATACATTAAAGCCTGTGATATGAGTCATTGGGCGTTTGATTTGTAGGTTCTCCAAGAAGGATTGATAGGAGACTCGTTAAATATGTGTTAATTCTACATTTTAGGACATCCACAGGAAATACCTTTCTTACTACATAAGTCAGCTTTGTGAACAATGGAAGAAACTGTAGCATCAGAGAGTGACCTCAGCTCTGCAGATAGCATTTTGGAGTGGGATAAGATGTATTAGTGTCATTTTGGGTTCCATAAACTTGAGCCTGGCCATCTTAGTATAGTCACATTTGAGAGTAAGAGGTTACAATATAGAAAGTTATTTGAATATGCACTTTATCTGAAAAAACTTTTAAATTTATAGCTTTTCAGAGTAAATACTAAATGATACAAATTTTTATACTCCTCAAATTAATTATAAGCTTACTACTTTCCTGCTACTTCATTTAATTTCTGGTTTGAGTATCCTATTTCCAAAGGAGTGGTAGAGCTTTCCTCAGAACAGATGTCTGTATCACGAGTGTATTTCCAGATGCAGAAAATTGTTAACTGACCATACTTCGATGATTCATAGCTCTTCCTATGGAAAATAATTTTTTATTGCCATAGTTTTGGCACTAGTGTAGTTAGCAGAAACTATCAACTTAAATGGAGATCTTTCTCCTGTGGTAGGAGATGGCCTTGTTTCTTTTTGTATCAAGCTTATTATTTTGCAGTTACTTGTGTTTGACATTGGTCAGCAGTGGCGAACATCTCTTCCTTTTCAGCGTGATGTGTGAGAAAATTGTTATGCACTTGGTGCTAGTTGGAGAGGATGATTTTCAGTGAAAATGTATCCCACAATGTTATCTTATGATAAAGAGGTAGTTAAACAATATTAATGTACTGTATCTGAACTTGCTGTTCATTATGTGATTGCATTTCTTTTCATGGAATTTATGTACTTATATGAAAACCTTAATGTCACTGCCACAGGGCTTTCCTCCACATTACCAGTGAAGATTATGTGAGATCCTTACTTTATGATCTGTTTCTTTTGGGTATTATTACTGTTTGGAATGAAAAAATTAAAATAATGTTTCCTGTCTTTTGACTAGTTCTTGAGCATATGGAATGCATTGCAGTGAAGTTTAATATGAATATTAAGGAAATAAGGTTAAACATACTACTGATTATATCTTTAAAAGTATTTCAACCTTTAGAATATTTTATACCTAATCAGAAAGCCTGAAGACTTTACTAAGTCTAAAGCCTCTCTGCTCTTACATATGACAGACATACTTCAGTAATAAGAATAAAAACCTAACAAACAGAGCCAGGACTTGAGTCAAAGGCTGGTAATTTTAGCTCTGTCCTGACTGCCATGACCTCATCATGAAAAAAATGACACACTGCTTCTAAAACTTAATACAAAGAGAACAGAAAAGGTCTGTGCATGAAATGGAAAAAAGGGCAGCAGAATCTGGGAGTAAAATCAAAATTCCTGTTGGATGTTGATGTTTGCTGGGCAGGGCAACCTCTTTTCCACAGTTTTACAGGTCTCATGCCAGATTTCTATTGGCCAGTTCTTCTGACTGTAAGGGCTTATTCAGCTTGTACATCTGTGTTCCTCTCAGCCCTGTTCAGAGAGCTGAATTGAGATGCTGACACAGTGTGTGTGTGAGAGAGAGAGATCTAGGGCTGTACTGAGCTCTTGTGCTTTACCCGCAACATGTATAGTTTGTGCTGGATCAAACACGGTCTGGCCATAATTGTCAAATGTTTCAGAGTTGGAAGATCTTAGGAAACATAAAACCAAAGTAAACACATGTAGAGAAGTGAGAATTGGCTTTTACAGCTAGATGATGACAGAATATTTTGTAGTAGCTGAAGCCTTGTTTTCCTTCTAAAGGTTGAGAGGGAAGAACAATGTATACTGTTCTTAGCCCTGGATTGATTGATTTCCATGGAACAGTAAAAGAGCTAGCTGTCCCTCTTCTGGAACTAGGTTAGCTCAGCCTATGGTATAGTATGGGCCCTTTGGTTTTGTTTTGTACAGCTTCTGAGCTAATTTTCTCTTCAGCTGTGTGGTAAGGTTACTTTCCAAACGAATGGTAAAAAGGATGCAAGGAAGAGGGCATGTAAAGAAACTCACCAAGGTGAGTTGTCTATGCATTGTGTTCTGCACAGTGTGAGTTGGCATTTTTGGAAATAGGACTGTTTTCAAATGGAAACGTTCTATATTTTTAATTCTCTGGTTCAGTGGTAGACAATTCCTTTTATTTAATGAGTATCTTAAACATAGAAAGTTTTGCAGACCATCTTAATCAGGATTTGTAGACCTCTTCCCAAAATACCTGGTTCAGCATTCAGTACTGAATGTTTTGTATTTCTGTTGGGGTTAAGTTAGAAACTGGAGCTGGGTTTGAGCTGTGGAATGATAGCATTCCAACCCAGGAGACCAAGATATAGGCCTCTGTAACTCCCTGGAGGCAGCTGTGCTGACAACAGCCAGAAAGACAGGACAGCCTGAAGGATTTATCACTCCCCTGACCCAATAGCACCCCCTATAGCTATCAGTAGAAGCTCCCCCTATGCATGCCAATACCCTCTTCCATAGGTTAATTTTTACATAGATCATCCCTGTAACACCCTTCTCCTAGCCCCTTCTACACAGGACCCCTATAAAATCCTGTACCTTTACCTAATAAAGTAGTTCGCCATTTTCCACCAACCCTGAGTGTTCTCTTTACTTTGCTAGCCGTGGACAGTGGTCCCTACTCCTTCTACGGGGCAGGGCTCACTCCCAGGAGAACACCAGGGGCTCCGCGGCGGACTCTGCCTTTCCCCTGAACCCAGTTCGGGCATATTCCCTTATGCTTGTCTGCACAAACACTCCCTTCATTTCAATCATGCTGTTATAATTAAAGTGAGTTATACTTATTTTTCCAATTCCTTTACTTTTTGGAGAGTAAAATAAATTAGCCTTGCATAATGCTTTATTGCAAGACTGGAATATCTGTGTGAGTACTACTCCACTGGTGAATTAATTACAACTTTTTGTCTGATTTTGGTTTTTTTTTCATAAAATGGTTATAAGGGAAGAGCTTTTCAATGTTAAACAAGCCTTAAAAATTTCTTTCTCCTATTCATTATTGCCCCCCGACCTCATGCATGGTCAGTTTTTTCTGGATAGGGTCATGCAGTTCTCTCCTGTGTTGCTTTTATTCTCCTCGGGCACACCCTTCTGTGTTGCTCTTGGGTAAAAATCTTCTCTTATGTCTGTTGATCACATGAACATGGATCAAACAATTCCAAAGATCTTTCTGGTTTATGATAATGCTGTGCTACAAGAAAAAGGCAGAAGTGATGACCAATAGATGCACGAATTGGAAGACTAAAGAGCAGTGAAGTCCAGTTCTGTTTAAAAGAAGTTTTAAACCAGACACATTTTGATATATGTCTTCTCCTCTTCAAGTCCTAACTAATAGTGCTACTTTGCTGAGCACATTGTGGATGAAGATAGATGTCCATCTAAGACATGTCTCAGCAAAATCTTTGCCATGATGTTTTTCGAAGAACAGATGTAGTACTAGACCTTGTCTGCTTCACAAGGAGCTTGACGCTTCTGACCTTTTGGCATTTTCTTTCCTCCCCCCACAATGTGCTCCTTATTACAGACTCAAATGAAAATTCAAGAAGGAGTTTTTTAATCAAAACATTCACAATTGACACATAAACCAAAGCCCCTAAGCAAAGGCACTCTTTGGCACTCTCCATAATGTTAAGGCCCCATACACCAGCATTTCAGGTCAGGAAAAAAAATTTCAGTCAGGAAAACTTGGTGAGAACAATTAGTCCTATACATTTAATTTTCTTTGGAGATTTTATACGCAAACAGAAGACAACACCATTCCATAGATCTGAATCACTCCTGTCACAGACCACACATGGTTTTTCTCCCAATACACACATATATGAACTGGCTTGTGTATGCACTCAGATTGAAGGTGGACTTCAGGAAGGCATCTTGTGTGTTACACAAGCCAATCCTTTCTTCCCTGCTGCACAATGAGGTATTCACCAAGGTCTGTGGAGCAACTCTGCAAGGCAAGTTCTCCTACTCTTAGTCTCCAGTAGTAAGAATTGTGAAATGGCATTAGAGCTTGTTGTTGCATGTTCTGAGTCTCTCTTTCTGCTGACTTGAAAGGAGTCAATGCAGTCTGGCTTGCTGTCTTAGGAATCTCAAGTTGAACACCAACCAAAGCTCCTGTGTTACAGGAATGTTTCTGTTAAAAGATGAGTTCTTGGCATATTTTGAGACTTTCTAAGAAAAAGATGGATGCTCTCCTCTATAGCTAAGTAACTAGTAAGTTACTTACAACTTATAATTAGTAAGTCTATAAAATTAAACCCTAACCAATTCAGTTCACTCTCCATCTCAACGTGAAACTCAAATACCTTCTTTCTGAACTACAGCTTACATACTGAAAAAAATGTTAGTATTTAAAGGCTTAAAAAACCCAGGCACCTAAAAAGAATGAATTTCAGAATATTTTTTTCTTTAAGAAATTAGAAGAAATCAGACTGAAGGGGCTCCATCCAAACCAAAATTATAGGTTTTGAACTGTTTGTAAGAAATAACCATTTCACTGCCTGGAGCCCTGGCAGTCTCAAACCCATGTTTGTGAGGGTGGGGGTGAAACAATGCTGCCTTCTCTTTCAAGGCCTGGCTATTAAAAACAGTTGGGAACTACTGATGGAGAAAACTTGAAAATATGATAGCTGGTGAACCAATTATTTCTGCTGCTGACCAAGACTCAGAAGAAAATAAGAGAATTTTGATGATGAAATTATAAAACTTCCACAGTTAATTGTACAGTTGTTGACATGGTCTAGGTTTTACTAAATGAAGGTGAGTTTTTTCCTGCTCTTAATAAAGTTGTAGGCATTTCCTTGTTAGAAAACCCAAACCAAATAGAACAGTTTTATCTTCATATAGTGAAATAATTCCATTTAACTTTCTATAGGGCTGGCCTTTGCTGCTCTATCTTCAGTCCATCCAGTTTTTGGTCTATATGGCTCTTTCTTCCCTGTTATAGTTTATGCCATATTTGGAATGGGTCGTCACGTTGCAACAGGTAAGTGTCTATTTGCTAAAAATCTTTTCAAAAACAAAAAACTGGAAACTGAATTTCTTTTGTTTTAAGATCAATGGAAGGAAAATTATCTATGACTAAACATCAAATTATGTTTTTGTGCTTCTTTTTACACCTATTTTTTTATAGTTTAGAATACTTTAAAGAGCCTCATTAAGAATATATTGGAGTTACTTCTGTCATTATAATTTAAAACTGGATTGACACTTCTTTTGTAAGTGTGACTTACTAAGGGCTTCTGTGTTTTAATTCTGCTTTAGAAGTCTGCTTCAGACTAAGATTTTAACAAAGGGCTCTGCCAACACGTTATATGCAAATGAAATGAAAAAGGCTCAGTTGCCTCTTAAACCATAGAAAACACATTACTTCTCAACTGTCTAAACCACAAATCCTGCATTTCTCAGGGGGAAAAAAAAAGGCTTTTTGCGCCTATTACTTGCTATTATATTAAAGCTGGAGACTCTCCCAGTGAGGGCTGCTGCTACCCACACTTGCAGAGTAGTTAGGTAGGTAGTGAAAGGTGTGCCCTGCACTATGCTGGTAGTTATGAGTTACTTGTTTACCCTCAGCAGTCACAGCAGCTGGGAGAATTGAATGGCTTTGATCTCCTAATAATGCTCTGTTTCTGATCCCAAAGAAACTAAATTATAGGTGGAAGCTGGAAATAGTACTCATCACACTGAACCACAATTTGTACTCTCAGTTGAGATGTTGGGCTGTGTAGGCTGAACTAGAGCTATACTGCCTGCCTCGGTTTCCCAAATGTTCCATAGTTCCTTGTGGATGTTGGAGACAATCTCTTCACCTCTCAGCATTTTCTGTAAGATCTGTGGTGCTCTCCATATATACACAGGCTATAAAAATGTCCTTTGTTAGTAAGGTCAGTCATGTTAATATGAAATGGAAAGTTCATCAGTGGCCCAGTTCTGTCAGCTTTTACTCACTTTAAATGTCTCTTCTTTGAGATGGTTGATCTACTTTAAAAGGTTACTCACCTGAGCGACAAACACCCACACCTTTTCCTTGACTGTTTTTGATATGATTGATTTTGAAGCATCCTTCAAGACAACTTCATCCATCGTCATAACACCTGTAGGTCTTTGATTTAAGATGGAATTTTATGTAAACTGGTTTTTTTTTAAGCAAAAATGAGAGAACAGGCTTAAAAGGAAAAAAAAAGGCAATCTGAAAACCAAAATATTTACAGCTATCCTGCTACTTGAAGAAAATGTGTTTTTGGCCTAGATAAAAAAAGAAAATGTGATCAAAATAAACCCCTTCATGGTTTGATGGAAAAAATAAGGAGTTTCTCATGAGAAACAGTTTGCCACTTGATAAATGGAAAGCTTGGCCAAATGAGGTGGGCAGGAAAGTGGTGAAATGTGACAGGTCAAACATATGCAGGAACATTAAGGGGCTAAAAGAGAGAATTTAAAGAATTCCATGGAGAGTATGATGAAACTGGTAAAGTTTCTTTAAATACACCAAAATCAGGCCAATGAGAAGTAAATTGGTGGGACATCTTTCTGGCAGAGGTGTAACTAGGACATTCTGTGACAAGGCCATAGGATTGTCAAGTTGCCAGTGTAATTTCATTGTCATAAGGGCTCTGCAGGGAATCCTGGGAATGTCAGACCTGTTGATAATAAAAATACTGAGTCATAGAACCTTAGAATCATAAGATGGCCTGGGTTGGAAGGAGCCTTAAAGATCATCTAGTTCCAACACCCCTCTCATGGGCAGGGACACCTTTCACTAGACCAGGTTGCTTAGTGCCCATTCCAACCTGGACTTGAACACTTCCAGGGATGGGGTGAAAAAAGATATGTATAATCAGAGTTGGAGAGGAGTTAATATGACTTCTGTTAAGGAAAATCCTACCTCTCTAACCTCCAAGGGTACTGTATGAGTGTCAATAAGCACATGGAGAAAGGAAATACTTTGAATATAAGATATCAAAATGGTCAAACAGCTACTGATAAGGTTCCACAGCAAAAGTTGCTAAAGCAACTAAGTTGTCCTTGTGATAGAAGAAAAGTCCTTTTATTAATTATTAGTAGGTTAAAGGTTAAGAAACAAAAGGCAGGACTTCATGGCCATTTGTCAGGGTGGGAGTGTTCCAGATATGTTTCTAAGGAATTCATGCTGGGAGTGCTGGGCCTTTATGAAGGCCACAGTGAAGGTAGAACTTTGTTCACTGTGTCCTGTAACAGTGAGGTGAGTTCAATGAGATATAATTTTAAAAGACTTTTAAAGTATAGATTAAATAAAATAGTACAGCAGATGGTGAACTTCTGAAACCTGCTCTCAGAGGACATTGTGGAGGGAGGGAGAAATTACAACCAGGTTCAAACAAACCTTTGACAAATTCATGAACTAGTCCACAAAGTCAGAAAGAGCCAGGTAAGGATGTACTTTAACACAACAACTATGGATGCTGCCAATAAGGGCAATGGCCTGCAGAAAATGGCCTGCAGAAAATGGCCAGGCTTGTTTGCTTTCCCTGGGTAACATCTCTGACTGTCACAGCTGGAGGCAGAGTACTGGGCAAGCTGGACAATTGGTCTGACATAGTAAGACATTTCTTATGCTCCTGTAGCTCTTTATGAATGTGTTTGTGCTTATTAAACTATTAGAGGGTATCCAAAGGAGGGCAACAAAGATGGTGAGGGGCCTTGAGGAGAAGGCGTGTGAGGAGCAGCTGAGCGCACTTGGTCTGTTCGGCCTGGAGAAGAGGAAACTGAGGGGAGATCTCATTGCAGTTATAAATTCCTCATGAGGGGAAGAGCAGGGGCAGACACTGATCTCTTCTCTGTGGTGACCAGTGACAGGACCCAAGGGAATGGCCTGAAGTTGTGTCAGGGGA
>JAWWES010000081.1:126519044-126556891 GCA_035583135.1 Lophotriccus pileatus
TGAAGTTGTGTCAGGGGAGGTTTAGGTTGGATTATTAGAAAGATTCTTCAACCAGGGGGTGGGGGGTTGGGCACTGGAACAGGCTCCCCAGGGAAGTGGTCACAGCAGAGATTGTGACAGAGTTCAAGAAGCATTTGGACAATGCTCTTGGGCACGTGGTGTGACTCTGGGGGATGGTCCTATGCAGGCAGCGCTAAGGGTTGGACTTTGATCATCCTTGTAGGTCCCTTCCAATTCGGCATATTCTGTGATTCTGTAATTCTGTGATTTATCTGAGTGTCAGTAAACTTGCTTAACCTCTCTCAGCCAATAAATGTTTCATAATCTGCCTCCACTTATTAAAATGCTAGGTTCTATGAAATGGGCTAGGAGTACCATATGTATAGCATGAATTAATTGCCCTAGAAATTTGATTCATGAACACTTGGGATTCTCAGACAAATAGCTGTTTGGTCATGTCCAGGTGAGTTAAACGCATTTCTGATAACTTGAAATAGTTGTAAATTGTTGTATTTGAATCTTTTTTGTAAGCATATCTAAATGAATGTGCTCAAAAAAATTTACATTTAATTCACCTATATAAATGGTATTTTACAGGAAAAAAATACGTCTTACATAGAAAAATTACCTTAAAAATTGTTCTTAGCATGACAGGAATGTACAAAATGGTTCTTATAATGGCCAAGTTTTGAAAAAGAGTCCAGGAGTGATGAGTACAGACAGATATAAAATTGTTTGTCACTGATGTGTGGCTTTTTTTATAGGAACTTTTGCTTTAACTTCCTTAATATCTGCCAATGCAGTTGAGCGTCTTGTTCCTTCAGTCAGCACTAATTTCACCGCAAACAATAATTCGGGAATTTTGGGCTTGTCGGACTTTGAAATGCAGAGGATTGGAGTTGCAGCAGCAGTTTCATTTCTAGGAGGAATCATTCAGGTTGGTGGAGATCACATTTTCTGTATGCTACTGATGCACTGCCTTTCTAACAGCTGTGAAATTTGTAATACTTTTGTTTTTCTCACTTCTCTGAGAACAACTGATGAAAATATCTGGTCTGCTGGTCATGAATGATGAAATTTATGTGTTTTAAGAATTTGCTGCTCCTTTGTTGAGATGTAGTAATTATCTGTATACATGCTCCTAATGTGTTACAATATGAAGTAAAACCACATTCAGTTAGCTCTAATATAATACTCATTTGCTATTTGTGCCCCTTTTTCTTCCCTTCAGAAACAAAACATGAATCAGCTCCTGGTAAACACTGACATATCCCTTTGGATTTCTGTTGCTCTTGGCTTGAAGAGAAATACTATACAATATCCAGTAATTAAAAACAGTAGGGGAAACGTGTTTAAATTCTATCTCGAGTTCACACACCCATCATTAAAAGGAAATAGTAAAACAGATGTCTTCGTATGATTCTCTAAAGCCTATTCAAATCATCAGAGGTCTTTTAAATTTCTTCTTTTTTCTTATTCTGACTGCAAGTGCTGAGTTCCTTTATCCATTGCCAGTTGCTTAGGTCTTCAAGAAGGCATCCCTCTTTCCTTGTAAATATTATAATGGAGGAAACGTTCCAGCATGCAACATTGCAACACCTCCTGGTTACCTGGCCTCCTGAAAGAAACTCAAACTCCCGCACTTGTTGCTTTGGATCCCTGTACCATGCAGAAGATGAGCAAAGGAGCCCAGGGCATCTCCAGTGGCCTGCATGCTTGGCAGGAATTGGGGAATATGCTTGTCCTAGTCAGTAGGAAATATCAAGAAGCATGACAATTTCTGTTGCATTTTTATTATTCTTTTACTGGTTACGGGATTATGACTAGTGGTAGCAGCATGAGGGAAAGCCTATGGACGATATACAGAGTAGAACTGGTGCTGATTGTGCCTGGCTGTGCATGTACATGCTGTCCCATTGTACCAGTATGTGCAGAACAGCACTGCATCTTGTACAGCGTGCTTGTAAGAGCAGAGCATGCACAGAGCTCTTCATGTGGAGCTTCTGTGCTCACAGCTTGGAAATCTCCCACATTATCCCCAGAGAGGCCAAAATGCCTCAAGCGGGAAGTTGGTGCTTGCATTCATTTGATCTAACTTCAAAATCCAATGCAGAAATTTTTTGCAGGAGAATCCCATTAGGTGTGTAAATCCTCTAGACCTCTTATTCTTTCATATTGAAAAGTTCTGCTTTTTCATATACCCTCAATTGCATCAGCTGACTTATCTCAGCCTATGTCCTGTTTAAGCCTGATTGAAATGAGAACTACTAAATCCTCTGCCTGCACCTTCAAAGCAGGTCTGATAGGGAACTGTGCCACGTGCACGGGCTCCTCTCCCAGGTCAGTAATGTCACTTGCATTAGAGCCATATTAACACAGCTGGTGCTTGTCGTGCTGCCACTAGTCCTTTATATAGTGAGTTTAGTGGTTAAATGTGAGTTAAATGTTAACTCACATAAATGGTTTAATTATTTCCTAGAGAAGTGCCTTGAAGCTCTTAATAATGCAATATGCAAGTGAAAGTCTGGATCAAGGCTGAGATTAAACTGTGCCATCTTCCCTGGTGCTGTTAAATGTGGGAATCTATGTTTGTCATCATGATTCCAGACTTCTGACTGACAGTTCCTGCAATTCCCAGATAAGATGATTGGACACATCTTACTGTTAATGGAGAGCTAAATCAGTCAGCTGCATCTATTTATCAGATTGGACTAGAAATTTATTAATAGCTTGGAGGAAATGTATATTCTGGGACAAGAGAAATAGTGTGATGCATTTTGGGGCAACAGTTTTCCACTGAAGACATCATAAAATGCACAAAGAAGCTGAATTGTCATTGTAGCTGGTATTTGGGATGGTACTTCTCTGGAAAGGGAGCAGACCTGGGCTATGATATCTACTATAAGACTCATTATTCAGAAAAAACAGTCAAATTACAGTGCTCTAACAGCACAAAAATCTAATTTCACAAAAACAACTGATGCTGTGATTATTCCACACCTTGGTCAGCCTCCACATGGAGGATGAAAAGTCCCTGTCCAAAACAGCTGTTTCCTTCTGTGAAAGAACAGGTAAAGAGCTGAATGTCCTCGGCCTAAAAAGCAATTTGATAGTATTTTTCCAGTAGCCTGGCTGAGTACTCTAATCAGTAATTAATGTTAAAGAAAAAAAGGAAAAATGTACAAAATAGTGAATCATAGAGGGAAAACAAAAGGTAGACATTTGTTTTTGAGATGATCTGCTCTTGACTGCTGTGTGTTTTGTGCAGCAGTTATGCACAAATGCATAACTGTGCATTTGTGTGTGAGGCAAGCTCTGAGCAAGCTTTGTGAATCTCAGTGCCATCTAGACATGAACAATTTCCTTATCATTAGACAAAAATAGGTGAAGCTTATAACATTTGAAATTTGGTGCTTAGCTGCTTAATTTTTTTTCGAGTATTAAATTTCAGAGTCCTCTACTGCTTTTTAAATCTAGTGTTTGAGGGACTGTTTATAAAAGATGAAAGATATTTAGTCATCTTAAGAGGCATTCTGATGAGGATAAAATAATTTTAAAATAGAAAACAAACATAAAATAAAAACTGCAATCACAAAAAAATAATACAATGAATTAACTCTTTCATTTTGTAAAAGCCAAACTGAAGGAATATTGAAGATTTTTTCCTATGGTTGTGTAGCTCCTACTCTATTAGAGGGAATGGAAAACTAATCAAGTTAATAGAATTCTTCCTTGGTATTAAATACCTCAGATGTATTGATGGAGAGAAAAACTGAGGGAACCTAACAGATGCCTATGGGATAATTTCGTAATTAAAACTGGACAATGCCTTTATAATATTAAAAAAAAAAAAAAAGCTTTTGGAAAGATTTTTTTTTTCCCCTATTAGTATATTATATGTGCAAGAATGCTTGCATAAATATATGTGTCCATAAGAAAACCTCAGCATACTAAACTGAAATTCACCATGAAGATTTGCTGAATAGAAAGCTGCCTGCAGATCAAAATGAGAAAAAAATCATTTTTATCCTGCGAAAAAAGTTTTATTCTCTTAAGACCACAGTGTTGCAGAGTTCAGCTGTGCTACTCTTCTGTAAGTGAGAAATAGCTGCTTATTGCATTCCAGTCTTCTACATTTTCACTGGTAAGTTTTTCAACTACTGTATTTTAAAAACTAATATGTAATTAGTTGCTGATATACTGTATTGGAAATAAAAATGTTTCTGGTTATCAGGAGAACAAATTTACATGGTCTATTATCAGTTTACTTAATAACAAAGGAGCACAGTTGAATATGAAGGGTGTTTTTGTAAGGCTAATATTCTTGTCCAAAACTTTGTTTCCCTGTGGGGAATATTATGTTGCTCTTTTTAATGTTACACATAGTTTTTAATGAGATTAAAACATGACTCTGTTATTACACAGAGATAATCAGGAAAAGAGTTAATTTTTCTTTTACTGTGGAAATAACTTCTTGCAGGCTCATATTCTGTATGTTGGAAACTACAAGTAAGGTAGGTGGGAGTTCTGGTTCCCACAATTATGGTGCAGCATACTATGTGTTAGTACAGAAAGACCATAGAAAGAAGACTTTTTCAGGTCCTGGAGTGTGGAAAGATCACTTTGCACACCATCAGAAGCTACCAGATACTCTCAAGATACCCTTAATGACCATAAGAGTTGCAATTCAGAAGACCAAAAGCTCACAGTTAAATGTCTACTGAAACAGGCTGAAAAGAATTTTTAATTGATGACTCAGTCAAGCTAAGCCATCCATATCTGCCTGTTTTCTCCACATGGTCCATAGATGTCTTGACTTCTGCAACCTCTGACTTTGATATAACCAATACAATGTACTAAATGAGAGTCTCGCAGGCTGTAGTGTTTCCCTCCAAGAGATGTTGCCCATTCCCAACCCTGTCTTCTCAGCCCATACAGCAAACTATCAGAAAGGGTACCACTACTTTCATTTGACATCACAGTGAAAAAAGCCTTCCAGGCAAGTGGAGTTTTAAGAGTTTTAAAATTCACTCTCCAAAACTAAATTTTTGCAGCAGATAATATGATATCAGCCTTTCAATTACTGTCAACAGAAAGTTTGATATTAGTAATTTTTGAAGACCTGTTAAGTGATAAAAATTTTTACTGGCCATGAAGTTAAATTGACTACATGTTAAATGGAATTTTAATAATAATAATTTTAATAATAATAAACTGAGTACGTTGTCATAGGAAGAAAATATTGAACGTGGACAAGAACCAAAAGGGCTTGAATTCACTTTTTGCAATTGATCATTTTTCTTCTCCTGGCTAAATCCCCATTCTCTTCTACTTGTTTGAGTAAAATTATGGAGCAGTAAAGACAGCTGCAAGAAAAGGTTCTTTTTCTTTCATTTTGAAATTTCCTTTTTTTTTTTTTCCCTCTAATTGTTGGTTTGTTTTGTTTTTTTTTTTTTCTGAAATCACAACATCCACCACTTCTGTCTAATTACCTGTTTGTATAACTTCTTTTCATGATCTCTTTTCATTTACTGTGCATTCAAGGCTACTTTCTCTCACTTTCTCTTGTGGGTTTTTTTTTTTTCTCTAACAGCTCTTGATTTCATTTACATAAATTTAATCAAAAATGAATACCTGGTGAAAGCAAATTGTTTAACTCAAACCATACTCATGGTTTGGATGTATTTTACATAACCCACAGTTATAAGCAAACAATAAAAAGTATGTTTGACTTTTTAGTTACTATCTGTAAAGCAATCTCTCAAAATGCTGAAGATAAAAAACAAAAATAAATCTGAGAGTGATGCTGAAGTTTTTAAGTTCAGCTATTACGACACCATTTTCCTGTAAATCACAATCATAACTTTCTCTGAAATGCTAATAGTAACTAATACTTTGGTGTAATATTATGCAGTTAAAAGAATTGTCTCTGTGGTTTTGATTCTGTGGCTAGATAAACATACATCTAATTCTCTGGAAACTAAGCTATTACCCAGTTAGAAATATCACCTTCATACAATAGAAACTGATCTTGGAAAACAAACAAAAATTTACCAGGGAAGGAAGAATTTAATTCTTATTCAACTTGACTACTGTGAACAATGTTTTAAATATATTAGTAGGCAGACTGTTAGAACAAACAGCTAAACAAAATATCTGCAGTTAGTAATTATCAGTTTTAGGCCTGACTAGCCAAATTACTACTCACTGAGGGTATAACAATAATTATCATTATTGGAGTCCAATCTTGAACAGCAATCAATGTTCCAATT
The DNA here is from genome assembly GCA_035583135.1 of Lophotriccus pileatus. Lineage (NCBI taxonomy): Eukaryota > Metazoa > Chordata > Aves > Passeriformes > Tyrannidae > Lophotriccus > Lophotriccus pileatus. Next base: position 126,525,317 of record JAWWES010000081.1, read on the forward strand.
GCACATAATACGGAGCAATTTACATGCTATTAGTGGGAAATAGAAAAAAAATCTCAGATTTAATTGCTCAGATGGAAGAGGAAATTGCTCACTGGAGATTTTTGTGGTAAATTAAAATCCACTTTGGTATTTTTGTTTCTTTTGGGGTACTGTGCTCATAGCTCACTGCATACAGGTGAGTTTTATGGTAAAAAAATAAATAGCATTCAGGCATAAGGAATGATAACATTTGGAAGTGATACTTTTAGTTTCAGAACACACAGACAAAAAAAAGCAAAGGACGCTGTGATATATTCCAAAATGATGATATTTAGGATGGTTGGTAAACACAAAATAATCCTCTTAGAAAGTATTGTAACAAACAACTAGGTTCCAAGAGCATGTAACTTCAGGCAGAAGAACAGCCAGTGCAAAAGACCATAGAAGTAAGAAACTGCAAAACTCATTGTAAGGGAGATAATATAAATGTAACTTAACATGGATCAGAGAAGGATTAGGCATTACGTGAACATCAGTAGCAGCTGTAGGCATGTAACATTTTGTTCAAAACATTAACAGCTGTCAAATCTCATACCTCAGAAGAAAAGAAGGTTTGAAGTCTGAGATGAGGGGAGAAAACAGTTGAGCTCCATGATACTTTGAATATTTCTCCTGTGTTCCTACAAAGTATCTGCAATAGTTGTAGATTCTGCTGCAGTTCAGATTCCTGGATTAGAGGTCTCACCACGGGACTCTCCAAAGCACTTCATAAATTTGGTAGCAGTTGGAATTACTAATGTTGGGAATCTTGATATCAACATGATGGCCATCAGTAATTTGGACGAAGATGCGACCCTTTGCCTACTCAGGCTGGATAGCAGTGGAGCAGGAATGAGTCTTAACACCACCCTCACTTTTTGAGTTGCTTTAATTCATTTTGCTGCGATGAACTGATGTTTTCATGGTGTTGATTGTGCTCATGTATTTGAGCAGGAGAGAATACTAAGGGTTTCTCTGAGTCTTCTTTTGTTACTAAACTGATGTTAGAATCTGGTAAACTAGTGGTTCAAGTAAAATGGTGCGGGTAAGCCCACAGAGCTTAAAGGATTCCATTTTCAGCTATATTTGTCCTTCAAAGACTTTTGATTTTTATCTTCAGCTCTTTTATCTTAAAATTTATTAAAAGAACCCTGGCTCGTTGTCCTATCACCGAGGTGCTGCATTGTGTTATACCTGCTGATACTCCTGCCTTTGTCGTTCAGGTAGCAATGTTTATGCTGCAGTTGGGCAGAGCCACGTTCTTGTTAACAGAGCCAGTAATAAGCGCGATGACAACAGGAGCAGCTACACATGTTGTGACTTCACAAGTGAAGTATCTGCTGGGAATAAAAATGCCATATATATCGGGACCACTGGGATTTTTTCACGTGAGTTCAGTAAAAGAGCTGGGTTACTTCATTAGCTAACATTTTATTAAATAACTATGCTAAGTGCTATATAAAAGAGTAAGAAATTTGTTATGCACGTGTGAATGAACACAAGATGAACCTTCATCTTTCTTTGTCTGTTTGTAAGAATGGATTTGGAAAACTTGAAGAACTAGCAGAAATGAGTCTTATTTTAAAAAAATACAGTAATAAATTTCAAATATATGTGTTAAACCTGACGGTCATTGTGGTAAAAGGAAATTGACCCATGATTTGTCAACCTCCTATGCAAAAATTACCCAAAATATGTTACTTATTGCCTTATGACATGATAAACACAGCAACTGGCCTCACTTTAGGCATCTGTGTTTAGGGTCACATGATGATTTGCTTTAGTCATTAATCAGTTCCTATCCTGACACTGACCCAGATCAATAATTAATGAAATTATTCGAAAGTGTGGTAACAATGGTAACATTCCATCAGTAAGTTTCCATCTGGACCATAACTGGGATTGGTAACTACAGGAGTTTCCAAAACATTGGAAATTGTTTCCAAAACGGAGGCAGCAATGGTTCTGTTCCACCTGGGCTGCAATTCAGATAGAGAATGTCCCCAGGTTGTCAGGAAATGACTGATTATCATTTGTTCCCCACCTCGATCGGACAGCTGATGTTGCTGCTACACTGTTTTCCCCACCTGTGTCATGCAAGAGCACCTGGTACGGTCAAGGACACTTCACCACCCAGCTGGTTTGGTCAAGGCTGAGATGGTAGGGCTGGCCCAAGGGTGCAGGGTGAGGCACTGCCCCAAGTATCATGGTTACTGCCTCTGGAAAGTACATCTTGCTGACTGAAAGCTTAAAGAACAAAAGACATGATAACATATTCTTGATTGTAACTTATTCCAGCAAGCCCTGAGTTTAGGTGCTGTGAGCATAATCTCTTGGCATAAGTAATATTAAGACAGTACCTGCCAAAAAGACATTTATCTCATAATAAAACTTTATTTACTTGTTGAGGTGATACTTACATTGCAGTGATAGTGAGGCTTCATTTAGTTAGCCACTAAATTAGGACACCTTATTTAAAAGCACTGATTGTATCTTCCTGCCCTGCTATGTGCTTTATTTTTTACTATTATTTTGGGAAATTTGTTAATGGGAAATCTCTGGTTAGAAGATTGCTGCTTTTTAGAATGTTTTTTTGTAGTATTTTATAAATTTGATAACTTTTTGTATGGATAATTCATTGGTAAATTTTTACAGGACCAATTAATGCAAATTAGGGGCATGTAATAAACACAAGTAATTTATCTTGTGGGGCATAACTAGAAGTGTCATAGCCATTTTTATGAGTAGTCAGTTGGCTTGTGAAACTATTACAAATGATTCATCGTAAGTTAAATTTTTTTTTATTCTTTAAAAATCTTTTCGTAAATAATTCTTAATATAAAATGTGACTAGCCTTTTTCATGGTGTTTCCATACTTACACATAGGAATATTGTCATCTTGTAGACATGACTGGTGTTAAGTACCACAGCCAAAACATAATCAAAATATACATTATGAGCAATAATAAAGAACAGCAGTGATATGAAGAAATAATTCCATGCTGGTGTGCTGATGATACCATAAATGAGGTCATTCAAATGCTTTGAAAGAAATGTATTCCCTTATCCCCTGTATTTTTTAATGTATCTGAAACAAGTTTTTTACCCTTTACTTCTCTTTTGAAATCAAACCTCTTTGAACATTTTCCAAAGAAAAAATTTCCTGATTTTTTTTAAGGTTTTGAATTGCTCTGTAGAATTGACCAAACAAAACCCATTCTATACAACTTGAAAGAATAATAAAAATGGAGCAGTTTTGCCACAGAAGTGTTTTAAAAGGTTTCTGGTATCTGTTCAGATTTATGGGTCTCCTTAAAAAGGTCCAGTATCTCAGTCAGAAGCACCAGATTTAGATTTTAACAATAATTTTCTTCTGTGATCGTAGTTTTATATGAAAATTATACTAATTACGTATAAGTTAGTTTGCACATGTAACTAGAGCATAAATGGCAAATTTGGCATGTTTCTCTGGTCATGTTCTTTACTTCAAATTCTTGAAACCCAAAGACTGGTGCTTTTGCTTACATTTTTCTTCTCTCTCTACTCCAAAACACCTCCCACTCACAAAACCTATTACTTTGCCTCAGGCAGCCTTTGGGTTGGCAAACCAAGAATAAAAATATTTAATAAAGTGTGATAGGAAAGTTGCAAGTAAGGCAAGGCAGTGAAATGGATTCTTTATAGCAAGTGAGATCATGATTAAATGAACTTTGCGTATGGAGAACAAATTTAGCCCACTGGCCTTGAACCTATGGGTTTTTTGTGTTTATGCATGGTTTACATAATTTTATTTTCCATGTACATGGTTTGTAACACTGCAGTTAAGGTGCACAGGGCAGCATCAGTTGATATTTTGCAATGGAAAAATCAAGGTGAAGGTGAAGAAGAAAAATGGTGAGGGAATGCTACGTGTGAGATCTAATTTTACAATGGACAAGAAAGGCATCATCAAGTTTTACTTAGTATCTGAAAACAGAAGGAAGTGTCTGTATTTGCCCTTTATTTATGCATAGATATATTTCTCTTTCCACATGTTTCTGAGAAAATACAGCACTGCAAAATGAACTGCAAGTAAGAAACTTGCTTTGCAAAACAGGGTTTTTTGTGGCTGTGTTGCAAGTTTGTTGTCCTTGTGTGGTTTTGTGCAATTATCTGGAAAAAACCCCTTCATGTTCCCACTATCAGCTCTTTTTTTTTTCTACTTCTTTTCCCAGTCTGTTCCCTGTACAGTTCACAGTAGTTCCCTGTACAGTTCAAAGTAGTTGCCTGTATATTTTTCTTCCAATGTGATGTATTTGTCTAACAAACGTTGGAATTAACTATTCTTAAAAATGCAATGAGGTTTTCCACTCTTAAAATTTATTAAGTATTTAAAATAACAAGTTCCTTTAATTCTTTTGTTTGCTTCAGCCTCTATACTCATTTTACAGCTAATCTTTTGGGTTTTGATACATGCATTTAAAAAAACCCAACCCTCAGAGCATTTCATTAATACATCAGAATACACATCCTTTCTAGAATATAAAACATTATAATGTTCATTATTACCCTATGAAAGTATGTGAAAATATAGGGACATTCAGTGCCTGCCTACATGTGCGCAAAGCTAAAATACGGCTTTTTTCACTTAGGTGTAAATTTGCTTGATTGCCAAAGAGTTCACTGATTCCTCTTCATATTGTCAGATAGGTTCCATTAAGAATCTTTACACAAAAGTAGCTATAAAAAGAAAAACACAAGAGGAAAAGAGCTCAATTTATTTATTATTACTGATTTTAAAAACTTTTTAAATTATATAGTGACAAATACTGCTTTTTACGCTGCAATATTAAGTTTGAGTGCATCCTCAAAATATGTGAAATACTGAATTTATAGTGATGTTTGTGATGAAAACATTTGTAAATACCTGTTTTGAAAGAGGTGTTGGTGCTATTACATTCCTGAGCTTTAGGTACTTACATTTAGGATTTACAGTTTCAATTTGTATGAGTTCAGTAACTGAGTGGGCAGAATACCATGTAAAATATACAATATAAAGAGATGGCTGTAATATATGTTATCTACATTCATGTTGAGGGCCACATACACTTTTTTTTTCTTCTGAAGGGTCTTCACTGGTCATATCATGAATTGAGTGCTTTTAGGTTTTCAGAAAATGGTTACCCAGGAACAGACTAGTCAGTAGAAGTTCTTTAGTCTTATGTATTATGGCCAGAATTGTTTCAGTGTATTACAGACATTTTGGGGATAGGGCTATTGGGGCTACTGATTTCATATGGGCTATGAAGTGTTGGTAGTCTATTGGGGCTACTGATTTCATATGGGCTATGAAGTGTTGGTAGTTCCATTCTTTCTCATTTATTGGCTGATGTAGAATACATCCTGAAGAGTATGACTTGAAGAGAAACACAGAAGAATATTTTAGGCAGTTCACATAATGTTTTTGTTGGAAAGTCTGAAAAAGCTATGGCAAATGTTTACAAGATTTGGCTCTATGTTTTTAAAATTAAATGGACATGTCTTTTTAGTAAATTTAAAAGAACAACATAAATTCTTGGAGCGTATACATACTTCTTTTAAGCCTTCATTAAAATTGTATTTATTCAATTAACCTTATGCCTAACTTTGTCTAGGAAAATTAGATTTAATGCCAGGAACACAGATAGCTAATTCTGACACTTTAATAAACACCTCTCATTTCATAATGAGCCCACATCTCTTTGATTTTAGCAAGTAGGAATCAACCCATTTCTTCCCTTTTCTTAACACTTCACCTTAGATCTAGCTCAGTCTTTGGTGAGTTTTTGGGCACAGTTTTCCAGCCTCCTTTTTTCTTAATTAATCACAGCTTCTGTCTGGGCACTAAGCCAAGGCCTGTACTCTCTTGAAAATGCATTCTTGGAAAATTATGGGTACAGAGACTAGTACCAAGACACTCAAGACACAATCCACATATTGTCTGAATACAGTGGGGCACCATGTGGCTAAAAACTGTGGTTTAATTGCCATTCTTCAGATTTAAGACATATATAGATAATATTACTTAACAAGTTGATTTTAAAATGTTTTCTTGGTTTCTGAGAAAAGTTTGTGCTGTGTTATACTGTGGATCCTTAACTGGCAGTCCAAGGGCGAAATTTCAAAGGACTGGACTACAATTTCCTCTTTATGAGGAAAGTTACATTTCTGTAACTGTTTTCAGAGTGTTTCTTTTTCCCCTTTCTAGATTATGAAAATATTCTCAGAAATTATGAGCAAGGAAAAATCAGGAAGTTATTTTAACTTATTCTTCAAAATAAGCATCACCTCTTCAAGGAGTGACAGAATCAGAACAGTAGAACAAAATTTATCGTCATATTGACCATCTTTCTGCTAGAACAGGGTACTTTCCTAAAATAATTTTTCTAGTATGTTTTCCTGTCCAGTATAAATGTATGTATTTAAGCTCCATACTGTCAAACCTTGTTAGCATTATACATGTATTTGAGAATGGGTTCTTTGGGGCAGAAAATTATTAATCTTTATTTTGATAAAACATTCAAGTGTCACTTTTCATTTATTTTAGTGATCTTCTTAGTCATAGCCAGAGAAAACACTTTTTTTAAAAAATATTATTATTTCAAACCTCAGTTCCTTGATTTTATTATCCTTAATTTTAAAAGAAGTTACTTGTGAAGATACCTAAATCTACATCCTAGACCTTAACTTCTGTTCTCTCTATGGTTTACAATTCAGAATACACAATAGTTCCCAGAATATAAATGCAAAATTCAGGGGCCTGAGCCTACCGTGTTTTTTTTTCCTTTACAGCTTTAGTAAGCATGAGGATTGTATCCATTTTTATGGCTCGCTCTTTCTCTGGGCTATAGACTATTACTTTTGTTCATTAGGCCTGAAAAAGTTGTAATAAGGATCTCATTATTTCTTTATTTATCAGGACAGAAGTTCCCTCTAACTTTCTCCACCCCTTCTAACCATTTCAGCAAACTCCTAATTTTTTTCATTACTTTCTCTTAATCTGTTATCATACTGATTTATGCCTCATTTCCTGAACCCACAAATTCAGAGTAGAGCCGAAATGACAGTTTTATTTTGGTGCCATATTTCTATTCCCCACGTTCCCTATATTCAGAACCACATTTCCTTTCTTCATCACAGATCCAACTATATTTTTCTAACCTGTTTTACAGTATGTTGCAGCATACCTTAACCTCTGAAAAGCTGAAGGCCTCCCATTCACAGCTCCGTAGCTCTGCCCAAGTCTTATCTTCCTCTTTTAACTCTGCAGTCAACAGAAAAGGAAACAACCAGGGCTTAGTAGATAACAGTAGTTAAATTAAATAACCAATAACATATGTACACAAGCTTGGCAACTAATTACTGTGTGCAGCATCTGGACCTGACCAAAGCACGCTCCATGGAGCACTGTTGGTGTAAGGGGCAAGAGCAACCAGTAGGGAAACTACATCAGAGGATGCCCTGCTAAGCTATACAGTTACTCTGGAAAAATATTTGGATGGACCTCCTCACAGGCTGCTGAGGGTGTCCTGAAGAGGATGCTCATTTTGGAAGATTTCTGTTGCATCTCTTCCCATCCATCCACTACTGCATTTTTCTTTCCCTTTTCTTTCTTCCTCTTTCTCCTTGTCTTTCCCCCTCCTTTCTGTCTTTTCTCATTTTTCCTCAGAAATTACTTCTATTACTAGAGTTGGTGGATGTTATAAGCTATGGACACTACAAATAAATCTTTGCGCATGAAGCTTCCTCTACACTCATTTATGTTGCTGATTTTAATGAGACTGAATGAGAAAAGGAAACATATCACATTTATTGAAATTTCGTTGCTTGCTTCTGCCAATAGAAATTTGTATATTAATACAAATATTCACTGCATTTTTTTTTTAGTTTTGAAAACTCCATAGTAATAGTCAATTGGTGATTATCTTCCTTGTAAAATCTAACGTATAGGCCAGTTTGTCCAATAATTCAGCTTCTATGGTAATGATTCAGCTCTCACTGATTTTTAAGATGTCTGACGTTGTGTAGAAGATGCCATAGCACGTGATCCAGAATACATTTTCTGACCTGTGATTGTTGTTTGCCGCTCGGTGTAGATTTACGCCTACGTATTTGAGAATATCCGATCAGTTCAGCTGGAGGCTTTACTTCTCTCCCTGCTGAGCATTGTGGTGCTTGTTGTTGTTAAAGAACTGAATGAGAAATTTCAGAGAGACATTAAAGTTGTTCTTCCCATCGATCTACTTCTGGTGAGTACAAAATTATATATCAGGCTTTTTCTTAGAGAGCTTTAAGTGGTTCAACTAACCTACTGAAGTTTACTGTGCTGTCCACAGTTACCCACACCCACACCTGCCACTTATTAAATGGACAGCTAATTTTCATGGCTGTATGTTACTTGTAAGAACAGGAAACAGTTTGGCTAAACAATTAAGAAAGAAATGACATATGCTCCCAATTTGTATAATATTTTTCATGTGTTTACTACTTTTTACATAGTCATAGGAACACAAAGCCTAGAATGTTAAAGTGTAAGAAGTTTGAAATAGAAAATGAAAAGTAAGTGGCACACTGTAACTCCAGGCAAGTTTTGTGCTGGGTAGTTGTGGCTTAAATATTGCTTTTTATTTATCTGCAACAAAATTAAATATCTATGCTGCTCCTTTATATAATTTTACTATTTATTTTAACATGACATAGACTAAATTGAAATTAACTATTGCATTATAAACCTCTGCTTTAAGGATTAAGCTGTAGTCATGTGATCAGCATCAGGGTAGAAGGTTTCTTGTTTTCTCTAAGCCTCTGAAACAAAATAAAAAATATCAAGGACAGGTGTTTTTCATGGTAGATTATCACAATTAATCTCCTTTTGCTGGAAAAAGTTATTTACAAAAGAATAATTTTTATTGGGCGAAATGCTGGAAAAGGAGGTAGTGTGGTTCTGCTCCATGCTTTAAGATCTGTTTCTGTCACCTTTTTTAAAATACGGGATAAAATGTACTAGCAAACTAAGGATTGTGGACACTGGAACTGTGCCTGTTCTACTGGGATTTGTGTGTTCATCTCATAAAAAGTACAGGAAATGATTTTGAACCTCTTTGGGGTCAAACTTTCCACTCCCTCAGCAAGATTCATACCTGCTGGAACATAAAAATGAGAGGCAGACACATATTCTGCTGTGTTTTGTGCTGAAATCAACAATGCCATTCTGGATTAGATGTGCTCAGAGAACATCTGCTGAATCAGACTACACAAGAACACCTAAATTACATACTTTAAGCTGCTCACATGAGTGGCAGTGGTTTGGGGTGCAGGCTGAACAGAGGGAGTTTGGACTCTGATTGGCAAGGTTCCTGAAGCTCTACAGAGACTCATACAAATCTCCTTCATTACAAACTGCACTGTAGTCCTTCTTCAGCCATCTTTTCTAAATTCATTATTGTGTCCAGATCTTAGTTTCTTTTGAGTCTCTTCCACAGTTGCAAAAATTTCATAATAACACTTTGCTGTCTTACTAGATTGATCTGAGGATAAATGTATGAACAGTGTCTTCTGAGTAGGTGTGTCAATGATAGGGACCATGTCAGAAGCTAAAACCAATAGAAATATAATATCTTTTTCTGTTTTGAATCAATAGATAATTGCTACATCCATTGCTTGCTACTATGCTGATATGGAATACGTCTATGGGCTAGAAGTTGTGGGACATATTCCTGAAGGGTAATGTGCTTTTTATTAGCTCGTGGCTTTTAAATATGTTTATTTCTGAGAACAGTCTCTGAAGAGGTCAAAGTAGTTTTCCAAAATAAGAAATGGCAAAAATCTATTATGTTCATTTCCCTTCTCTTCAAATACTCTCTCACAATTCAACCCCATGTTAACAAATTTTATCTGTATAGATACCATCACAAAAATACATTCTTGTACATTTTCATAGCTTTTTATGACTCTATGGAATAAAACGTAGGCACTAAATACTTGATGTATGAGAGAAGGGCAGAACAGTTTCTACAAGATTATTGCAACCTGCTTTTTGAGAGTTGCCTTGGGCTATCGTAGCAGAAAAGACTTACAGTGAGATAAGATTTATCGATTACTACACTTCATCCTTCATATAGTAATTTTAGGCAATATAGCTTCTAAGGAAATGTGAAGGATTTAATTATGCCTAATCTAAAAAAGAGCATTTTTACCACAGTTAGTAATACACTTTTCTCTGTGACCTTGACAGCGGGAAAAAAAAAATCAGTATAATTAGCTGCAAAGAGAAATTAGATTAGTTTTCAGACAAAATGTTCAAACTCTACAGGTTGTTATGGAAGACCACAGCTGTTGTGTAACCTCCTTTTTGGATATTGCAGGATTTCCCTAAATTTCACAAAGTACAAGTTCAAGATGTCGTGAGTGCCTGTGTGGTCGTTTGCACTGATAGAAATAAAACAAGGGACATTTCTGAGAACAAAAACTGGTTTAGAGCATTTAGGGCATGCTATGAAGCTGAGATTAAAACAGGGAAAATGTGCCCCTTCAATGCGTAATGAACAGGTGAACTGTATTTGTTCAGCTTTAATCACAAATTTATATTCTGTCTAACTTCATGGGAGTAGTGCTGAAAAATAGAAGCAGAGCCTGCATCATTCCTGTGTGGTTTTAGGCATTTACCTGAAATATGTAACTGCCTTGTCAGTGGAGAGCATCAGAAACCTTAAGAGCACAATTTGTTTCTTAGGTGGTATGATTTGTGCTCTGGAGAAACCAAAGGCTTTTTGTGGGGTACAATCTAGAGTGATTCGGTTCTTAACTGAGTTGTTTTGTAGCAGTCCCAATTAGAAGGTCTCCATTAGATGGAATAAATGTCCATACTTTCCAAAACCTACTGGATATGAAACTGTTTAAAAAGTTTAAATTAAACTTTACAGGTAATCCAACCATTACCAAAAATAAAAATACAATAGAGTGTCTTCTACTGAACACTAAAAAATTAGTGAATGGTTGCTGATTTTATCTGTCAGTGAGGGAATTAAATTGAATACTCCACCTGAAACCGTTTTATCTTCTACAAATTCTCTTCTGCAGTTCCCACCAGACTGAGGTCTCACTAATCTAAAATATTGAAAAGTGTCACTTTACAAGTAACAGAAAAAGTAGCTGTTCATGCAGAGATTGTTTCCCTTGTATTTGCATGAATTGCAGATATATAGAGACTATGTATCAAGTTTTGAAAAAACTCTTGTCTTTATTTTTTATAGGTTGCCATCACCAAAAACACCACCCATGAACGTCCTGCCTGAAGTAGTTACTGAAGCTTTTGGAGTAGCACTGGTTGGTTATGCAGCCTCACTAGCTCTTGCTCAAGGCTCTGCTAAAAAGTTTAAATACACTGTAGATGACAACCAGGTAAAGCTCTTTCTCCTTCCTGTCACTAAGCCTTGCCATCGCTTCGTCATTTTGGAAAGTATTATAGATGAACACCCAGTAGGAAAGGGTATGCTCCCTATGGCATCTGACGCCTTCTAGTCATTACAGAACACCCACATCTTGTTCAAATCATCTCTGCAGAATGCCCTCATTGGTTGAGGCCTTCTTTTAGGGAAGTGCATCCTTCAGGATAATATTGTAAGGCTACATTCAGTGCAGCATTTGGGCATTAATGCATTTTTCACTGCTCTAAGGTGACTCTTAAAGACAAGTTATGAAGTTAAATCAGCCACTGATTAATGAAACAAAGCAATTCTAAAACAAAACCAGGTACTTATAGCCCCAGGACACATCTGATGTCATAAAAGCAAGTTATTTTATGCAAAGTAGAAGTCTCATCTGAAATAAAGGTTTATTTGTATAAAAGAAGCAGGGTGGGTTCAGAGAGTGCTGCCAAATTTACAGCATGGGCTTTCTGTTCAGACTTCCACTTTACAGAGGATATGCTTGAATAAAACTGGGCCATTATTCATACACTACTACATTGCTTGTCATGGTGGGTGGGTAACTCAAAGCCAATTGGAAATCCATGGAGACAATAATTCAAACACTGTGATAAGAAATGCTCAATTTCAGATTACTAGTAATAGTACTTGTGTGATGAAAATGCTGCCTCCACCTTTCTATGAAGTGATTCGGGGTGAATGACGTAGGGTTGAATGAAGAATGGTTGGCTTTGCAGCTAGAGGTGTATTGGAACCCCCTATTTGGACAGGTTGGTCTTGCTACATCTGCTCCTCTCCTTTAGAACTCTCGTAGCTTACACAGCTAATTACTGAAGCCTTGGAAACTATGTGCATGTTTGCACTGCATTCAGGGGCCAGGCATAGTGCCCTGCATGGTGCCACGTGGGTGGGTGTGTGTGAGGCTGCCTGGGAAGCTTTTAGAAGGTGCTGTTCTGTGATGCGAAGATAAACTTATGATTAGGTGTTCTCTTGTCTGGATACAGTGCCATTTTTGTCCTAAGCACTTCTGAGGTCTTTTCTTACACGTTTGCCTCAGAAGACCAATATGCTTCTAACAGTCTGGGGAAGAAGACTGATGCTGGGTGGTCAAGTAGGAACGCTTCCTTAGAAAACACTGCTCAGCTTGGGCTGCATGTACAAGGTGGCTTTTCCACTTTTTCTTCTATAAATATTTGTTCAGGCATGTCTGCATTTTGACTGTGAACAAACACCAAATACGTTTGTGATGAAAGACAGCACGCAAATAGTATGGCTATCACACTTCACTTTCACTAAAATATGCTCTAAAAGAAACAAAATCAGTGTCTGTCTTTATCCAGTAGAGTCATAAGCCAGAAATTATCTGGACACTCCAAATATGACTATCAGGGCTCTGGCCAGTTAAAAGGCCAGATGTGGATCAAGATGTAAATATTTTTGTTGAACTTCATCTTCAAAACTTAGCAAAAGCATTTATTGTGTGAACAAAATGTGCCTACTGCTTTTGATAAATCTGGTTCAGCAGCTCATCACTCAAATTAATTTTGAGCTGAGAGAAGATATATTCTGTTGGGAAATCTTTTTTCATGAACATATGTGATTTTTTTTTCCTTCAAAAATACGCCCATCCTTTATCATTGTTAATATTTACATAGGGGACTCCTTTGTTGGCAAGAAGCATTGAAATGACAGAACAATAGGAAAAAAACATCTTCTATTTAACAACTTTGCAGGAATTTTTGGCTCATGGCCTCAGCAACGTGATTCCTTCATTTTTCTTTTGCATACCAAGTGCTGCAGCGATGGGACGGACGGCACTTTTGTACAGTACGGGCGCCAAAACACAGGTAACAGGTTAGAGTGAAGTACGTCAGAGAATTAGAGCTGTAATACTGCTCACTGGGACTTGTACTGATTTGTGCATTGTATTTCCCTATTATCCCTTCTCCTCTGTCCTGAGAATGACTCTGCCCTGACATTTTTAACAATCTGCATGAAATTGCATCCAATCAGCAATGTCTTCCTAGCAAAGCTAATATTTCCAATTTACTCATTTTTACCTGCTTAATTCAATTTAAACTGTCAGGTCTGTGGCATCAAGAAGGTTAGGACTTGTGTTTTCAGACTGCAGAAAACTACATAAAAACCCTTTCAGTATATTTGTCAGCAGCGTAACAAAAGTGCCCTCTGATGGTGTTTAATGGATTTAGTGGTACAGGCTAAACTGAGGTTTTTTAGGTTTAATAGTGACCATGGTTGTGGTTCTAGGTTGATGGTTGGACTTGAAGACCTTAAAGGTCTTTTCTAACCTTAGCAGTTCTATGATTCTCTTGCCTGTATAAAGGCCGTTATCTACAAGGAAAAGGGTAATGAGGTACAACTGACAAAGCTAAGTGCAATCCATAGGTACTGTTTCTTCTTGATCATGTCCTGTAATTATTTCTCATGCAGATATCACAATACTAAGGAATTATTCAGGGCTTTACTTCAAAAATCTACATGTTAATTACTTGCTAATTAGCCGACAGGGTACTCCGAACTCAAGTAATCATAATGAATAATCTAACAAATAATAATCTTGAAAAGCGAGATGCAAATACTTTAGCTACTCCTTGCTGTTAGTTATTTCATATGTTTTCATTGGATTCAATGTCATATCATGTGCCCTCATCCTCACAGACATCCTCTTTTGCAACCTATCAGTGTACTGATTGTACAATTTGCAGTTGTACTGCATCATGTTGTACTGGCTTTTTCAAGGAAGATTTAAGGTAACCTGAAGACCTACACCTGAAGACCTTTAACCTGAAGGCATATAGGGTATTTGAGCACTTTGGTTCTGGTACATGTAGAAAAAGGTTAGACTTAGAAGGTTATTCAATACATGAAATGGAAAAAGAAACCACCATAGTTTGATTTCAAGGTAGGAAATGTATGGTAAAAGTCTGATTTGTTTTATACATTGGTTTCACAGTATAGCAGAGCCTGCATGTTAGACCATGCCTATGAGAGTACTTCAATAAATATAACAATTTTTTGCCTTTTTTTTGGAAAGCAACATATCCACTTGATCCCCTACTTTGTGGCTGCCTAGGCAAAAAGAAGAGATGAGAAGAACATCACTTATAAACGTTGGTGAAGTCATAGGCAAAAAGAAGAGAGAGGGGTTGCTTTGATTACCCAGAGACAAGAAGTAATGCAAAGAGATTTTCAGGAGCACAGAGCAGTCCTTTTTTCTCAAATGGCTATACCTGGGTTTCAATTTTGCCATTTGTTCTTCAGTGATATCTTTTCCTACTCTGTCATGGACTCTATCATGGACTAGAAGTGTCCTTCAAATAGAATCAACAATTTTTTTGCTTGCTCTTTGTGAAAGCAGAAAGAGGGAAAAGTTCCTTGTGACTTTACCAGCAGATTTTCTGTCCCTTTTTCTGTAAACACACTGTCTATCTTTCTTGATGGTATTTTTAAGTACACCATGACTTTAATTTTCTAGTGTTTTAGCAACTTGTCTGGTTTTGTTTTTAACAACTTGTCTCTTAAAATGAAACCTAATTATTTTAGTAAAGAAACATAATATCGATATAAAAATAAAGTGAGCATCTGTCTACTTATCGTCAAAAACCTTCTGTGAATCTGAACTTTATCTTTGTAAGAGCAGAAGAACTCAGTGAACACTCAGAGTGGAGTAGGACCGTGCAATTTTACTGTCGTTTTCCATCAGATTAATACCATAAATACTGTGAAGAAGCATATAATTATTAGACCATATATTTTTCTGGATTAATTTTACCTACATTAATTATGATTTTAAAAATCTTTTTTAAAAACTCTACCCACATTTTCTAAAATAAATTCTGCTGATATTAACATGAAATCATTAGTAATTTCTGACTTAAAACAATAGTTTTCTTTTAGTGTTAATCCCAGTAAAAGAAGCTAGAAGTCTTCTGCAAAAATGACAACATACGTAACTTCTGCTTTGTGCTATGACAGATCTGCTATTTAGTGCAACATGGGGTGCATGGCTATAAATATGTTAGAGAATGACAGTGGGTGCTGAGAAACTTCTGGGATGAGATATTGCACACACATGCTCTATTTAATAACCACGTGTATAAGTGATGCTCTGGTCTGTCTGTGTGCTGGTAGCAGGGTCAAGCACAGATGCTGAGATCTCTCACTATGTTTTCACTCTAGTTGGCTGAAGGTAATCCAGATATTAAAACTGAAATTATCTGCATCTGCAATTCACAGATATGTTAAGAGCTAACATCTTCAGCATCTGATTCTTGACTTTGTTTACAAAATTTTATAATTAATCTTTTTCACAATTTTTTTGTTGTTGTTGGACAAAATGATCTTCATTCCTTGTTTATTGTAGGTGGCTTGCCTTATCTCTTGTGTACTAATTCTTGTGGTGATCTATGCAATTGGACCTATGCTGTACTGGCTTCCTATGGTATGGTACTTATCTTTTCTAAAGATAAAGATGTAAACCACTTTTTAATGATTTTTTTGTTTTTTTCAGAGAAAGGTAGTCCTACGTCTAGAACTAAAGCTCTATTTAATGTCATTGGGGGAAAGAATAGTAAGGGCACAGTAAGTCTCAAAATCATAAAATACAGATGTGACAACAGAAGACATATAGATTTGACATATATATAGTTCCATATATAGGCTATTACATAAATAAATAAAAAAATTGCATTTCTCTCCTACTTACTTTTGGCCTGTAATTTATGAAGAACATACAGCCAGGTTGCTGTGGATTTGTAAATTGACAAAATGTGGTAGAAATTAATAAAGATTCATGATACTTCTCCAGATATGTATGTAATACATGACTTTGCTCTTCAAATTAATTTGCCACAAATTATTTTAGATAGTGATCTAAGCTTAATTACAGAAAGATTATGAAATATTCTTATATCTCTGTCATGGAATACATCTTCTATGTTAAAACTACAAAACAGTGTGGCATCTTTTCACGTAAGCTTTTGGTATTACAAATTAATAGTTAATTTTCACTAGAGGCATGTCAAAGCTGCAAAATACAGCTCCAAACTTGTCCACAATTCTGCCATGTTTCTACATGAAATTTTAGCTTAACTATGTTTTAAATTTACTTTGTGCTATTGTTTACATGGTGTCGTGAAAGTTCTCACTTTTCAAACAGATCCTTTTATAGCTTATTTTAACCATGCAAAGTAAGGACACTTGAAGAGGGGCGCACAATATGTCCTTTTTTTTTTACTTTCCTACATTCTTTTCTTTTCTTTCTTTTTTCCTATTTTCCTACTTTAAATTTTTAAAATGGATTATATGTAAATTTTGACTGGTTTCCTGTTGGCATTTTTTCCCATATTTAAAATACACTCTTTGGTTGTTGCTTTCTTGATATTTTAATTCTCTTCTAATATGCTTTTTCATCCCTCCCCACCTATGCACTGCAAGTTCATTGGTTTGTACTCCATTCTTTTTGGTTATAGATCATCTATGATCCATATCCTTCTTTCTGATTCAGAGAACAAAAAATTATTTTGTTTGCTTCAAAATTATTGGCCTTAGAGGCCTTCACTAGGGGAAGGAGAGGAAGTGAAGAAGAGGAGTTAAAATTCTTCACTGTGTAGAAGTAGATGAAATTTCTGTAATTTTCTCACAATTAGGTGGCCTATAGATTGCCTTCACAAAAAAAAAAAAAGGTGATGCTATTAGTGTTTATGTCACAAGGACACCTGTGCTTATCCTGTTTTTGAAACACTTAACCAGATTTTTTACAATTTCATTATAATATTGACTGCTAAATAAAAGAGGGACCATTTCTTTTCACTAACAATTCTGCAAATAGCTTTTGTTTTCATGTGTTTGCAGTGTGTCTTAGCAAGCATTATTGTTGTGGGCTTGAAGGGGATGCTAATGCAGTTCCGTGATTTAAAAAAATATTGGAATGTGGATAAAATAGACTGGGTAAGTAAAATTTAATCTAAAGTGGTTTTCCTGAGACTTTTTAATAAATATCTGCTAAATGAACTTTAATAGCTCTACGGCCCTAGAAGAGACAAGTGCAAGCCATAATTAGTATTTTTGTGTACTATTGGCTCAGAATAACAGCATCTCTAGTATCAGTTGTATTAGAAAATGGCATTTTAGCAAATGGTAAAGAGTTAAACCTAATTTAATGCTGACAATGTGTATACAGACCAATCAGGTTAACGGGGGCAAATATGTGTTTCATTTTTATGCCTTCTCTATCTGGTTGACACAAGCTTTTGCTGTTGTAGTATTATGGAAAAGATTTGGGTATCTTGGTCCTCTGAGGATATGGAATGACCATACAGGAAAAATAGAACTGGAAACACTGGAGATGCAGAATGATACATTTTGAGGGGTTGCTGTAGGTAAATTGCCCTAACTCTTTCAGATTTTGCAAACAGAATATCTACTGTTCAATCATAATGAAAGATTCTGCACTAGGAGGGAAAGAATACATCAGAAATCTAGTTTAATACAAAGTCTGAATAGTCTGACAGAATTTGCACAGAATTCCTTGTGAATATTAAAGACAAATCCATGTGTGAGAAAAGTCCTGTATTCCTCCTCTGTGGGAGTTTTTGAATGTATTGGCCAGTTAGTGGCCAACTTCTAGGCACTTACATAGATACATATATACTGACATCCCATATGTTTAAGGTAACAAACATTCAGAAAGATATTTTGACCATATTGTCCTTCTCTGTGGTGGGAGATACAGTTTACTGGAGTTAGTATTAGGCTTTCATGAACTCACCAGTGATTTACAGCAGTAATGGTTAAGTCTGACGAATCATTTAGACTGAGTAAAATGTGTTTTTTTAATGGGGTACTGGATTTCAGTATGGGAAATAGAGAAAACAACATCAGGTGTGGTTATGTGAGATTTTTCATATTTTTCACATTTAGTCAAGGAAAACTAGAAGTTTTCTTTTTTTTGTTTGGTTTGTTGGTTTGGGGTTTTTTTGGTATCACCCAGAAGAAAAGCTCTCTTTCATGAAATCTTATGCCCCTTAAGCAGTAAAATTCTGAAAATATTTTCTATCCATTGTACTGTACTTGATCTTCAGTTTAACACATATTGCCAATGACAGAAATGGTGGATGACGTGGATCAAGAATTATTTTGGGTACACTGGTCTTAAGAAAATGGTAGTTATGGGAGAGAGATATATATTCTCTATCAGTGCATTGAGATAATAAGTAGTTAAGTTTTCCAGCAGGATATTCTGGAATCTTAATAGATTTGATGCACTTTCACTTAGAGTTGCCTGATTGATTTTTGCTTTTCTGGTTTTGGCAGAAAAGGCTGAGTGAGTAGTTAGTTATTACATCTCTGATGTCTGTCATCATTTCTAAGAGAGGTTATAGAAAGGGGGAGTTTGCTGGGTTCATCTTTTTGACTGAATATACTTGAAAAATGATTAATCTTCAAGTAGTTGTACCATCAGTCCTTAGCTTGACAGGGTAAATCATCTTGCTTTAGATAGAATAGTTTAAAGTAAGGCTATAAACATTGATCTTGCATTGCTGCCTGCTCTGAGGAGCCCCACCAAGCCCAGTGATTTGTATAACTACATTGGTGTTATTTTGGCCTGAAAAGATTCACCCCAGCAATTGACAGAACTGGAAATGAATCATTCAGTCACCCAGGTTATCCAAAGTGTTTTGAAAATAGAAACTCTAACAAAACATTTGGAAATAATTAGCAGTTGTCCTTTCTGGAACTGATTCTTTGAAGGGTGTGTGTCACGTAGCATTGAAGTCAGGTTTGTTATGTTTGTAAGTCTGGCAAATGACAGTGCATGGAAACAGAATATTATGGGGTTTGTTACCTTTCTTCTTCACACTTCCTTAAGCTTCTCATTGAACGCAAATGGGATGAATGATATTTGTGTGTTGATTAATTCTGTATAAACATAATCCTTTTAAACATAAAAGGTTCACCTCGAAAGGTACTGTTCAGGAGATGGACTTGAGGATCTTTATTCATTCCTTCCATCACAGGATATTCTGTGTTTCTATGAAATCTCTTCTTTCAGCCATGGATGGCTTTTCCTTTTAGATTTAATGTTTAGGATCAGCTGAGTTCAAATAAGCAGCTAGGCTGACAGACTTTAGTAGCCAATACCAAATATTATTGCATTATTTTTTTTCAGTTTTCTTTTGACTTGTTTTTTATGAACCCTCAGGGATGTTCTGTTTTACAACCTGCCTCTCAAATCACATTCAATTGCTTTCCAGATAGTACCCCACTATCCTTTTTCCAGAGATCTTTCCTGCTGTTCACAGCATCCATGTGAACTTTAAATGTCTCTTGCTTCTATTGCCTTAAAAAGCTCTGAGGCATTACTTCAGTTAAGGTCTTCTGTCAGTCTCTACACCTTCTTGGTTGGATGACTTCAGCAATCTCAGATTAACAATTTCACTCTTCCACTAAACGTGTTATATTGTTATATACATAACTGGGAGTGATTTGTCCTGACTTTTTTTTTGGGGGGGGGAACTACCAGGAAGCTGATCTGGTATTTGTGTGTGAGTATATCTCACTTCTCAGGTCCTCAGGTCAAAAGTTGATTTCCATATCCTGCAAGCCTAAATTCTTATGCAGGTCTACTTGACTAACTTGCCTTTTTTATTCTTCAGCTTGACAGTGCACTTTTCTAGAATCAATAAAAAGGCCAGTGAAGTTCTTGTTAACTCTTGATTTTAAGGCTCAGCATCCCAGATAAGCAGCCTTTTAAGCTAGGCAAAAACTACTGCCTGGAAATGGACTGTTGAAGAACAATATTTTCTTTGCTGTTAATCATTGGACTTGAAAGTGACCAAAGATGGGAAAAAAGTATTTCAGAAGGTGATGCTCTAAGTGAAAAATTATAATAGAATAAGGATTATTTAGTCTCTTTCTTATTAATTTCTATTAATTATATAGCAGGGATCTGGGAAATTCAACCTGGAAATACTCTGGCATTTAAAGAGAAAAACATGTTTTATGGTTGCATATATGACTTGACCACAAAATGACCACAGTTAAGACAAAGCCAAGTTCATGATTTTCTTGTAAAGCAGGAATAATGGCAAGAATTTATGGTAAAAATTACACATTCCCTGCATGGTGTTGTGATGTGAGATGTAGTTATGGATACCTGAATTGTAAGTGCATGCACATATAATAATATTTAAGGATGTAAAGAGTGCTACTAATTCAGCAGTTAAAGTAGATCCAACAAGGAAGGTCTCATTTTTGACAAGTATCCTCCAAGATCTTGCCAGTGTGAGTTTCTGAGACATGGATCCACCACTCTTCCAACATATTTTGTCAAAATATTTAGAGCAGAAGGACCAGGGAGGGATTTCCTTGAAATTTTGGAGTTCATTAGTGTAATTTCTTGGGTTTTTTAGAACTTCTTATTATCCTTAGGAGGGAGATGGCCTTTTAGATTTGTTCAGGTATTTGTCACACATGGGTCCTGATTCATGAGAGGGCTCTAAGAGCTCTGAGGGCTTTGCTACATAAACAATTTTCTGCAAGGTAGGAAACCATCTCTTCTGTGAGAATAATTTTACATCCATGCTTTTAGCTTATGACATCCTAGGGAGATTTCCTATTTTTCCTGCATTAGTGAGCATGCTACTCTGAATTATATTACTTGTGCTGTAGTTGATCTCAGTGGGGTGGCAAGGAATTTGCAAATGCTTAACCCATTGAGAGTATGCCTGCCATACAAATGATTTTTAAGAGTAATATTTGTATCAGTTCTTCTGTCTCCAGGGCTGTTTGAAAAAAATACTGTCTTAACCATTGTGTACGGAATACTTGTGAAAAATTATATTAAAGAACTACCATACCCCTTTATTATCAGAGGATCATTTAGGTTAGAAAAACCTTTAAAGACCATCTAGTTCAACCATTAACCCAGCACTGCAAAAGTCTACCACTAACCATGTCCCTAGGTGCATTAAGCAGTTCCTGCTCTGTGTCTGTGGTGGTTTTCACTTCAGCCCTTGAATCGTAAGTTTTGGAAAAGGGTGTGCTGGGGATGAATGCCTGTATCAGTCGTTTGTCTGCAGAAGGACGTGGGAGCATGGGCATTCACTCAGCCTCCTTAGAGCCAGAGCTTCCTTCAGGACTCCAGCATCTTCCCTGCTGAGACCCTTCCTGAATGAGTAGGACTTTATTGGGATTCTTCTTTCGACTACATGATGGTGAAGGCAACATGGGCCTATGTTTGAGCAAGTGATCACAGCCTCACATTACAGATAGTACAGAATTGGTCAGTCAAGTAGTGTTTAGGGTATGATTCATCTCTTCCTCAAGTAAGCAACAGCATAATCAGGTAGGAGTTAAACGAACTGCATCTTAAATTTTTCTCACTCTGATAACCAAATCTCCATCAGTTATGGTAGGAAACTAGACAACCGAGCTGCAGAAAGTTAATGCCAAGTGAGAGGAATTCTACCCATTCAGGCAATAGCTGATCATCTCAGTTTGCAATAAAAAAGCGAAGTTTATAATCTGGTTTCACCATACCTTAGTATTGCATTGTTTAGCCCTAGGTTCAGAAAGTATTCTACAACTTATTTATATGCCTTTTTCCTACCAAGTTCCCATTTCAGATGCTCCTCAAGAGTGGATAATTGAAAAATTAATGGAAAATGGAAAAGTCTAGATGAAGGCAGCTGCTATATACACAGTCACTGCACCTCTCAATGCTTCTGATACTTTCTCACATATACAGGAGTCAACATTTCTTCTGCTTGTTTCTTTTCTCCCTCTTTAGAATTTTTCTTTAAACTAGTAAAGTACAAGGATACTTTAAAAATGGATTTTGTTTTGACTTTTGAGAATAACGTGCCTGTAACACATTGTTGCTAAGATTTGAAGAGTGATTAGGTTCTATCTGTCCTGGACTATGCCTTAACCATCTTGAAGTAAGTTGCCAAAGAAAGCTTTGACAAACCTTGCAACAGCCCACAAAAAAAGTCTATCTGATCAACATAACTTCTTTCTACAAATTTCATGCTACCCTAACTAAAGAAGCACTGACTCCAGGCCAATACAAAGCACTGAAAGGGTGATTGACTAATGAGAATATAATTGTTTTGGCTCAACCTCTACATCAATGGCAGTCTCTGATTACAGTTAAGATGTAAGATACTAGGCTATAGAGAGTCACTTAACTAGCTTTCTCACTATTCAGCAGTACTTCAACATTTTTGGCTTTTATTTTTCCTATGTAGATTTTGTGTTGGGTTTTTATGCTTTCTGTTTGCTTCTGAGACATAAGGATTTTGCAGGTCTAGCAGCAGTGATTTAGTTAGATGTGATGAGGCTAAAGTCTGCAGCTGAAATAGATTGTACTGATGTGGACTCAGGTGTTGTCAAAGGTTCAGCTTTATCAGGATAAGCTAATTCTTGATCCCACCTGAACTTCAGGTTTGTGGTATTTCTGTTAGCCCTTTCATGTCCAGTGAGCTCCTTTATAAATAAATACCGTATTTGTAAATCTTAGCATTACTTTTTTACTGGTTAATTGAAACTCATATCTGTTGCTCATAAAGGTATTCTTTGCAAATTCATACACAGCAATTTGTATGAGATATGTTAAAATACAACTGGGGATTGAGGACAGTCTCAAAGAACTACCTCTTCATCTAGCAGCTGTGCCATGGAAGCAAAACTTTTGCACTAGTTAGGAGTTGAGGGAGGGAAAGGTTTCTTGATAGAGTCACATAACACTGTCTACTGTGAAGCACAAATTAGTACAGTATGACTTACATTTCATAATTCATAAAATAACAGCTCTGAAATCTCCTCAAGCAAAATTCCTGTGGTTAGGCTGAAAGTGTTCTATTGTCTCTGGCTTTCGTGAGTTAAGTAAAAGCATCAGAAAGGATAATGGCACATTGATTGTGCCATTGTAATGTGATCTGTTATTCTGCAAACACGAACAAGAAGCACTACAAGAAGTAATTGTTGAAATGGGCACCTGTGGGGATCAGTATATCGAGAGAAGTGAAAATACTTTCCATTCTTCTTTAACACCTTTTATATAAAGATCAGGTGGCAGTCTTTGCTTAAGGCTCCCCCAAGAAAAGAAATAGGTGCTTTATTATACCAATTAGATTGGTATAAGAAATCAAGTAATTTGTACTTTTTGCCTTTTAATTGTAAAATCTGGATATTTCTCAGCTGTACACATCATTGTAGTATGGAAATAAAAATGAAAATTTTTGATAAGAGAATAATTTTAATAAATGAAATGTTATTTTTTGTAAGGTTTTTTTAAAATATAATTTAAATTTCTCTTCAAAGTGACTTTAGTTTCAGATATGCTTTTGTATATTTTTTATTTTAATTTAAAATAAATCAAAAAGTTTAGTAATCAAATATTGAAAGATAGGGAAGTGATATGAAATCTCACCATTTCTGTGGGAAGGAATTCATTCCCCAGTAATTTTTGTTATAGAGTCATTTTAGGCAGCTGTACTCTGATAACCACCACTTTTAATCAGCCTCCTTGCAAATTATAATTCCCACTTATATGATTAGTGGGTGAAGAGCTCTCTGTATGTGACCTCATTAGGGTACATCCTTACTGAGTGAAAGGAAAGGAGGATCTAAAATCTGTGCAGTCAAGAAAGTGGCAAGAACTTGCAATGTGAAATATAAAATACAGGTTTTACGAAACAACAGTTCAGTCTGAATTGTGCTGTTAGCACAAGTACATATGCTATTTTAAGTCACTCTGGAAGGAACCTCTGTGATCACTGGGATGAGCAGTGCCATGTTGCAAGTCGTGTCCCATGGGGAGGCATTACTTTAATTGCTAATTCAGTCTTCATTATTTGCCAGTTCAAAGATCCAAATGTTCACATCTGAGAAACTACCTCAGTTTTAAAAATCATTCATGAAATGCACATTGCTATAACATTTAAAACTAATCACCTCTTTTTGCTTCCCTCCTTCAAGAGCATATGGGTTAGTACCTACGTGTTTACAATATGCTTTGCTGCTAATGTGGGACTGTTGTATGGCGTTGTCTGCACCATAGTAATTGTGATTTTCCGCTTTCCCAGGTAAGAATCAATTTATTGGAATGTTCTACTAGCACATCATTATGTATTTTTTCTGCATATTGATTCATAGTCAAGAGACATACGGTATACTGAATTTAACGACATCAGTATTTTAGTTGCAGAAAATTACAAGATAAGACAATTCAAAAGGAAAAGTCACACCTGTGCATTTACCACAGACTAAGGATCACTACAACATTTTATGAAATGGCATTATTTTGTGATTTCACTTATTATTACACATCTGTATGATTCATTACGTGAAGGTAGAAAAAAATCAATAGAAAGGTTAATAATATAATTTTTTTCCATTAGATATTTATTTGGACCTTAATGAGAAATTATGTCTGGTAAGCCTTAGTAACTAAGCACCTTTATAAACTCCCAGGTAATATGCTGCACAGGAGTTGGCGGTTGACATTAGCGTTGCTAATACAGATTAATGAAACATAACTGCACAACTAATGTCTAATAAAAAGTATCTGTTTTGTTTATGAATTAGAAAAGCCAGAACAAATAAACTAGAGCAATCAGAAGTTCTTATATTATATATTACAGTCGCTACTTTGTACCATGAGTAAAGAGAATATATCAACTGAGGTTCATGATTGATTTGTGCTACAGAATTAATTCACAGATCACCAGGCCTGGAAATGACTTGCTGCTTGCATGCAGTTGTTTGCATGAACATTGAATCCCACTGAAATTAAGCTTAATATAGACAGCTTGATTAAATGCTTGTTAAAGTTAATGGTGTTAGCCATTTGTACACAGCTCTGTTCTCTTGGAATAAGGTGCAGAACCAGCATGAAAATAGTTTAAAATTGCAAGGCAGTTAAAAATTTTGGGAAATGATTTCTGCTTGAATCAATCAGGACCTTTGTGGTAACATTCTGCTATTCAGCAAGCTAAAATTTTGTTAAATTCTGCTAGTAAAGCAAAACACAAGTTTTCATGTTTTTACCCTGGACCTGGATGTTTGAGGTTCTCCAACCGCAGAAAGGGAGGGATATCTAACATAAAAGAGCATGCTCCTCTGTTGCCTGATATAACAGAGACCTCAGTCTGAACCTGCGCTAATTAAAGTAAATAAGACTCTTCCCGGTGATTTCTGTGTTCTTCAGTAAAGCTGCATGTGATTGTCCATGCCATCTAAAGGCACTGAACAAGGTAGCAGCCTTAAAATCTGCACTGTGCAAATGTCCTTAGCAAGGTAACATGTAGTAGGCCATGCAGTTTTGAACAAAAGTGTTAGCAGAAGCGAAGCAAGAAAAATACCTTAGATTATTTATTGAGAAGTTTCTGTTCAAATGCTAGAGTATCAGATGTGATACATGTCACGTATCAGAATGTAAATTAAAACCAGCAGCAGCTACAGCTTAATTTATGCAAAGATGAGAGAACAGCTGACTTTTGCAAGGCTCATTTAGCCAGCCCCAATACCTGCAAATACTCTTTCACATTGACACATCTATTAAATGTTTGTATTCTGAGATTATTTCCATTGCCTAGCTTTAGGCACAGAGCTCAGATAATAGCTAATTTCATAGTCTTCTTCAGTTAATTGTGTTCCTGAAAATGCTGCATTGAAGCAAGAAGGTCAACCTGCACTGAAGGTCAAGCTATAACCTACACCTACCCTCACCTACACTGAGCTGCCTTTCCAAGGCAACTTTCTCTTCTCCCAGACTGTGTAGAGGGCCCTTTCAGTTAAGTCCCCATTTTGATAGCTAGAGTGCAGTGTTCTGCTTCATCATACAAAGATGTGTCAATTTTCATGACAAATAAAATGTCTTTATTTTTCATGGCCCACAACTATTCGACATATTTATTTCCCCTTTCCTTACAGTATGATTTTGCAGGTAAAAAATATTAAGTAAATCTCTTAACTTTTGATGGTATAGATTATATATGAGCTACATTGGTTTGAGAATAGCTCTCTGGCCAGCTACAAAACAGTAATGAAAATTAAAATTAAGAAAATGAAAATGAAAAATTGAGATTTTATTCACCAGAGACTTTCATTATTCATATTTTCAAAGTGATATACCATAGTTCTAAAATGAGCTTTTTACTCTTTAACCGTATCTATATCCAAAAAGATAAGCTCTATATGCACAAAAATATTCACAGAGTGCATTGTCCCAGCTTCAGACTTCTATGCTGTGGTTTGGCATGTTTCTCTTCCTGTTTCTGTTCAAGACTACTAAGGATTTGCCTTACAGATTTTCTCTCTGTATTGATTACAGAGCAAAGACGCTGAATTTGAAAAATGTGAGAGAAGTGGAATATAAATACAAAGCAGAAGATAATTGTGTAAGTTAATTTTTTTAAAACTTTTGTGTGTGTGTGTTTCACTAATTCAGATTTGTTTATTTTCTCTAATTGGCTGTCAGACTGTAACCAGGGAGTCAAGGGAACATTTTTATGGTATGATCATTTGAAATCTAAAGCCAGTATGACATAGTAAATACAAAACTAGCTGGCCATCAGAAATTGGAATATCTTCACGGTCATGCTTCTGGTCTGAAAAGAGAAGTTAGGCAAGTCCTCTTAGACCTATCTATCTTAGTTTATTTGTCATTTTAAGTAAGGAATTGCTCTTTGTAAAAGTTTCCTAATTCCTAAGTCTAAGGAAATCTCTTGCCAGAAATGGCAAGGGCAATCTGAGCAGACAATAGCAGTCTCTGTATTCTTACCAGATTTCCTAATTTCCTGAAAGTCCTTTGGTATTCTCATCATCCACAATCTCTTTTCTGATCCCATTTCTGCCACCAGCCCCTTGTGACTGGACTGTCCCAAAAGGCGCTGTGTGTGGCTAGGCAAGGAGGGACAGCACCATGAAGTTGTCACAGACTGCTTCACACATCTCCTCACCCTATGATCAAACAAGGATACCCTCACATGAAAAACAGATGGAAGAATCTCTTCCAAAGACTGTGCTTTTAAAGTTTGGCTTCTCACAAACTCAAACTAACCAGTCAGATTATTTTGGTTATTTTCATTGCAATTATCATCAAAGCTGCTTGTGGTCAGGCCTATGGTAAGAAGAGAAGGGTAATGACCCAGAGAGGTGAACTCCCTCCTCCAAGATGAAATGGTGGGTCAGCAGCCAAGAGAGAAGTAGAACCATGTGTCCTTTCAGCACAGAGCCCCATCACTGGGACATCTTGCCTTCTCCACCGCGACAGTTTCTGTTATGTCCTTTTTGCTTTTCTAATGCTTATGAAGGGTCTTATGTATCAGTAAGCCACGTGCTCAGCAGTTACGGCCTCACCATTAAGAAGCTCTTCTTTAAAGAATTTGCTGTTTCTGGTGAATGTCTTCCATCAGAGCTATCTTGGGCTCAAAATCCGAACTTCCAGGGGCTCAGGGGCATTTACTCCTTTGGCATGTTGAGCCACACTGAAATGTGAAAGGTACATAAGAATGGGGAGGACTCCGAACTGTGAATTAAAAACACTTTTGTTGAGGCTGGTCTGGCTATCAATTATTATATCACTTTTCATTCTTAAGAAAAACATTGGAGTAATTGTCAGAGACGGGTAATCAAAGTTTTATTTGCCTGGTTTTTATCTTATCAGTTCATACAGTATTTTGTACAAATCCCTATACATCTTTTTTAAGCTGTGGTTGTTTTTTTCCTTAATAATTAAGAATAATGCCAATAACCTAGTAATAACAAACTAGTGTCTGCAGACATTGGGGAAAATAACATTTTGTTAAGGAAGCAAATTGCTCAAGGGCTTATTACACAAGACAAAGAAGGAAAATATTTTTAAGATTGAGAAAAATGCCTTTAATTGAATTTGGAGTCACTGGATTGCAGCAGGCATTTGGGGTAATTTTGAATGTATGAATGCTAGGCTGATCCAAGTTTCCCTGGTAAATAACAGCTTAGACATAAACAACAGGACTTTTAAACATCAAAATATGCAAGCTTAATGATCTACCCTGCCATTAAGGTCTGTGGACTTATAGGGGTTATTTCACCAATAAGAGAAAAGACACTTTAATGTGGAAAAAAATCAAAGGGTATTTAGAAGCTTATGTGAAACACATTGCATCACAGGCATTCACTTAAAATGAACCCTCACTGAAGCATAGATGGTGCTGTGCAGAGTGTACCAGGCAATTGCCTGTGTCCTTCTAAGGGACGGCGGGGACAGGCCACCTGAAATAATTTTCCCACTTTCTTAGTAGGGACACAACAAAGAGGATGTTCATTTTTCTTAGAACAATTCTTATTAAGAAAGAACCAAACCAGAGCCAGGAATAGCTGAATCAAATTGGGCACATTTGACCTTGCCCATTCTGGACAAAAAAAAGTATACCTAAGTCTGCCACTGTTTTGATCTGGCCTTATGATTTCATCCTTTCAAGTTTTCCACCTTGCACTTTTGGAAGTTTTTTAGCCTCTTGATCATCACAGGCTTTTATCTTTGCACATCACCCTTCCCTTTTCCTTAGTTTTCATCTTCTACTTTGCCAGTGCTGCTAAGGCACTGAAGTGCCCACTTGTCTCCACACCAAGCTGTGTAAAGCATCATTTTTATGGGAATCCGTGGGATGTGAGAGTATTGCTCCATTCAAAAATATATTGCACTCTCTTTTGCCCTTATTTTAGAGCTCTCTTTTGTATAAACTGAGCCATTTTAACTGCCCTGCTTTGCCACTTGTCTGACTGAGGTATGTTGGTGATGTGATATTTACCACAATTGCATTCGTAGGTAAATTGCGCAAAGTCCCTACACATAGTCTGGTGTTCTTTGCCTCACTTTGGGATGTTTGAAATGTTTCCTTTGTATGATGGTCACTGCCCTGATGTCCAAGATATCATCTGGTTCCCAGAAGTCTGTACAGCAGCCTACAATAAGGACATAGTTTTTGTGGTTTGTGGTGAAGATTTTCATTCCTGTTTTGCTTGAAAGTCTGTTGGGAAAACTGCATATCTTTGATGCAATCCAAAAAAATTTTTAACTACTTAAAAAATGGTCTGTGTCAGCTCCACTTTCTTTTGTTTGAGTGTGACCTGTTTACATGACTTTTGTTAGGGAGAAGATTTTTTAACATATATTCTCTTGTAAATTTTTTGGTTTTATTTCCATCGTCACACAACCTGTGGAAAATTTAGAGTTCAGTAGAATTAACTTAATTCTACCTCCTACAAAACCACTATTTAATAATGTAATTGCTGATATCCAATATATTTATATATAAATAATAATTTTCTCAGTGGCTTTAAGGCTTTTTATAAGTGCACCTCGAGAGTGAGAGAAATTGCATTTGTTCTGTGCAGAACGTTCCTCACTTGTACCTGGGGTTTCTGACCTTTATCTGATGTCCTTCCAAAATTGTTCTGCTGTGTAACATCTGTGTTTTGAGGTACACAGTGTGACCAAAGATAGTGGTAAGCTGGTTGTAACCTGTTCAGTGAAGTGCAGAGACAGGATCAAGGCTGACTGATGATTCTTGTGTAGATTATTGAGTTGGTTGGAGATATGTGCTGGTAAAGCTTTAAATGTGCCACTCAAGGTTGCTCTGGATCCACAAAGTATTTTCACAGAGAAATACCTCTGTACTAAAGTCATCTTCAGATGACTACGATGAATATTGTCAGCTTTCCCCAAATCACTTGGGGGGAAAATTTTGGTTGCCCCAAAACTCTGTGTCTTTTTTTTTCAAGACGTGTTTGTCTAATAAAATATATTCCCTATCTGCAAATGTTGTCTTGTCTATATTTAGGGATCATACCAACTGAAGCAGTGTTATTATTGTTTATCAGATAATAGTTCTTAGTATTATGCATCATATTGAGCACTTTTGAGCAATTTTCATTACACATTACTTACTTTTCCATTCTTACTTCAGTTGTGTGTGAAGGCTGATCAAGAGAGTTATCTGTTGAATCATTCTCACAATCCAAAGCTCTTTCTCAGTTAATTTACAGGTATTTTCAGGATTTTTAAATAAATGAGTTTGGGTTTTAGTCTTCAAACACAAGATAAATTTTTCAGCATTATGTTTATTTCATTCCACAGGAGTCATTGAAACAGGTGAAGATAATTTCAGTCAACAATCCATTAGTCTTTCTGAATGCCAGGAAATTTCATGCTGACCTGATAAAGATAATCCAGAAGGACGGCATGAGCAGCCAGGTATGTGAAGATGTAAATGAGGATGTGCTACTTGCTTCAGTAAACACAGTGACTGTGTTAAAGATTGTGTTTGCTTTCCTTGCATTTCTTAGAGAATGCAATCAGATACTGAAACAGACCAAAAAAGGTAATATTGCAAATGATTCATTTAGGATAAAGTTAATCCTAATCAGATTCAATATGGATTACTTTCTTATTACTACTTGAAAAAAATATTTTTACTATTTCTGTACATGGTCCTTTAAGAGACAATAAAACACTGATCAAAAACTCTAAAATATATGGAAGAATTTATATAACCTCAGATCATGTAAGATTGGGATTCTAGAAGGACAGTGAGTAGCTACAAATCTGCTTGAACGCAATGTGATTTTTTTTCCTGGACATGAGTCCATGACAGATAGACACTTCATTTCTATATAAGAAAATTCTGGAGATTTGGGAAGAAGTTACAATGTGGGTAAATTTTCTCAAAGGTAGTATTTCTTTTTCATTTTTTTGCACTGATTGCACTGGAAAAATAAACAGTACACAAATTATGTATAACACTTTTTTTTTTTTTTAAATCTCTCTAAGTACAGTATTTTCCAAGTTTATCTGCATGTGACTATTGCAACTTCCTGCAATACTTCTAAAAGGGAAAAATTAAATTATCATTTGTCTATGAGTGCGATGAAGACATTTCAATACTATGCAATGCTTGCTGTAGGCAATTTCACCCAGTTTGGGAAACTGGGCTGAGAAAATCACAGGCATGTCTTAGATAGGTTGTGTCTATATGAGTCTACCACCTCTGCTGTCCCTTGACAAAGAGTTGTGCTACTGATGTGCACTTTAATGGGT
>JAWWES010000081.1:126556991-126590617 GCA_035583135.1 Lophotriccus pileatus
GGTTGTGTCTATATGAGTCTACCACCTCTGCTGTCCCTTGACAAAGAGTTGTGCTACTGATGTGCACTTTAATGGGTGGAAATTGAGGATTCAGCTCAGAAAATGTGATTCTTTTTTTTTTTTTGCTTGGTTCTGCTAGGCTAGTTGATTTGAATTAGTATGATAACAAACCTCCAAAGAGAGAGAAATTACTTAGGATGTGCATGAAATTAATATATGAGTTAATTTAGTAAGTGTAATAAGTTAATTTAATAAGTTAATTTATACATTACTTAGGAGGGAGATTTTATCCTTTGTCTCTTCTCTAAGGTACTTGGCAGTGCAGTTGTCTGAAGTACTGTGCATAAATGTTTTTTGTAATTTTTTTTTTTTTGTGGAATAATTGTCTTTCTGTAAGATATAATGAGTGTAGAAAAAACGTAGTTCGGATTTTGTTTCTGTGCTCTATTTCTGGTTTCAGCTCCTATTTCTACTGAGAACTTAACATGCGTATTGAAATACTTTTTATAAAAGCTCTCCAAATAAAGATATTTTTTAATACATTTACATGTAAAAATGTTCTTACTAAAATATTAGCATAACAGATGAGATTGCAGCAATTTAATCTCATAAAATCACTTATTTTCTCAAGAACATCTTTCCCATCTTTTTAAAGAAAAGCAAAATATCAATTTGCATATGTATCTCAGTATTCTTCTGAGGTTATACCAGAAAATAATATATATCCAATAGGGTGTTGGATAGAACATGACTTCAGAGAGAATGAGTTAACTTTGATATTGAGAAACAGAATTTGTATGCATTGCATTGATTTTCTCTGGTTACTGTGCACTGAACTAGTTTTCCTTGGTATGTTACTAGTTTGTTGCTTTTATTTCAGTGTGAGCAGAACACATTGCTCTGTTCATTTTCCAATGGAAGTTGTCATGGTGAGTTTATTATCTATAAATTACATTAAAACCAAGATGGATGTAAGTGTGCAAAATGGATCCACATTTTTCTATATATTTCTAAGTGAACTCAAGTTGTATGGAAACTAATATTTTCAGTTAGACCAAACATTCAAGGAAAAATGAATGCTAAACAGTATTAAACTCTGTTAACTCTGGTCTAACAGGTCCTGTTTCTCATTCTGGTTTTCACTGACTGTTCTTTAAGATTTCAAAAGTAGGGTACCCAAGAAAGTACATTTTCTGCAGGACTGAAAGGTTATAGTGGAAGACTTATTGCCCATGGCAGTTGGGTTGGAACGAGATGAACTTTAAGGTTGCTTCCGATCCAAACCATTATATGTTTTTGTGAGTGCCTGCTCATTTCACAGGAACAACTCTGTGCATGAGACAGGTACACAGTGGGGGGAAGCACTTCCCATGTTGCTGCCTGCACTGATCTACAGATCAGGCTCAGGAGGCTGTTTTGCTCAGCTCTATTATGTTTTTCTGCATTCACAGAGTTGAATACTAGTATAAAAAACTAAAAAAAAGAGATAATATTAGAACCATATTAAATCTGCATGATCTTTAAAGCCACATAGGAGAAAATCTCAGAAAATGTCAACCGAATTATCAGTGACACGACTACCAATATTGTACAGTATATCAATACAGTATAAAGAAAAAACCCTAGGAGTTTGCTTTCAATTAAGGATTAAACTGGATAATTCCACTCTTCCCACATTTTATAGCACTTAAATCAAACCAGAGCACTCGCATTCCCGTGGGAGAGCTGCAGCAACCTTTTGCAGAAGATGCTTTATACAGATAACTTAATTGTGGATTGAATTAAAACACCATTTTTATTTAAAATGCTTATAAGCATTAAGGCTGCAGCAGAGAATCTGTTTGGGAGGATGTTGTCTGAATTTCTGCATTTATTAATCAGACTCATGACATTTTTATGATGCTACAGTGTTTAGTTTATTTGGGGCCGACAGAGTGCTTTGCTGTAGCATATCAACTTGCAATAATGACTACTAAAGACTATATTGTATTGTATTGACTATACCGTAAAATACTATGTGTGAGAAGATCTTGCCAGTATGTATTTCAATTGTCTTGAAGATGAACTGGTTTTTCACGTTACAGAAATGACAGACAGTACAAAACCTTTTTTTCTGAAAGTCTAAGTCCTAACTTGAGGACTTAAGTGCTCTGTTGTTACTTGTACCAACCATCCTATAGTGATTCTTTGTGGGGTCTTTAAAAAAAAAGCAGAGAGAAATAAAGAAAAATCCCCATAAATAGAAAAGCAAAATGTGGAGCTTAAATTTTCAGGAAGGAGGGGAGCAGGAGGTCATGATCCTCAATCCTTATGGCAGTTGCCCTGGAAAACATGGCAACTTATGTCTTTGTCATAAGGAAAGAAAGAATCTTTCCTTTCTCCTTTTGGGGAGTACTGTCTGTATCAGCACCAAATCAAACAGCTGCTCTTGCTCTTGCACTGGTCCAAAGAGGGAGCAGGTGGGTACCTATCCCTCCATTTAGGAGCCAAGCAGCCTCTAATGCAATGCAGCAGGGAATTATTATATTGAACAGCCTAGCAGATCTCATAAATCCTTTCTAGGTTTTTATCACAGTAATGGCAGACAGGAATTTCCCTTTAAAATTCTATATTTTTGTTTGATATCTATCTATTGATGTATGTTGAAAAGTACAAAGACAGTAAATCTCTGGAGATGCAAGTCCAAAAGGCTCTGGCTCTCAGACTACTGTCACAAAGGAATCACCACCATTATAAATTTGCATCATGGTGAAATTCTAAGTCCCATAAATAGTTTAAAATATTTACCTCTGCTCTACCAATACCATTTAGCTTAACTCATCTTTACATTCAGAATTCCTTTTCTTCATATTTTTTTAAATATGTGCATTATGATAACAAACATTTGTTCACAGAACAATGTAAATAAAATGTGCATTATTTTCTAGTTTTCCCTTTATGAAAGCCAGGAATCATTTATCTATATGTTAGTTCAGGATGTATTTAGAACAGAGTGTGTTTAGATTAAACACAAGGTGGCCGGAGATTGAAGGATAAGACCTTTGCAAATCTTGACAACATAATTTTTTTTTTCTCCAGCAACAGTACATGATAGTATATTAAAAAATTAACCAAACAAAAGCCGGCACAGTAAAACCTTAGGACAATGAAACACTTCGCTTTACATATTTTTCTTCCTTATAAGTGAATATTAAGTTAAGCCATAGGCAAACGTTTAGGAACTATTGAAATCAATGTCATATTAGAACTTCAAAGAGAGTTATATCTTCTATATATCCCATGAAAAATCTTCCAAACAAGCCAAGTTACTATCATGGCTCAATTAGAAATTCAAGTTTGAAGAAACAATTTTTTAATTCTTGAGATACTAAAACATCTCATTAATAATATGTTCTGCCTGTCATCATTTCATCCCATTGCTCTAAAGGTCCTTCATATATGCTTCTAAAATGTGCCATTTGCTTTCCTGATACCCCAGAACATACTAGTAAAATTTTTATTGTGATAGTTTGGGCTTATTTTGTTGAGCTATCATTATTCTTATACCCACTTCTTGACTATTCTCCCTTTTAATTAAAGTTTTTTGTTTATCAAATGCGTAGGTGAGTCTGTGCAATCATGTCACAATGAAAGACGTGTTTTGATATTAGACTGCAGTGGACTGAATTTCTTTGACTACACTGGAGTCTCAGTGCTTCTTCAGGTATTCATGATATCAGACAAATTTTGTATATATTATAATTACACATATGAGTTATTTGGGGCAACTACTAGTTACTTCACCCATATCAGTGGATAAGCATGTCATTCATAGAAGGGATGAATATAGATTTGTTATTAAACTGCACTGTGTTTATATATAACATTGCATTAAAATATTTCCAAATATTTTGGGTAACAGTACAAATGTACATATCTGTATGAAAGGAAGATGAGTTTCTGAACTTTCTCGGGGGTTTTTTTGTGGTTTTTTTTTTTTTTAATTTTAAAGTTAGTTTAGGTAATATTTGACCTTGTTGCGTCTATTGGAGCGGAGCCATGTGTAGATTTACCCCTTTAAAATGTCAGCTTTTAATTCTGTGGCTTTATATGTATGCCCTGCTTTCTGCTAAGCCAGAGGTCAAAACATGATCTCCATGTTTTCTCCTGTGGGTGACATATCCAGCGGGCTGGGTTCAGGCATTGCAAGAGCTCCAAGATGCTCCCAGAGGACTAAACCAGTAATCACTGGTTACTGTGGTGAATGGAACTAAACCCAGATGGCAGCTGGACAAGATTGGTGTTCCCCAGGGCCAGTACTGGGCCCAGTCCTGTTTCATATCTTTACTGATGATTTGGATGAGAGGATCAAGTGCGCCCTCAGTAAGTTTGCAGAGGACATCAAGTTGGGAGTGTTGATCTGCCGGAGGGTAGGAAGGTTCTGCAGAGGGGTCTGGACAGGCTGGATCGATGGACCTGGGCCAACGGTGTGAGGTTCAGAAAGGCCAAGTGCTGGGTTCTGCACTTGGTCACAACAACCCCATGCAGCCCTACAGGCTGGGGGGAGAGTGGCTGGAAATAAATGGTTTAGCAGTGGACTTGGCAGTGCCTGGTTAATGGTTGGACTCGTTGATCTTAAGGGTTCTTTCCAAACTAAACAATGCTATGCATAAAAAGCAGTTCTATATAGAGAATGAAAAATTATGTTCAAAAGCTTTTCCTTACATTTCTGTCAGGTCTGGAGTTTTAAAAGCTAGTGTGTAGTGAGTACAGAGTTAAATGGGTATGCAAGGTTTGGTTTGCATAATTTTTCTGAGTAAGATAGAAGACTAGATTTGAACTTGGGTCTCAGCCCAGGCCTTTTCTTATCCTAATCATTTTTTCTATGTTTTCAATTACTTCACTTATTGTACAGTGAAGTAAGTGTTGCCTTAAAAGAGTTGAAATTAAAACTACACATATAGGTAGGGATATAATAAAAAAGAAAACTGGAAAAATAAGGTTAGTGGGAGTTATTCTTTATCACACATCCCTTTAAAATATAGGGCATTCAATAAAGTATTAATTAAAACAAATTTGTGAAAATTATTTCCAAAAGATCGTAGAGACCTCAGAACTACAAATTATGTCAAAGAAGTGTCTGACAAATTTGTGAGAGGTAAGTCTGGCATGGGCTGTGAGATGCACAGGTTGGGAGTGAAGCTTCTGGATGAATGGCTGGTCCAAAGCTGAATTACTCAGAGAAGAACACACTCAGTGTGTCCTCTTTGTTACACTCCTCTCAAAACGTCATCACTGATGCCAGAGATAAAGGGATTTTTAAACTGAATATGGTGTTTGGTTTATTTTTAAAAATAGGGTATTTTGATGGGCTTCTCACTAAATCTCTTCTTCCAGAATTTTTCCACTTTACATGGATTATTTTAACATCTTTTTTTATGCAGGAACTGCTTTGAATATTCCTTGTCTGGCAGAAAAAGGCCTGGTTTTAGAGTCATTTTCCCTTCTTTTTTTTTTCTTCTTTACTTTCTCTCTCATTCAACACTTGGTCTCTGTGGAGTTGACCATTTTCAAAGTAAGAGTAAAGAACAACTTACTGCAGAACGTAGCATGATGGTTATCATGCTCTTCTGATAAACTCCTTAAGTGTCAAAGTTTCCTGGGTCTGATTTCTGTCTGTGTGGGCTGGTAGGTAAGCATATGGCAAGGAGATGGGAAAATACGCTGAAACAGGAGATCTGGAAATAAACTCCTCTAAAAATTATAGTAAAAAATGAAAAATTGTTAATGGAATTCAGTTTTCATTCTCAGCAGAGCTGTAGAGTACTGTGAAGAGGGGGTAGGAATCAGTGTGCGTTGGTGTTTGCATTATAGAAGGGCTCGCTCTGGTGGCTGCTGGCAGTACAGCTGCTACAGCAGCATCCCAGGCGCTCTGCCTACCTTGGATATGGGGGTTTTGTGTATTTTATTCTCTGTTTAAACAGGTGTTTGGGTTTTTTTTTTAATTTCATGTTTTCACACATTTAGATTTACATGGACTGTAAGAACAGACACATCGATGTGTTGCTAGCACACTGCAAAGGCAAGTATCATCTTACAGCAAAAATTTTAATGTGATGGTTTATATATCCTCACTATTTTATCAGTGCTCATGAGTTTGTTTTATTGCAGCTTCCTTGATAAAAGCAATGCAGTATGGTGGATATCTTGAATCCGAAAGTCCTGTCTTTTTTGAATCTATTTCTACAGCAATTGATGCCATTCAAATTCACAGGGTAAGACCTACAAGCAGGGGTAGGTGAAGTGTCAAGGGCTTCTTGGATGCTCACAGCACTTTGTTAAAGTCTGGGAAAGTCTTATTTACTCGGTGAACCTTTTGGGCAGAAATCTTTTATCTGTCTATTCTCTACAACTGGTCTTCAACCTCACAATGCAGTTACCCAGTTTTTTGCTGCTAACACTCTCTTCCCACCACCATCTCTCCTTTTCCAATGTGTTCTCAATCTTCTATGCCAGATCCAGAGGCATGGTGTTAAGGTGCATTAATCTGGGCACATTCTCCACTTATGTCTCTAGAAACACCTAACACGACATGTTGGTGAGGCAAATTAACTCACAGCCAGTTCTGCACCGCCCTCCTGGGTTGCTTAAAGCTACTTCACACAGCACCACTCTGGTCTGACTGAAACACTTCTGGATCCCCAGCAAGTTTGGTTTGAGCTAGTAAGCTTGTTTCTGCCCTGCACTGTAGCTTGCCATGTTGGCTCTCCAGTGGAAAGAGGGGAGAGGAATTGCACGACGTGGAAGAGAGAGCTAAAGGGAGAAGGAAGGCTTGGCCCAGAAATTAAGCCTTGAACACATATTGACTTGAGCATGTATTTACTTGCTCAGTGATTCTTGCATTCGTTATTAAAAATATTGTAAACCTGGGCTTTCCTCATAAACTATGCAATCCTTTTCCATTGTAACACCAGTGTAACTGAGTGTGTGTTGCAAGTAGTGTGCTTTCCCATGGTTTTATTTATGATTCCAAACACGGCTGGAGCTTGGCTCAAGCCTTCTCCAAGAGACATTAAATGGTCTGTGGTTTGGTTGTTTGGGTTTTTTCTTAATTTTTTTATTTTGCTAATTAAATTTCAGATGCCTATGGAAAAAAACACTTTCCATTGATTTATCCAGATTAAATTGAGTTGGCACAGTTGGTCTAGTGGGTTGACAAGAAAAACATGGTCTTTTCAGCGATTTCCAACATTTTTCATTATGTTGCCCTGCAAAAAATAATTTACTGAAATGGTAACTGCAGGGCAAAAATAAAAGGGATGGCTATTGTATATTTTGTCTGGGTCTGATTAGGTGCTTTAGAATGAATGTGGTGTTATAAAATGCCTGCATTTTTATTGACATTAATTAACCTTCCTAAGATTCTTGTAAGATAGCTACGTACTAGCATTCTCATTTTATGGCAAAGGGACATAGATAGACCAAATGTTCAAAGTGAAAAAGGGAGTTAGAACTCAGGAGTCCACTTTTCTAGGAGCTAATTACATGTTACTACCAGATCTGCTAGGCAACTCAAACTTCTGTGTAGTGGCTTAGCAGTTTAGTCTGAAAGGCTTGCATCCAGCCTCAAATTTTAAATGTAATTATGAACAGTGTATATATTCTGATAATGTTTCTTCAAAGTATTCAGAGTATGAGCTTCAGAGGATTTTGTGTGTTTATTGTATTTAACACCTGAAGATAAGATGGAGGGGAGTGAAAAGGCAGGGTGACAGAAGTAGTGGCACCACACTGTAACTATCAGTCTGTCTGTGTGCTCCTCCTGAAACTTTTTAAGATGCTGAGGTCAGTAGGACTTTTGACTGTTTACATTAATAAGTTGGTAGGATAGAAAAAAAAAGGGAGGAAGGAGTTGGAGACAAATATAAAAGTAAAGAAATGTAAGAAAGACTTACATTTCAGCTTCCCACCACAGAAAGGAACAGTCCTTCACCGTCAGAAAGGTAGAGGCAATAGGGCTTCATGGTTATTTCCAACTCTGCTGCTATTCAGAAATGCAAAGATGCTCTCATCTACATCCTCCAATGATAATGTGTCATTCTCATTTTTATGTTTATAAATTGATAAGAAACTTGCCTGTTACTTTATGCAGTTCATTGTAATAAGAAATAAAATTTTGAAATATTAATCTTTATAGTGGTGACATTTTCAAACTAGCACTCCTTCATCTGCTTATTTTACATTATATTCTAGGAAACCTTTATAATACTTTTTTTTTCTGTGTCTCTCAATTTAGAATTACAGCAAGTACAGTGAACAGAGTGAAGTGTGATGCCCACCCATTGAGTATGACTAGTTTCATCTGCTAATATTCAGAATGAACTGCACCATGGTTTCTGCTTAGTCTTTTTTCACCAGTGGATCTCATAGATGATCTTTTGTATGCCATATATATTTAGTACATTCAGTAATGACAGATCTTCCATTCAGAAAAAAAGTCTTTCAGCTGCTATCATTCAGAGAATGTTCATGCAATTGTTCTATAGTGGTTTTATATAATATTTTGATATACATTTAGATAAAAAATTATTAAAAAGTAGACATAAAGTACTAAGTGTGTTTACCAGTAAGATATATTCTTTTAGATATCTTTTATCAAACCATTACTTGTAATATGCATCTGTAGTTTTGTGTATGGAATAGAGACATTTTGAATTCTTAAAGAGTATGTTATTGATAGAGTGTATGCAGAAAGCCATATACCAATGCATACTATGTCTTTGCTTACCCCTCCTTCTGTTCAAGACAGTCATTTGCAGTAACAGCATCATATTACAGCTATCATATGCTTCCATTTTTCATTTTTGGCTTTGTATGCTTTTTAAGGCCTGCCCAGGTCAATGGGAAAACTGTGTGTACAGAGAAGGCAGTTGCATGTTGACTAAGTGCCCCTTAGACTGTGCCCCCCTCTAGTAGTTGTCATGAGTTATTATAAGTTGCTACATTTTCAAAGCCATGGGTGTTCTTTAGCTCAGACTGAAGAAGAAAAACTTGTTCTTGTTTCCAGCATAGAATAATCTTTATTTCCAGTTTGAGCTGTGATTTGTTTGGTATTGAAATCTTCAGCTGTGGCAGCTGAGAGATGACAGCGGAGACACATAAAGAGTGTGCCACATTTCAGACCTAGCCCTGATTAGGGATGTGTAGTACTGTGTGTGAGCACACAGAGTGGGTGAAGGAATTCACAGGTTGAGTATTTGGTTTGTATTTATGGATTATCAGCAATCATGCTAGATTATACTATCACATGAGTATCATGTTATATGGCAACATATTGAGGCCTTCCAGTACCTGAAGGAAGCCTACAAGAAACATGCAGAGGGAGTATTTACAAGAGCATGTAGTGGCAGAAGGGGGAACAGCTTCAAATCAAAAGAGAATAAGTTTAGCTGAGATATTAGAAAAAATTTTTTACTGTGTGGGTGGAGAGGCACTGGAACAGGTTGCCCACAGAAGCTGTGGATGCCCCAGGCCTGGAAGTGTTCAAGGCAAGGTTGGATGGAGCTGTTAGCAATTTGTTCTAGTGAAAGGTGTCCCTGCTCACAGCGGGGTGTTGTAACTAGATGATTTTTAAGGTCCTTTCCAACTCAGGTCATTCTGTGATACTATGTATGACTCTTTTGCTCTTGCCTTCATTGCCATATGTGAACACCAGCAATAAAATGTGAGTTGAGCGAAAAGGTATCAAAAAATGAGAAAGGACGAGCTAGTAGGATTTTTTTTCTCACCAACTTAAAAAATCTATGGAAGCTAACTGCCCTAATGGCCATGTTAGCACTACAGAGAGGAGGGAAGTACAAGAGTGCTTTGTGCAGCTGGAGTCTACAGGCAAAATGTGGTGCTGTGTTCTGTTTTCAGCAGCAGTTACATATGTATGCTTATCTGGGCTGTTCTTGCTCTGTCTGCCCAAAGCTGCTGCCTGAAGGAGATGAGGTGGCTCGTGGAGTAACTTTCACATCCCTGCAAATAGTTGTAAGACACTGATAAGCTTTTCTTCTAGTCTTGGTAATTCCACACTGCTAGATGACAATGGGAGAGAGCCATGGGGTTTTTGCCTTTTCAGTTATGAGTAACTGTTGGAGTTATTCCCCGCTTTATCTCACAGATGACCAGAAATGTTCTGCAGATATTCTTCTGAAACTGCTTTCATAATTACTATGCAAAAGGTTGATAAATATAAGCTCAGTATACACAGGAGAAATAAATTCTGTATATTGTCCCAAGTGCATTAATTTCAGATGCTGTAGCTGATTGCAAATGACTCATTACATCATTGGACTCAGTAACAGGCTATAACATTTGATTAATAATTTCCTCAAACAGTTTTAGTAATTTATTAACACTTTAGAAACTATTTACAATGTACTTTAATTGTAGAAGCATCAATTTTATGTCACAGCTGAATGGAGATTTCTACTTAACTGCAAACTGAATAAATGAATAAATGGTATCTTTTCTACTAAGTTCAGCATTTATTCTTCGGTGGGTAAATGTTTTTTTTTTCTGAAGATAAGTACAGATAAGTTGATTAATGAAATTGTTAAAAATAGGGTCTTTAGCAAAGATAACATCTACCAGGAGACTTTCAGTTTTGTTCTGAATGATCTTTTAAATGGAACAACACAGATACATTTAAAATTCCTTGTAGTGTTAGCCCTTGATGAAACTCTCTGCATCAAATGATCAATTTTGTAGTGCTTATCAAAATTACTTCCAATTTCTACTGCTTTCAATAGGAATACATTTTCCACAATTCATATGTCTGGTTTGAGATGCACATTTATCTTCCATTAGCTCAAAGATCTTCTAGTGACACAGTGTCATTTTAAAAAGTGTTTCACCAGTGTAAGAGTTCAAATTCAAAATGTCTTAATGCTGTGATTACTTACTGATTGTCTCTCAGGACAGAATCAGGAATGAAATACATTTCTTCTCTTAAGACATTTAATCATAACTCTGAATTTCCTAACCTTCCAACACTGGGCCTTTGGATACTTGTAATATTTCTATAATATATTTTACCATATATAATTAGCCTAAATAAGCTACCATTTCTGAGAATACGCATTGTTAATCAGATTCCCTTTCTGGCAAGTGGCATCCCTTAGGATAGTTGTTTCTCAGCAGAACAGACACCCACGAAGATAGCTGCCATTTCAATTGCTTCTAAAACACTCATATTGAGCTTAGGCCTTGTAAAACCAGAACTGCTCTACAGAACCATGGGCAGCTGCTGGGGGAGGATCATTTCTCTTTTACTATTGACCTTGAAGGGCAAATTACGTCACTACTGATACAGTTTCCATGTCTGCACAACCCACCCCTCTGAACTCTTGATGTTTACTAAAACATGTGCTTGCACATGGCCTGTCTTCAAACCACCAGGATGAGATTCCATCAGACCTCATGCACCTCATGGACTGCCAGATCACCAGTTGCTCTGCTGGTGGGATGGGAGTTGCTTCATGTCCTCTCTGAGTTGCTCTCTGCAAATCTCTGGTGATGGTGTGTTTGTCCCACTGAGTCAACTGACAAACAACTGCTTAATTCTTTGGTGCAGATTTAAGGAAACACCCTAAGGTTCTAGGTTAAGTTTTGAAGGCGATTTCAACTATCAGTTTCAAGCCTGCCCTCAATGGTTCTTTGTACAGACTGTCCACTGGCTTTCCTCTGGCTCTCAGGAAAAATGCTCATGTAAATGTGTAGAAACTTAACAAAAACCATTACAATTAGCTTCATTAGAGCAGTATGGAATGGAATGGAATAGAATAGAGTAACATTTGAAAGAAATCTACAATGGTCATCTAGTCCAACTGCCATTATTATAACATGATAGAATGTTATAAATAGAATAAACCATATTTATTCTTCTGATCCAGAAGGGTGAAACAAACCAAACTCACCCTGTAGGATAGAGCCTGCTATCCATACAGAGGGGAATTAAAGTCAATAACAGTAAGGAGTTTAGTTATTGTACCCTCCCGAGGCAAACATTCATCTTTGTACCTTCAGCTTTATTTACTTGAACATCCTTAGGGAGTTTTCAGAATAATGCAAACTTTTATTAATTGGGTTTATGTATGTGAGCTTATGCAGTGTTAGCAGTAAGAGCAAAGTGTGGAGCTTTCACTGCTCTTACTGATTTCTAAAGGTGCAAGAGACAAATTGCATCTGCCAGCAGGGGCTCAAAGAAGTCTCATTTATGAACAAGTTTTAACTAATGAAACCAGTGAGTTTACTACTCTGAGTAGTAAGCAATTCTGAAAATCTTATCATTCACTTTGTTTCCTATATGTATATGTATATCTATATGCTCAGGTTTTACATTCCTAAATTCAAAATGTATTAATCACCTAGTGTATGGAAATCAATGCTTCAGTATTCTGCATTTCATAAGAGAACTTTAAAACAGGATTGCTTTCCAGAGATGGCTTGATGT
This sequence comes from Lophotriccus pileatus, assembly GCA_035583135.1. Classification (NCBI taxonomy): domain Eukaryota; kingdom Metazoa; phylum Chordata; class Aves; order Passeriformes; family Tyrannidae; genus Lophotriccus; species Lophotriccus pileatus. The sequence goes on from JAWWES010000081.1 coordinate 126,569,470, forward strand.
GTTTAGGAATTTTTAGCTATTTTTAAGAATTAATTCTAAATTTTAAATACTACTTCATGTTAATGAGAAGTTTTCCACAATATTTAAGTTTTGCTAATCAGAATATATTAAAATGGCGATCTGATCAGATGCTTCTTACAGAATTTGTGTTTCACACATTCCAAAACAAAGTGAGCAATGAGGAAAAAAATAGAGTGTAAACTGGTGTTAAGAAATGAATCTAGTGGCAATTAAAAATTAAAAAAAATTAGGCATAAAATATGTAATAAGGAAAAGACTGTTAACATTATATTTATGCAAATTAAATGTTTCTGCTTCTCATCAAATGTCTTTCATTTTAAAGGTTATTTGCCCCAATTCTATGATTCAAGTGTCACAAGGTCTGGCTGTAGTTGCTTTGACATAATTTATTTGACAGCTCTGTGTGTCATAAATATATAATGTAACAAGGAAAGGTATCTTCGCTGTTGAATGAAAACATTAATGTGTCAATACTGGGTTTGAATACTGTTTGACATTTACTAGTTACAAAAATAAAATATACAGTATGTCTTGAAAATATGGTAGTTCTATTTTTGGAAGATACTTTCTTTGTCTACAGAAACTAGTGTGTCATAAATAAATGAAGCAGTGCAGTTCCAGAGTGCATGCTAAATGGTACCTTCATCATTAAGACAGATTTTTAGTTAAGATCACCTAATCTGTATGTTTCCATGTGTTCTGCGATGCATTTAATAATTTTTTTCTTGATCATTTCTGTGTATTAGCATATGCAACAATAAATTTATTCTGAAATAAATTGGAATATGAGACAATTTCCATGTAGAAGGAGGAAAATGCCCTCATTATTTTAATTCTTAACAGCTTTATTTTTTAAAAAAACCAACCTGTACTAACCAATCTGTAATGAGATATGTTGCCATCTCCAACCTTGAAAAGTATTAAATCTTAATAATGAAAGAAGAGAAACTGCCTTACATTCAGAAGTTTGGGTTCCTCACAGGTCTTACGAGAGTATGGCGTCTAACAGACATTTTACCTCTTTAAGAAATACAGAAATATTGGGCCTTTTTTCCCAATATTGCCTCTTTGCATGAACTGTTGTTTGAATATGTCTTTTTAAATTGTCATTTGCATCTACAGATGGCACACCTCATATCCAATTTGCACATACTGATGGTATTGCTTATATACAGTCTGTGGCTTATCCCAGAAGAGAGGAAATGATGGGTAAACCCTCCCACCACCTCCCAATAACTGTGATGACATTAATGGAAAATGGATTGACATAATTTTAAAAATTCGGCCTTGAAAGCAGCAGCTTGATTTTTTCAATCCTGGTAATTTATGAAAGTGTTTATGGATCAAGGGTTGGACTTGATGATCTCAGAGGTCCTTTCCAACCTGTCTGATTCTATGATTTGCTTCTACCAAAATGAATGCAACCTGTAAATTTCTCTGATTTTACAGTAGTTTACAAAAATATAAACGATTTTCAGTGCCATAAACTACTAGATTCTAGACAGCTAAATATTCTTAATTATATTCTTAATGATAAAGGCTATTTTCTAGAGCTATCCCTCTCAATTACACTCCCATAATAGCAAGGAAACCACTTTGGAGTGAGATAACTGAAAAAATATTATTATTTTCATTCTCAGAATGGACATGTAGAAGATCAGTTTTCACCAGGAACTTGAAAGGCAACTTGAGGAGCAACTCCTTCCCTAATGGGAATCCCCTGGCTCCGCAGAAGTTCTGGAGAGCATGACATGCAAAAGCAGAGACATGCAAAAGCAGAGACATTTTTTCTCTAAGGTGTTTTCCAATAAAGAGGTCTTTTGTGCTGGATGCATTCAGGCGGTTAGGAATTAAAAAGAACCGAGGGACCGACTCATGTTGTTGCTCTGACTGACTTGACAATGCTAAATACTTCTCATCCCCGTTGTGCTTGGATTGTGATGCTGTTGTAGTTTAAAAATGCAATGAAATCTTAGAAATTCTTAGAAGCTCCACAATGATGAATTAAGCTGCACCCTGTACATTCAGTTAAATGCCACAAAGTCTATCCCACTAACTGGACACATTGTCTTATATTCCATTTGAGAGGTGAAATCATCTGATCCCTTAATTGCTGCTTACAACTAATAGTTGTAAGTTTTTGGTGAAAGAACTTTTTTGCACATTTGCTGTCATTTGTAGGCCCAGTTAGTATAGTCAAAAATGCTTGCTACTTGTTGGGTCAGGAAGTAAGGTCTCTAGTAGTTCACAGGCAAAGTGACGGAGTGTTGCATAGAGTTACAGAGTGATACCTGTCATCCCTTGGATGGCTTCTGATTTGTACCACTTGTAGCTTCTGGAGTGATTGAACCAGTAAAATGATAGAAAACCACATGATTTTATAAGCAGAGGACTGGAAAGGATCTGTTTCATCACTGAGTTGAGTTGCATTTTCTGTGTGATCTGGCAACCATGTTTTATAATCTCAAGGAACAATCTTTAAACTAATGATTGCTCATGACATGACTTGCTATTTCAAATCTTTGAAACCTGAACAAGTGATTATAGTAACAATTCCTTTGTGGTAATTTATGGATGGAGAGATTTTTCATAAATGAAAAGTAATATTGCTCAAAGAGCAGTTGTACATTTCCAGCCTGAAGTACATCATACACCTTGTCTTGTGAGGACTTGCATACACAAATGTCCCTCATGCCACCTCTGCAATCTCTAAAGTGTTGGGACAGACTGTAAATCTGCCTATGAGCTTGAGGGAGCAAGATCCCTGTCTTTTGCTGTCCTGTATAAAAGCAGGAAGGAGTATTTGCTAATTCAGGCTTGAGAATAAAGTAATTGGCAGATCACATCCATCCTGCATGCTCTCCATGACAAAGAAAGAAATGTGGTATTTTGTTAGTCCTGCAGTAGTCTATTTCTATACATCATGCAGCAGATGCTGAATATCATGTCTGCTTTAGGATCCAACACATCCGTGGTATCAGTGGTCATTATTTTTGTTTGCTGTAATGTTTATAACTTTCCATTCTGCCTCCATGGACCTGTTCTGCTTACATCTCTGTTAGTAACCACTCTAAAATATATTTAAAAATAACATAATTACATTTCCTTTGCAAGAAAATTGAGTAGTCAGAGTACTGGAATTGTTAGTTAGTATTCCGATGTGGTTAGTTTATACTCCAGTATAAACTAATAATTTCAAAACCTTTCAGCATTTTGCTTCAAGTTCCTTTTTCTCTTTGCCCTCTCTGTGACAGTTTTTAAGTCTTAGGAACTTCATTCCTCTCTGGTCCGGATTGATTCCTATATCCTAATTCTTAATTCAGAGTACCTCCGTAAAGGAAGATATGTTTTGAAAGAGCAGGAGCAATCCTAACTTATCAGTTAGGAAAAAAAGTGCACTCTTTTGGTCCTGGAATGATTCCAGATTTGAAATCTGAAATCCAGTTATGGAATATTACATTTGCAATCTGTGATAATTTTCATCTTATTTTTAGTAATAAAATTGTGTTTAAATCTGCTGATCATAGCTTAGATTTGGTGCTGGCCTGGCTCCACTGTTGCCCCCATTTCATACATCTCCAGTGTATGTACATCTCCAGCCTCTTCTCTTCAGTTCCCAACCCCATGAAACAGAGATGATGACCTGTAGGTGACCCGTGGTGCTCTGCAGACCAGGGGATTGCTTGCTTTGCTCCTTCCTTCTGCCTGTCTTTCCCATCAGGAGAAAGTCTCCTCTACAGACTGCACAGCACAAGGTCTCACGGCTGCAGCACTGACTGAACTACAAGTGAGATGGTGCAGGTGCAGAGCTGGAGACCAGGACTAAGATGCTGGTGGGTTGTGAGGCTGTGGTGAATGGGATTGGGAGAGGAAGGGCACTGGGGTGGATAGCAGGCTATGGGAGGAGGCTACACAGGGGAAGAAAACTCAAGAGACTGTGATATTTTACATGGATAAAAAAAAAGCTGAAGAGCAAAGGTGCAGCTGGGATATCAAGCTGCATGGAGGTGCTGGATGGAGGAGAGGCAGACCGTAACAATTTGAAACAATTCCTATTGGCAGGCTCTTGATCAGCATAAGGTCATTTTCTTCAGAAGTGGTTTGCCTCACACAAGGATAGTTTCCCCACACTGCTATTGATCCTGCTAATGTGGTTTTAGCAGCATTTCAGTTACTTCATATCAATAAAAAAAGAGGTTTGTTGGTGTGGGTTTTTTTCTGGAGTAAGACCTCTTTTTCAGACAAAATGAAGCATTTATAGGTGTTTCATCCATTTGAGTATGAAGTACATGCATAAGCAAGCTCACATCTGCCTCTTTTCAACCTCACAGACTACATCTTTTCAGAGATACAGGTGATCCATAAGGAGGAACAAGTATTTCCACCTCCATGTTATGGACAGTCATTGCAAATACTGCACTCAAAGCACTTCAGTCATTTTTCCGTCAATGTCACCACTTAAATACTTCATCAGGATCCAGCAGGGGTAGTGACAGCTCTATTCATGTCATGCATCAAATAAAATTTAGGATAGGACTAGAAGTGTGTAATTAAAAGAAAGAAAGAAAGATAAAGGTGAAATACTTTCAGTTGAAAGATTAATTCAAAGCTAGGATAATAGCTTTAGAATAACCAGTCCATTAGGTCTAGTCAACAGTTAGCTACAGACAATGTTGATAGAGTTTCATTGGGATATGGCAGAGTGCCTTGGTGTGTGCTGCCACTCTGCCTGTGCAGGAGAGTGCCAGATCAGGTGGTGCAGTAGAGACGTCTCCATGTACCCTCCATGCACCTGCAGAGCTGTGCTGAGATGCACTGCCCCAGAGGTGTGTGAGCACTACACAGAGGACCAGTGTGACCCACACAGCACAGAGCAACCAGGAATTAGGGTAGGCAGAGACACTATTGCACCTTTTATCAGGAGAGAGACATCTGTGTAGGTTTGGCCATCTGCTGATTCTGTCTTTACATGGTCTTCAGCTTAGAATGGCATCATCCTGTCTCCCTGGGCTCTGTGCACCAAGGTGTGGTCTGGCAGCTTGAACTGAGTATTGCCAGATCACTGAATCTACTGTGCCCAGGTCTGGACATACCAGTAGAAGAGAGGGCCATATTGAAGTTAGATCAGCAAAAGCCATGAAGCCTGACATAGGAGGAGAAGCTGGTAGAGGTTTAGGGTATTATACACATCTCTGTGTGTATAAATACCCAATGAGGCAAAGAGGGAGACAGAGTCAGACCCTTCTCACTGGTGCCCAGGAAGAGGACAAGAGGCAATAGAAACAAACTGAAGTACAAGAAAATCTATTCAGATATGCCCTTCCTGTAAGGGTGTTCAAACACTGGAGTAGGTTGCTCAGGGAGGTCATGAAGTCTCAATCCTGGGAGATACTCAACCCAACTGAACATGTCCCTGCTATAGCTAAACCTGCTCTGAGCACAGGCATTGGACAAGGGATCTCCAGAAGTACCTCCCGACCTCATCAGTGACTCTCTGAGTCTGTGTGCCTGAGGGACAACAGTGACTTTGACCAGTTAAAGTGTGACTTTCTGCTATGTGTGCTGGCTGCTACCCTGGCCCTCACTAGCTCTTGTACAGGGACCTGCAAGGCTACCCCCTCCAGACTTGCAACAAAGGCTGATGCAGCTGATGCCATGCTCTTAAACACTGGCTATCAACCAGCATGGAAACAGGCACACAGGCAGATGGGGTTTGGACAGTTTTATGTGAATAGGGCTCAAATATAAAACACATCCTGGGTTGCAGAAGCTGTGGTGCAACAGTCCCTATTTCCCAGCCCTGGCTTCCTGAAGGTAGGTACTGAGGACTTTTCTCCTAACAGAATAAAAAAGAGTCATTCTTTCCTTTTCAAAACACAACTGGGAAAATGCTTAGGCCTTCCATACCCTTTTATGTGCAAGCAACCTCACGAGAGCTGAGATGTCCAGATTTAATCACTGCTTCTGGCTGGAATTTTTCAACCATTTCTTTCTTCTTCTTCCCTCAGAAATGTGCCCTATTGTTTCTACGATTTGTCCTTCCTGCGGACATTATAGAAAAGAGGGCAACAAGATTCACTAGTGCCAATGGCAAAGGCAGAAGAGGACATGAGCTGGCAATTCATGTTCCTGGGATCTAGTCGTTGTAATGGTAATTTAACATTAAATATATATATTGTCCTCAGAAGAGGGACTGATAGCCAGGACTTCTCAACTCCTGTGACTACCCCAGGCACTAAAAAAGGGTCTCTCCTCTTCCCAGACTGCCCGATTTAGGCGTAAACTCTTCTTGGTATAGTTTTGTTGGAAGGTATATACATTTATACCCATCAGTTGGAAGGTTATTGCTCCAAATGTAAAACAGTAGATGTGAATTTTGTCATCCTGAAAAGGATGTAATTTCTGGATTTCTCAACTCATATGGCAAAAACTGGGCTATTGGATTGAAACAGCTGCCCTAGCTTATGTTTGAAATGAGGACTACCGATATGTTAGCTCTCTGCTGTGAAAACAGTGGACACACTGGAAAAATCAATCTTTATATTTCTGCAAGGAGTAAGGGAAGTGCCTCACTGCTTAATCTGGTAGCTGTGGGACAACTGGTGTCACCAGAGCCACTAGTCTGGGCACTGGATAAAAGCAAATAAAGTATTCAGATAATGCAGCACCCCCTTAGTCATGAGCAACTGCCAAAACCTTTTACCAGGTGTTGGAAGTATTTCCTCTGCGCATACAGTAGTCAAAAAGGAACTTTCTACAGAAATACTATTTCCTTTAGCAAGTATCAGGGAAAAAAAATAATTAGAAGGTGATGTTTAACTCTGTGGTATGCAAAGTGTATCTGCATCAGTAGTTTCTTCCCCATTAAAAATGGCAGGTAAGTTTTGGTGACAGTCAAGCTTAGGCTTTTTTTTTTTCCCTCCAATTTCCTGGCATTTGTAAATTTAAGATAGGTCCTTAATGTTATATTAACATAGATTTTTATGTGTAAATTAACAGATAAATTCATTATGAAATCTCATTTAGGAAAGGGCTGACACCAGACACCAGACAAAACCTTGAGGCAGCTGTGCAGTACCGGGATAAAACATCTGCTCCATCAAATCGCACTCAGATGCTCCCATTTCTTGGCTGTTTGCCACTGCTCCATGGCATCTCAAGCAACTACTTACCTTCCCAGGGCATACGAGTTCGGACAGACCCACGAAGGCCAAATGTCTCCATCAGTTCTCCCAGGAATAAGCAGCTAAAGAAAGTTGTCAAGTTATGCAACACTTTGACTTCATGAAGAAAAAAAAATCTGAACAACCTACATGCCATGTTGATTTTTCTTGTGAGATTTGCTTTTGTTGAGTTATTTACTCAGTATTGAATTTGACAACCATCTCAAATATTAAATCTACCTTTGGAACCCATCTATTTTCTATGTTATGAACCTCATTTGGTATGTTAGCTAATGTAAAAATGCCTTCTGTTACTGGTGGTGTTGCTTCTCATGACATAATAGAAATTGACTCAGAAAGTAGCATATGCTGTTATCACCCATAATAGATCAGCCACATCTCAAAGACTGGAAGCCAAAATTACCATTTGGCATGTCTGTAAATTGAAATATAACATCTCTCCCAAGCTGAAAATTAATGGAATTTTATCTATTTTATATATATATATATACATATCAAAGGCTTTGCTTTCACCACTGCCATAAAAGATTTTTCATCTACTATTTGTTTTAAAGTAATTCTCCATGGGTGTTTAATGTTGTTGAAGAGCTCATCAGGCTGCAATTTGTAAAACACGTCTCCTTCTGTCTCTCTGCAAATTGTTTCCTCCACGTTGCGGTTCAGTGCTTCCGGAAACACAGAACTGGGAGAAAGACCTGAGAAGTTGTTTCACTGTCTCCCTGTCCCAAGGCAGCACCCATAAACCATTTCCAGCAGGTATTTCTTAACAAAATAGAAGTCAATACTAAAATATTATACATTTATACATATACACTATTCCTTTATATATATGTAGTATATATAAAAAATTCTTCCCTATTGGCTGGCACTATTTAGCTTTTAAAGAGCTGATGATTCAGAAAAGGGCAATTACTGAGGATGAACTTTACCTGAGCACTTTCAGAACAGAAAACTCCCTGACAGCAGTCAGATTTCCATGCATACATAATGGAAGGATCAGACCTTTCATGGCTAGTTAATTTCTGTACCTGTAGTTGTGGTGCCTTTTCAACCACCACACAAACTCCTTTTAAGGGTATGTGGTGGGATTTTTTACCCAGTTGTACAGAATTTTTTCAAGCAGCCTCTGCTACTCAAGTGTTTTTGATTAAGGCTTCTTTTCAACAGCTACAGTTTCTAAATGGGACAAATTATGCGTCCAGTTCTGCAAACCTGCCTGCAACAAACGCCTTTAGAAAGCAGTGGAGCTTTCACATGGCAGATGGCTCCCTAGGATTGAGCTCTACATAATTTTGCGATATTTTAGTTTGGGATATTTTAGTGGCTTTTTCCCTATGCATGACAGCATGATTTGCTGGCTGCTAGAAAATGTCATCAGACCCTTTCTCATTCCACAGTGAAACCTTTGGATTTTTGTGTGTGGTTTGTGATTATTTTTTTTTTTTTTGAATGAGCAAAAATTTTTTCTTTCCCTGTTGTGCAGAACACTCCTATCTGATGAAAAATATTTCCAGATAAAAAGAGTTACAGTAGAAGGATAGAAGAGCAAAATAGCCATGTTGTGATTTAAAATAGACATAAAGCCAAAAGAACAGGGAAGAGGTTCTGCTAAAAGCCTTTATACGAATGCCTTACTATTGAAAATGCTTCCATCCCTTAAAATCCTTGTGGAGGACTTTCTCATTGTTTCATTTGTGGTGCCATCTGATTTCTCCTACAGTGCAATAAATGCAGAAATATGATAAATTCACTAAATTGATCTTTTTTGCACAAAAAGCATAAATTCAGTGGTTATTGCACATCACTCCACATACAGACTGCATCCTCCAAAAACATAGCAAAAGGAAAAGAAGAGTTGCTGCAAACCTCACTCTGTTTTGCCAGCATTTGTGTCAGTCCCTCAAAGAACTACTTCACTATCCCTGGCCGGGCCTATATCTGCACACAGTGATTGCAGTGGATTGCTTTGCACTAGTTTTGTCAATGGACTCTGCGGGCAACGTTCTTCTTCAAATTGGTCACACAACTGGTTAGTGGTAACACGACATGTTCTGACCTGCCACTGTAGTGCTTAAAAGGGACTTGCACGTCCAACAGATCTTTAAATCCAAAAGACCTGTCAGTGAGGGAATCAAAGGTTACATTTCCCAGTGTGTCATTCCTGTAGAAGAAATATGTAGCTATGACTTACCATCTCTGGCTAGTGAGGTTGAGCCTGTCATCAAATTTTTTTAAATTTTGTAATTCTAAGCATCTATGCCTGTGAATGGACATTCTGAATACATCTCACTCCTTCCTAGACTTTGTAGTCTGTAATATAATTTACAGCACACACAAATACACAGCCCCTTTTATAAGTTTTTTTCTATTTTGATCTTTTGAATAATTATTCCCTTCCAATGTTTTCACTTGTTTTCATTAGGCATTCATTCTTCTTTGATCCTTCACCATGGTGGGTATTCCACAAAACTAAAATTAATGTGTCTTCCTCATTTCCTTCTGTATACAACAGTGTAATCAATAATATCAACTGACTTCTGGAGACAGGAACTGTTAGTTAACCTTCCTTGCTGCTCTTCACTGAACAGTTGCCTGGCACTGCAGTGTGTAAGAGGTAAATTACAGAAAAATTGTGTTTATCTTTAAAAATATAGTGATACAACAGTGATTTTAACAGCCGGATATTTTGATTCATTGTTCACATTCAATATTCACATAATAAACACTTCAGATTTGAGTCTGGGTTATCAAAGAAGGGTTTTTTGTTCAAAGTAGCCATTGTACAAATGATACTCTGAGCCCAACACTAGATCAGAATGGTCTGGAGCCTCGGGGGAATATTCAGACTCCCATATGAGATCTCCATATGAATTTCACTTGTTGTCCTGCCTAAGCATGTAGATACAAATTGGAAAAATATTCCCTAAAAAAATAGAACTAGGCATGATAAGGGATCAGAATTATTTTTTTAATGATACTTTATTAAACAGACAAGAAATAGTTATAAGAAAGGAGAATGGATAACAAGGAGTTTGCTTTGGCTCTTGAGAGTCATGGATGTGTTTTGCACCTGGGAACCAATACAGCCAGGGAGGAAGAGTGCTCATGACTGCACCAGTGAGAACAAGTCATTACATGAAGAGTTAATAAGCCCAAAATTAGGGAAACAGGACCTTAAGGAAGCACTCTAAGGCCTAACATGTAAAGCCATTTTTTCTAATCAAAGAGGCATTGCAAACTTGGCTGACATTTGCTTTAATGAAAGGCTTTCATTTTTGTCCAGCTCCTCCACAGAGTTCAAAACTGTGTAGCTGAATTCCAAATTGTCTAGTATTTTGTGCTGAAGGATGGAACTCTTTTTGTCAACAGAGAAATCAATGTATTGTGCATTCCCATCGACCAGACTCTCTCCAGCCAGCATGAGTGACCTCTCACTTACATTCGCAGACTTGTAGAACTAACTTAGTTAATGAAGAAGAAAAGGAAGTGAGTTTTGCTATAGAATTACTACATCAGATTTAGAATTCTTTGTACAAACTTACTGAACCAGACCAGTAAGCTCCTTTATACATTCACTTCAAATTTTCCCCCATTGCCTAAATACACAATTGCTGCTCTCCATATTTTGGAGGAACCTGTTTTTTGACATCTTAACATACTGTCATCCAAGTAGTAGCTTTCACATACACATGTACAATATTACAGAAAGAGGCAGTCTCTTAGTCTCCTTTTATATTCTAAAAGCTAGGTTACATAGTGGATTATAACATCAAAAGTGATATATCTGTTAAAGTTATTATCTGCCATGGTCCTTAAAAAAATTAGTTAGTATAACTTACATAAGAATTCAGTCACAAAGGAGAGCAAATAGGGAATATTTACTATCAGAGGTAGTGTTTTTTAAAAATTTTCAAAATTTTCATAGTAATATTTTGTGGAGTCACATCTAGATTAAAGGAACCAGTGTTGTTGCCTGTGATCTGAGATTTGAGGGGAACCAGGCCTTACTGTGGCAGAGAAGGCAGAGCATCTTTGAGATACCAGAGATCACTTCACTGGCCATCTGAAAATATCACTGAAAAACTGCTGGATTTATTCTGATAAAAACCTTTATTTTCATTCTTTGAGAATGGATTGGGTAGGGGAAAGAAGATGTTTCAGTGAAAATAACCCCTTGTTCCACCAGTTACACTGATTCGGTACCTAAAATATGAAAGTAAAATGGCTTTTGTCCATAACAGAAAATATATTCAGTGTTTTCACTTGAATTTTCCTACTGTTAATTAAAAGGATGGATATTTTTAAAGTCTTTTAGTAAAATTTCATGTTAATTGCAAAGTAATTTTTCTCAGGGTAAAATATTTTGATAGAAAATTGATGTAAATGAGAACTAAAATCTTTTTATGTTGATAGAAAATAACAATGATGGAAATGAAATTGTAATCTACTGTGGAAAACGGAGTTTAAGCCACAGTAGACAAGAGCCTCAGTGGCTGTTTAGCTACAAATCCTTAACATCCTCCCAAAGGCTCAGTTTGAGTTGCATCTGATGTTTTAACTGCTTACAAGATCCACATTTTAATTGAGAAGATGGAGCTGTCTTGACCAAGACTTGTGTAGTGTTGTGTTTCCAAGTGGTTACCCATTCCAGGAGATGTTAACACAGACAGACTGTGAACTTTTAACACTTTGATGCTATTCCATGAACTTTCACTGAGCTATTTTATATTTTTTTCATCTTCCATTAATAATAAACAGCAACCCAGTTAATTAATCCATGTATTTCATGGGCTGTTGATATTGAAAAAAGATAAGTTTTCATCAGTATTTGCAGCTAGTTCTTGTTAACATTTGAACAACAGACCTGTAATGATGCTGTACTTCATTGATAGTGACACTGAAGTATGCACAGCTATGCTTGAACTCTATCTCCAGGAACAAAATGCAAAATAAAAATGCTCTTAATCTAAGAACAGAAACAATGCTCTATTTACATTAGATACTTATAACAATATTATTGATTATGTAATCCTAACTACCATTATTGATTCCAATAATTTGTTGGCATTTAAGTAGGCTCCTGCTGAAAACTCTTTGCACTCAATTTGTGTTTGAAAATATTTTAAAAAGCTGAACTAAGACTGAATAAGAAACTCTATGGGTACTTAACTGACTAACCAGATTTGTGACTTGCTGAGTAGCACTGCCTGAAAACATTTTTATGAAACAGCTTCCTGATTAAATTCACTATTTTCAAAATACTTAACCATTTGATTTTGAGAGAATGTACCATGAAAAAAGTAAAACTAAGACTGATTTATTCTTTAATTAGTTTAATTTACTATCCTATTCAAATGCATTGAATATCATGCCATATTTAAAGATCTTAATATAACATAAAATACAAACAAAATATCTAAATTTATAACCGAAAACTTAGAATTTTTGTAATTTGAAGTTGAATGATTTTTATCTTCTTAGCCTGATATTACTGGGATTAGAATAAAATAACACTAGATAGATTGCCAAAATAAATTGCTTCAATAAGCATGTACTAAGGTTTTCTGAATTTTTATTTCATGATAAATTTCAGAATTTCAGCTCCCCATTTCAGTTAATTCAGAGGACAGAAAAAGGAAATTATTACTCAAAAAAAAGAATGGCACTGCAAAATAAAAAAACTTAAAAACAATGAAAAGAGAAGTAGGAAAATGAGGTTGCATTTACATGCACTTATGTGCACTTATTATATTAACAAATCTGCACACATGCCTATGTTAAATGAAAACAAGGATTTTGACATGCCAATTAAAATATTGAGGGTTTCATCCTCTGTATTGCCTTAGCTCATAGAGTGTATTTATCAGTGTTATGGGGACACATAATTTATACATTCTCTTCACTTGACCTGAGCCACTAAAGCAAGCGGATTACCATCAGTTCAAGTCAGTTTATACAAAGACCCTTTTCACTGACAATGCACTGCACCAGCACAATAACCTAACAAAGGCCCCACATAAAAGACTTTGTAGTGCATTTTTAGGATACTTTGTATAATTTTGATCTACTTCAGTATACTTTGCATACCTTCTCTGTGTTGATATTATTTGAGTGTTAAGTACAATGGACTTTGTATAAAACTACAGAAGAATGAAATAGGGAATTAAAGCAAAAAAAGAAGAATCCCGTCAAGGCTTTCATTGTGGTCAGCCACCACTGTACTCCCTCTCATTTCTTTTGAGATTTGTAGCCAAGCCAAGATCTATGGCCATCTGTGTTTAATCTCTATTCAGAATGATAGTCTGTGGATCAATGAACTCTAGCCATAGTCTATAGAGAAACTGCAAATCTTTTTGGGATAATTTCCAGAGGATAATAATATTCACAAGAGACTTCTTTCGCCTTCCTTATCTCCAACTACAGTTTTTCATAAAAGAATGGTATCATAGCTGCCTTTTCCAACAATTGCTGCTGTCATGATGCATTATTGCCAGCGAGCTAAACAATTGAAGTCATAAATCTTTGAGCTTTTAACTATGCTACTGCTGCCCAAAGGAGATTTTGTGACACTGCAGAGAGCTAAAGAGAGTCAAGTGACTAAATGCAAGAGAGTGAAATGGGACAGAAAAGCTTTCCTTCCAAATACTTTCCTTTCCAAAATTGGATTTTCTTACAAGAAAAACATAGCATGAAATAAAGTTCCTTGGCAAGTCTGAAATTAAACAGAGTGCACTTGCTTCAGTTAATGCCCAACAGACACTAATCATACTGACATCAAGGAGTAATTCTACTGGCTGTACATTACATTGAGAAAAACATACTGGCAGAAAATAAAAACTACCGATGCCCTCCTGGTGTTGATTTACTTGGCATCTTCAGAGAATAAAATGCACAAACTCATGTGCTAAAGGGTGCTAATCTACCTGGCTATCACACAGTTCAGCCCCTTAGCACTCCCCCGCAGCCATCCTGCCAAGGCCAAAAAACACGTGACTTTGTAAACTCCTGAGAGGGGTCTGTAGGGTTGCTGCTTGAAGAAAAACGTGGAGAGAGTATTTTGAACTGAGGGAAATACAGGTTCTCCGTTCCCAAAATGAATCCACTATAATACTGATGGACAACACATTACCCTTCTTAGTTGCCTGAAATTGCCGGACTCTAAAGGCTGCTCATTACCACCTGTGCCTTGCCATTCCTTGCGGAGAGGCATGAGGGCATGACGAGTCAGCCTACCAAACTGCTACAAAGAAAAAAAAAGCAACTGTCCTTAACCTTTAACTGTCCCAATGTGCTTTGTTATATCTTTCAGAAATCCGTCCAAAATGAAACTGGCATAAATTCAGGAATTCTCTCTGATCTGGGGTGCAAGCCTCCTATCCAAATTGCATCACTGCACTTAAAAATCACATCCTTGTTGATGTGAATACCCATCTTTTCAAATTATTGCTATATATGCCATGTAAGCTGCAGCATTCTCATTCCTCTTGAGACAAAAATTAAGTTGACCATTCTTTCAGATTCTTGCAACATTTTTTAAGCATGAGATTCTGCATTTCAGATATGAACAGCTGAATTCTCCCCTTAGATACGTAAAGCAATTCCCAGTGAAATCAATTAAAGCTGTCTTGAAATCTCATAGACTACCCTAAGCTTTATATTCATTTATATCTTGGAAGTAATTGGAGATATATCATGTGAATTGTCTAATGGAAAGATGAATTGTCCCCACTTCACTGTCTGGAAGGAGAGTTTGGATACCTGATACACAGCTTTTCACTTGCTGTAAATTTTCAGAACCACAGCTTCTTTGTAAACCTACATTTGTAAAAATTATTTTAATTTCACAGTACTAATCTTCTTTTTTGTGATCGTCATATGGACTTCCTGCCAAGAAAGAAAGAACTACGGGGAAAAAATAATATTTGCATGATCCTACTCTCATATAAAATACTTCTAATCTATAACATTATAGGGCTCATTTTACAAGCAGGTTTTTTTCTACTTTTAAAGTTACAGGTCTTCCACACAATTCTGCAGCATTTGAAAGTTCCACTCTGTTATCTCTGGGACAACAGCTCAGATTCGTTGCAGCTGGAACTGTTTCTCTCTGTCTCTTTCTCTCCTCTGTGTCGACCTCAGGGCTGGGTCTACCTCCTTCCTGGGCTAAGGCCGAAGGCTGGGGTTACCCAGGGTCCTGTAAGGTCGATCTTTCATGGACTGCAAGGGGACACTTGTTTTTCCATGGATCTGCACTACAGGGTCACAAGGGATAATGGCTTTTGAATCCACCCCTGTTTCTTGTGGGGTCCCTTCCCACAGGAATAGTCCTTGGTAGACCTCTCCAACGTGGGTCTATTTCTACGGGCAACAGTTCTTCCATTCTCTTCTGTCCGTTAGGGTCACAAATTCAGTTGCACTAGCATGGGTCTCTCACTGGCATCACACAAATCTTACTCGAGCTGACTTGCTTCGGCATAGGTCTCGTCTCCATGGCTACAAGTCTAGCAAGACTCTGTTTCATGTCAGGCCTCCCATGGAGTCACATCTTCATGCACTCATCTGTTCCATCATAGGTTTCTTCATGAGTTATAGAGGGTCGTATCTGCTCCTCAACAATCTTCCACAGATGGCAGGGTTTTTCAGTTTTCAGTCTTTTCTCTGCTGAAGGGAGAGAGAGAGGGGGAGAGAAGGAGTTCCCCCCCTGCCCCCCTTCGTGACTTCTCTTCTCTCCCTCCTGCCTCTGCCAGCTTTGACCTTGCATGCTGCGGCTATCTCTCTGGCTGGAATATTTTTTTGCAGTATGTTACATCCAAGTTCTTTTTAAAGTTTTTTTTTTCTTCACTCTGTTACATGTCTGGTCAGGGGGCTTCAGTGCTGCCTCTGCCCAGGGCCAGGGGAGGAGGGAGGCCTGGCCCCCTTGGGTCTTACTGCATCCTCCCTACATGGCTCTTAGTTTCATCTGCGCAACAAGCCTTCTCTTCCATTTTCTTAAATATGTAATTGGCAAAGGAGTTACCAAAATTTTTGATTTGCTTTGCTCCAGAAATTCACTTGGAGAAATTACTTACAGTCCCCAGAGAGGGAGGGACTTTTGCAAACCCATGACAGCTGCTTTTCTGTCTTCCTTTTGTTTCTACCACAGAGTTAGCTAGCTTTGGCTTTACGTACAGAATTTCCTTCCTGACCATACTTTTAATAGAAGAGCCATAAACTTTTAATTAGGAGGTAATCTGAATGAAACAATATTTTCACAGAGTAGTAGTCTCCTACTGTCAACAGGAAAGGCCTTTACTGAAATGAGGTTTATCTTCAAAGCAGAAGATAAAGATCATATGCTATTACAATAACAGTATTATTTCTTTTACCGGGTAAGTGAAGCAGTGAAGCAGGTGAAGCAAGGATTTTGATTGATGGATGTCAGTACACAGAAGAGGCAGTGGTTTAATGTGGTTAGTCATAGCAGACCTCTGAATAGTTCAAGTCATAATTGTCTCTTCTGAGGGCCAGAAAACTGGGGAAATTTTAGGAAACAGTGGATATTTCTTTCATAGAATAAATTTTCCACTTGAAATACCATAATTAATATATTTCCTAATCAATGACTATATATTTAATTACAGTAATTTTAAATTATTTTAATATTTTCCTAGAAATAAAACTATTTCACTAAGAAAGTATAATAAAGAATATTCTTTTATGTTCACATTCACAGTTTTACCTAGGATTCATGAAGTGTTGCTATGAACACAGAATGCATCTGTTGCAGTCACCAAGTTGTGCATTTTTGGGTATTGACTTCAATTGTCCACAAATTTCCTACTGGGATTTCCAGTTCCCCTCTCCTGTGGGTATGAGAATCTTAATTATTTCTTAAGGTTGGTGAGGAATTCTGTATCTGCATTGTATCTATTCTGTACTGTGTATCTGTGAGGTGTAAGAACACACTCTCCCTTCTGATCATCACTTGGGGTACAGCCCTGCCTAATCTTACTTGTGGCATCCATTTGAGCCCCAAAAACATCCACAGTTCATTCATCCTTTCTCAGCATATACAGAAAGTATGTGAAAATACAATTCTTTAAAGAGAGGTGAAAATCCTGGTTCTTTCATGCTGGCCATTTCTTGGTGAAAGTTGTAAGCAGGATATCCTTCCCAGGAAAAATGGTAAGAACTCCAGATATGGCGTCGTTCCCCCCCTTTTTTTCCCCCAAATTCATTTTATGTCTTCTTCCTGACAGTATATCTCACAAATGATGGAATATACCCTAGATATTGTGGTTTATTATCTTACCAAAGTTTTGTGCCTTTCTGTCCTGAATAAAATGATACAATGACATTGAGTAAAAGTGATTAAGCATTTTATTTCTGCTTCTTTAATTAATTTACTGGGGATTTAGAAATTGTGGAAAAAATGTTTTTTCTTGTAGCCTGCTGGATTTTGTGGTGGATCAGGGGCCTTACAGAAAAAATGAGAAATGGAACTCATCTCTATTTTCACAAGTTTATTTTGTTGGCATCAAGTCCTCTGTACTTTAAAATAAAAATAGCTGTAAGTATGAATAAAGCATTTTTAAGTTTGGAAATAATCACAGAATCACAGAATATGCTGAGTTGGAAGAGACCCACAAGGATCATCAATTCCGGCTCTTGGCCTTGCGCAGGACCATTCTCAAGAGTCACACCATATGCCTAAGACTATCATCCAAACACTTCTTCAATTGTGTCACAACTGGTCCTGTGACCACTTCCCTGGGGAGCCTATTCCAGTGCCCAACCACCCACCCCCTGGTTGAAGAATCTTTCTAATAATCCAACCTAAACCTCCCCTGACACAACTTCAGGCTGTTCCCTTGGGTCCTGTCACTGGTCACCACAGAGAAGAGATCAGTGTCTGTCCCTGCTCTTCCCCTCATGAGGAAGTTGTAACTGCAGTGAGGTCTCCCCTCAGTCTCCTCTTCTCCAGGCTGAACAGACCAAGTGACCTCAACCACTCCTCATACGGCTTCCCCTCAAGGCCCTTCATCATCTTTGTTGCCCTCCTTTGTTGCCCTCCTAACGGCTTAATATCTTTCTTATATTGTCATGCCCAAAACTGCCACAATATTCCAGGTGAGGCCACCCCAGTGCAGAGCAGAGTAGGACAATCCCCTCCCTCGACTAGGTGGTGATGCTTTGCCTGATGCCCCCCAGGACAGGGTTGGCCCTCTTGTCTGCCCAGGCACTGCTGACTCATATTCAACTTGCCATAGACCAGGATCCCCAGGTCTCTTTCCATGGCACTGCTTTCCAGCATCTCATTCCCCAGTCTGTACAAACATCCAGGGTTACCCCATCCCAGGTGCAGAATCCATCACTTTCCCTTATTGAACATATGGTTGGGGATTGCCCAGCCCTCTAATTCATTTCAGTCTCTCTGCAGGGCCTCTCTGTCTTCAAGGGAGTCAACAGTTCCTCCCAGTTTTGTGTCATCGGCAAAGTTACTTAGTATCCTTTCCAGTCCTGAGTCCAAGTCATTTATGAAGATGTTTAAGAGCACAGGGCCTAAGATGGAGCCCTATGGAACCCCACTAGTGATAGGTTATAAGTCTGATGTTACCCCACTCTCTTTTACCCTCTGTGCTAGACCCATGAGCCAATTGCTCACCCACTGCGTGATGTGTTTATCCAGCTGTGTTCTGGACATTTTATCCAGAAGGATCCTATGAGAGAGGCAGTATTGAAAGCTTTACTGAAATTCAAACAGATGACATCAGCTGGCTTCCCTTGATCAACTAGGTGGGTTACCTTGTCATAAAAGGAAATCAAGTTGGATAGGCAGGACTTTCCTCTCTTGAAGCTGTGCTGGCTGTGACCAAAGACAGTGTTATCATTCAGGTGTTTTTCGTTACCTCCCAGAATAATCTTATCTGTAACTTTACCAGGCACTGAATGAGACTGACAGGCCTGTAGTTTCCAGGGTCCTCCTTCTTGCCTTTCTTGAAAACTGGGACAACATTTGCCAGCTTTCGGTCAGCTGAGACCTCTCTGGATTCCCAATATTGCTCAAAAATCATCAAGAGAGGCTTTGCGACAATATCAGTGGGCTCTTTGAGGATTCTGGAATGAATCCCATCAGGACTGTAGGGATCCTGCTGGAACAGCAGATCCTGCAAAATCTTAGGGTCAACTGGGAGTTGATCATTCTCTCAGTCATGGTCCTCCAGCTCAGGTCACTGAGACCCCCTCAGTCCGTCATCCGTGTTGGAGACAGAGGCAAAGAAAGTGTTAAACACCTCTACCTTGTCTCTGTCCCTGTTTGTGAGGTGACAATCCTTATACTGTAGTGGGCCAATGATGCTTCTATACTGCTTTTTACCATTAATATATCTGACAAAACCCTTTTTATTGTTCCCCACCAAACTCCACTTTGCTCACCACATCCAATATGTTGACAAGCAGCAGATCAAGGAGGGCATCTTTCCAAGTGGGCTTCCTTATGACCTGTTCCACAGAGTTGTCGTCCAGATTTTTTAGTAATCTTCTGGCCCAGGTTGTACCAGATGTGTGATGCTTCCAGTTAATGTCTGGCAAGTTGAAATCCCCCACAAAGGCAAGGGCATTTGACTTGGCAGTGTCCCTTAGTTCCTCAGAGAATAACTCGTCAGCATCAGCGTCCTGGCTGGGAGGTCTATAGCAGACTCCCACAATGACAGTGGCATTATTTGTTTGCCTCCCTCCCAGAGGCTCTCAAGTGTGCCATTGCCAGCCGTGAGCTCCATACATTCTAACTCTTCTAACTACAGTGCCACCCCTCCAGCTTTTCTCCCCTGCCTATCCCTCCTGAAGCGCCTGTAACCATCTAAGAGGGTACTCCTGGCACAGGACTCATCCCACCAGGTTTCAGTTATGCCAGTGAAGTCAAATTTCTGGGACTAGGCCAAAGCTTTGAGCTCCTCTTGTTTGTTCCTCACCCATGCAGCATGAGAGGTCTGGCACTGTCTGCCAAATGTAGATTCGTGCTGTGGGTACCTAATGAAACAGTCCTGCTAAACTCAGTTCTCATATACCCTAAACAGGTGAACAAGGACAAGAGGCTTTGAAGACCTCCAGAGGCAGATTTTTGTCTGGCAAGTTGAAGAATCTAATTAGCCTCCTCTCTGGGGGCCTGCAGGGGAATCTAGAGTTTCCTGCCGATTACATGCAATACTGCTTTAGCCAGATGATTATGCTGAAGTTTAGATGCCCATCTTTGGTGACCCTTCTGACCAAATACTGCCTCCCTCCTGCAGGGGAAGACAGGGACAGGAACTTTTGGCCTTCACCAGGCGTTTTCTTGGCTCACATCTTGCTTGCTGTGTCTGCCCTGGTATCAACCCCAGCAGGTGTGGGCTTGTGTCGTTGGTAGCTTTGCTACTGTGGGGTATAGGGATGAACTCAAGTTTGGACATGAAAGGAGCTGGGACACAGATGAGAATGAATTTGGGACTTGCCTTCTATTTTTAAACCTGTCTTTGCTGCCTTGCTCGGTAGGATTGAGCCATCTCGGTGTTTCGGAGGCCCGGGGAGCGACATACGTGACGTCTACCCTTGTCCGTCTCTCCGGGCTGCCCCGCAGCATCTGCGAGGATGCGAGGATGCTGCTGCCTGCCACGAGGCTCGGGCAGCTGCTTGCCCGCTGGGATCAGCCCTGCCCGGCTCCTTCCACGCGCAGGGGAGAGGCAGGGCGGGCAGGGCTGTGTCCCAGGGTGCCGGGGCGACTCTCTCCCCTCTCCCCTGCTCTCCCCTCGCTGTGGCCGGGGTGGCCCGGGCCCGGCTGCCCGACAGATGCCCCGGCCCCGGTGGGAGGGGGCTCTGCGTGGGGCACAAACTCTTCCTGGAGCCCTGTCCTTGCCGTCGCGACCGGCGCCGCCGCCGCAGGGGACACCCCCCCCCCCACCCCCTCCGCTCCCAGCCCCTCTCCCACC
>JAWWES010000081.1:126590627-126691239 GCA_035583135.1 Lophotriccus pileatus
TCGTTGCCGTGGCGCCCGGGGGCGCCGCCCCCGGGGCCCCCCCCCCCCCCCCCGCTCCCCTCCGAGCCCCTCTCCCAGCCCCTCTCCCAGCCCCTCTCCTCTCCCGCTGCGGGCGCAGTTTGTCCTTCATTTGCATAAAACCACCATCAAAGCCATTCGCTTGAGTCAGCTATTAAACCACTTAATTCGCGAATCCATACCATGGGTGATTTAGAAAGGACAATTAAAAAGCCAGGGAACCATTCTATGGCTTTTTATTGTGAGCTCCATCAGCCCGGAGTGCTGCCTGCCATCCGCTTCGCTAATAAAAGCCTCGATACACAAATCGCAATGGTGTTCTATAGGTGCCTGTTTTTCTTCCCCGCCTCTGCCCCAGACTGCCAGAAAACGCTTTCTTAGATATAAATCACTTTTTTATTTTATTTTATTTTATTTTATTTTGACTGCAGAGTTAGGGCTGGACTATGAATGGTCACGACATAACCAACAGAAAGAGAATGGCAATGAGACAATCACCCAGTGTGAGATCAGTCCTGACTTGCTGTGAGCTTAACAGCGTTCTCCTGGGCAAAGTAAAGGAGCAGCAGGGCTTGGGAATGAGCCAGCTCCATTACAGCTCTTCTCTTGTGCCAGCAATGCTGGAATATAACCCTCCTCAGGACTGGGACCAAAGGTCCAAAGGAAAACCTTTGCTAGTCAAAGGCAAAGAAGATAGGACTTATATCTGCAATTAAAGTGGGCACAGTTCTGCTTTAATATCTATTAATTCTGGAGTAACAAAGCTAAGAGGAGAATGACTAAAACAAGAGTCACAGCAGGATTTTAATTTAAAGTTAATTTTTTGTTCTTATGTTTTCCTCCTGCCTGCTCAAAAACAAGCTAATATCATGCTAATATTCCTTTTATAGACACTTCTTGAAGCTCGCCTGTTGCATCCTGCAGTATCTGAACACGAACCTGTCCCAGATCATATGTTCTGTGTCTCCATTATGTGCTGATGGGTCAAACTGCTCTGAGAAAAGAGGCCTCCAATAGCTTCTGGCTTTCAAATAAACTAGTGGGAATCTGAGGTGCCAGGGATTTGGATTCAATTCAGCTTTGCTTTTAATTCAAAAAAATGCAGACTAACTCTTAACTGAAAACCTTCCTCTCTTTCCCAGGCTAGAGGAGTGGGTGGGAAGCCCTTTGCCCTTGCTGCCAGAGCAGAGCAGGGCACGCTGCTAGAGCAGCAGGAGTGGGAGCTGCCTCTTGTGCCTGGAGTGAAACTTAGCAAAGAGAAGTTCCTCAAAAAGAGTTAATCTAGTCCACAACAGAGAGTCCTGACTGTGCTGTGTCCGATGCCTTTGTGAAAGCACTTTCTCTTATTCTTCTTTTTGAAAATTTGCCATCCCGGACAATTGACGAGGCAGTGCTTCTCACTGGGTAGTATTAATGGAGTTGTGTTTCCTTGCAGTTTCTACAACTGTCTGGTTTTCTACTTCTCTCCCTTTTTCCGTTTCCTGTTGGCACTGCATCCTAAACTCCTAACCTCTTACACACATGCACTGGTTTTTTTCACTTGCTGGGGGAGGTGCTACACAATGAGATCCATGTAGTGAGAGTTCAGTTGCTACATGTCGGAGCACGGCATATGCTAGCCAGTTTTCTCACCCACACCCCTCTCCGTGGGATTTCTCAGCACATTTGCTTCCCAGCTCCTGCACTCAACATGTGCTGCAAAGTGTAGTGGAATATCCGGGTCTGAGGCCCTGCAGTGTACAGGAGGACTCTTCCTGACTTGTATTAATATTGCTGCCAGTGAAATCTGTGGCATTTTGATTGCTTTGGAGCTCCAGTGCTGAATCGCGTTTCTCTCTGCTTACCCATATGACTCTCCTTTCAGCTTTTTGTCTTCACATGAAAGAGAGGGGGAAAAAAAATCTTTTGATGTTTTTGAGAATATTGCAAGATATTCTCATGAAAACACCATTTCATTTGCTCAGGCGCTTGTTCATACAGGCTTTCATGACTTCCAGGATTGACTATTTTAATTTGTTCCTGGTGGTGTTCCAGATTGTTTGCTAAACTGGCTGCAGATGGTTTTGAATGTTGCTGCTGCCAGAATTGTTACTAGGACTTGATCTACAGATCATATTTCTCCAGTCTCACGTTCCCTCTACCCTGGTGCCTCTTAAGCAGCATATGGCCTTAAAATTCTTTACAGACTTATAAAGCTTGCACTGGCCCCGATTCTTTTTACCTTCCTGACCTTATAACGCTTTAGACTTTGGCTTAGGCTCATGGCTTATCTGATGTGATGGCCACTGACAGTTCAGAGCCAGCATCCACAAAACAGGGTCAAGTATGGCTTTGGGTTTTGCTCCTTGTCATACTATTCTTTCAGTGAAGGAAGTGGGTTTGTTTTTTACTTCTATTGCTTAATATTCAAATTATTATTCCAAGCTTTACACTAAACGTTTCCACGTAGATTCACACACAGATACACATGAAGTCAGCATATAAACAGTATGCTGCTCCTTTAAAATTCAAAAGTGCAAACAAAAGCAGTTTGGTTTCCAGCTGATGTACAAGAGAACTGGTCTAATAAATTCTGGAGAACCACTTTCTGACGACACTGCGTGAAGAGGGAGAGCTTCTTATATGTGCATGGCATGAAAAAATTTTGGAACATCGCCTTCTTTTATTTGCATGCCCATCGAGTACTTTGATTACTGAAAGCTAAGGCGTGTACTCTTAAGCTGTCTGTCAGCTTTGTGTTGCTTCATCTGAAAAGCAGGTTTGCAAGAACACTGCCTTGCATGGGTATATTTGGTCACAAAACATTTGATTCCCCTGTAACTAGTGAGACCCTGCTGCTAGTTTTGATCTCTGTCAGATGCAGAACCAAGGACAATAAAAGGGACCTGGGTTCTTTTCATGTGTAACTAAATGTGGTCATAGAGCTTTTATTAACAGTGGTATAGCACAAATTCACAGTGGATGAAATTTTTTATTTACTGAAATCTATGGGATTTTTTTTGGTAGCTTTGTTAGAGACAAGGCTTGAGAAATAAGGTTTGGAAGCAGAGTTGGCTTGGACTGCAAAGTTGGAAAGTACATGGAAAGAGTACCTGCTGTCAGTAACTTAAGTCAGGATTGCTCTGGGGAGTCACTGAAATGTTATCAGGGTTGTCATAATTTCAGATCCCATTCAAGAGAAGAGCCACTTTGCAAAGCTCAACTGCTGGTATTTATTCTTTAACGGTTACATCAGGGATGGTTCTCGTCTTCTTGCTAGCCTGTTCCCCTCTGGAACACTGAGCTGTTTCTCCAACTGGAAAGAATTCAGTGTTCTCTTCTGCTCCCACCTCAGTCTGCAAGACCAGACAAGGACCCAAGGGCATTCCAGTCCTCTGCCTCCACTGACCGAAATGCAGTTATTTCTGAGAAGATATGTAAGAATTTCTTTGATCTGAGTAGATCTGAGCTTACAGATCTCTATTTCTTCTTAGACTCCCTAGTCTGATTATCTTGGTGAGGTCCTATGTATTTTGTACTTATTCCCTTCTATTCTGTCTTTAAACAAAGTATAAAGTAGAACGTAGGTTCTACTTTCCCTGTGGAAAACCATTCCATGCTTCTTTTCTTCTTTCACTTGTTCTAGATTTGATCATAGTTGCATATTAAAAAGAAATTAAAAAAGGGGGGTGAGAATTTGACTAGGAAAAAAATGGGGAAAAATAGAAAAAAAAGGGAAGAAATAGAGGAATTTGAAAACTTTTGTCCACTGCAATTTAATCTGAATGCATTTTGTCTGCTTTTGTGTTGTTCTGTCAAAAAAAAGAGAAGAGGGAAGAAAGAATGGGCACATCAGTACTTCTTCATAAAAAATCTTTTTCTCAGGAGAATTATATATTTTATGAAAAAAAAAATTCTAAGTTCAGATTACTCTTTGGATCACAGAATATATTAAGTTTATTCCTATATGGTAAATTTGTCAAGGGAGAATTTTAGTTCTCTATAAAAAGTTAGAGTGCCCTAGCACAGTTGGAAAGTATTGGAAAGGAACTGTAGCTATAGGGAAGGGAACACAAGACAAAGGACATGGAAACTCATTAAAGTTCTTGACAATTTACTGCTGTGATATTGAGGCCAGATGACTTATGAAGTCCCCAGGTATACAACCAGGTCAGCAATAAGTAGAAATCAGGAGTTACTTTTCTCCTATGTGTACAGACTAGTATGAGAACATGGCACACAGGACTGCAGTCAGCTTTTTAAATAAGATGTTGAGCAACTGGAAAAAAAAAAAAAAGTTAAGGAAAATGAAGAGAAAGTAAACAAAATTATCTGAGAGTTAGAGAAATTAATTTATCTGAGAGCTAGAGGAGTTAATTTCTCTTCACAAACTTTAAGATAAACGTGTTTATTTGAATTAAAAGATGGATGTTGAAGTAATCTTTAATTAAACATATATGGCCACAGCAAGAGTTATGGCTGGAAGCTCTGGCCAGATGAAGTCAGAAGAAAATGTGAAACAGGCCCTGAGCAGCAATAGCAAGAAACTACTGTAACACAATACCAAAAAAGCAGTGATATTGCCTAAAAAAGTCCAAATGCTTCTCTGAAAGACTTGTGTTCACTCAATACAAGTTTTACTTTAGTCACACATATTACTGAGCTCACTCACTATGTGAACACTGGATAAAACACTGTGCTCTGGGATGTCCAGGAAAACAAACTGAAAGAGACCTTAAACTTCAGGAACCTGGGAGGTAACTTTCTGGGTCATGCCAGCCCTTGCTTCACACAGAAAGATGGAACAACAACCCCAAGAGGTTACTTGTTTTTACTTTTAAAAGGTGGAAAACAATGTATATCAATATTTTTATGGAACTAGTTAAAATGCATATCAGCAGATCCTTTCAATTTCTTTGACCAAAGTTAAATGCCTTAACATTTCCAAATAGAATTTTGATTTTGATCTAATTTTAATTTAGTGACTGGAATGCTTTAGTTCAGGACTTGCAGGGACTTTGATTCCTCATGGGAACCATAGTCCAAATGCAGCATCCCCATTTTTCCTCTGTTGGTTTGGGGTCTCCAATTCAATTGGACCTTGTATGATGTTTCAACTTTAGGAATGTCTATGGTGTAATTCAGACGTGGAAGCTTTTGCAAAAAAAGAAGAGCTGGGGAGTGTATTATCTGAAATAAAATTCCATGAGGCATTTCTCTGACTTTTGTAACCATGAGGTACAGTCTAACTGATGTGGTCTGAAGTGGTTTAACTAGCCAAATGTTTTCCTTGGAGTCAGTGTTGCCCGGTGAAGATTCAGAAACTTCAAGGAATATTATTAATATTTCCTAGCAGTAAAGTTCAGTTTTGTAGAAAATACATTTTATATGAGAAAGCATTCATGGAAATTTCCTGAATAGTTTTATTTAAGAACTAGAGAACCAGCTCTTAATTAAAAGGGGGAGAGTGCCAAATATTAACACCCCCAGGGACAGGAAGACTGATTAAATACGTGTCTTATGTTCTGTTTTTAATCCAAAGGAAACTGCTTCGATGGCATACATGTTGTTTTAAGTTTTTTTCATTTTCCTGAAAAAGCGTCTAAGTAAAACAGCATGTTCTTTATGCTGGGGTGCCATTCCCTGGGGTTACTCTCATCATGCTCACAGCGCATAAGTGCTGCTTATTTCTCTGAGTGAGTAGACACGCCAGCAGCATGAGGGCTAGAAACAACAATGAAGAAAACACTGTAGTGGTCCTTTTGTGTGCCTGACTAACTGCTGGGTTGTGAGTCATGGTGATCTGGAGACCTGAGCTTTCCTAAAATTGTTCTCCATTGGTTTGTCCTTCCTGAAATTACAGCTCTTACAAACAGCCGCACTTGATGACTAAAACGAAAGGTGGGACACTAAAAATGGCAAAGTTTTGCTGCTGAAAAAATCTATCTCTTTTCAAAATCACAGAACCACAGATTATCTGAAGTTGACAGGACCTCTGGAGGTCATCTGGTTCAGTTCTCCCAGCTCAAGCAGGAACACCCAGAGCCAGTTGCCCAGGACCATGTCTAGAAGGCTTTTTGAATGTCTCCAAAGACAGAGACTTCCCAGCCTCTCTGGGCAACCTGTGTCAGTGCTTGGCCATCCTGACAGTAAAAATTGTTTCCTGCTGTTCAGAGGGAGCTTCCTGTGTTTCACTTCGTGCCTATTGCTTCTGGCCTTGTCATCGTGCACTGCTGAAAAGAATCTGATTCCATCCTCTTTGGACCCTCCCTTGAGTTATTTATAGAGTCTGATGGGGTCCCCCTTAAGCCTTCTCTTCTGGATAAAAAGTCCCAGCTCTCTCAGCCTTTCCTCATAGGACAGATGCTCCAGGTGCTTAATCACCTTCATGGCCCTTTTTTGCACTCTATCCAGTATGTCCCTGTCTCTCTTATACTGGAGAGCCCAGAACTGGCCTGAACACTCCCCGTGTGGCCTCACCAGTGCTGTGTAGAGGGGCAGGATCACCTCCCTTAACCTGCTGGTAATGGTTTGCCTCATGCAGCCCAGACTACCATTTGTCATCTTTGCCACAAGGGCACATTATTGCCTCATGATCAACTCAGTGTCCACCAGGACACCCGTGTCCCTTTTTTCAGTGCTGTTTTCCAGTGAGGTGGCTCCCATCATACAGTGGTGCATGAAATTCTTCCTTCCCAGGTGCAACACTTTGCATGTGCCCTTGCTGAGCTTCACAAGGACTTCCTTATAAAACTACATGCTACCAGTAATCTTTGCTGTTCGGACACAAATCACATTAAAATATAGTAGCTAATTTACAGAAAATGTTTCTGATTTTCTATCAACACCTACTGCTTATGTATTCACCAACAGTAATATCAGAGTCAATTAAGTACCCTGCCTCCTGCCATACCAGATCCACTTTTTCCAGAAAATGTGCATGTTTTTGATCACTGTGCTCTAACAATGATGAATATCTAAAGATGTGGAGCTATTGAGACTACTTTTAACTCTGAAATAGCATTACCAAAGCTTTCAAATCTCTGCTGGCAAGAGGAGAAAGCAACATATATGGGTTTTTATCCCTTGACTTACTACCATTGCTGCATATGCTGGGAGGCACAATGTACCATCTCTGAAAGAAAATCCACATCTCTGTAGTACCGACCTTTAACTTCCTGACAGTGATCCGAGAGTCCATTGCAATACAGCCAGGTGACTTAAGGAGATATGGATCACAGTCAAGATTGCATTGGTAGCTCTAGATTTTCAAAGCCTTTAAATCTGTGGGATGAGTTATAACAATGTTACTGTAATATCATCTGAGTGCTTATTAACCTACATCAAACTGCATGATGTTTCTTGAAATGCATTGCATAGTTGTATGTGTGTGCATATAGTGTTTTTTAATTAAATTTGTAACATGTCCAGCTGACATAAATCTAGATGCAGTGCCACACTCTTTACTGGTACTCCCTGGACAGGCTGATGAATAACTGTAACTCTAGAAAATATATTTTCTTAGGTGACTCTGAGATTGAAAGCCATTTCTATAATCTGAAGTATTAAATACCATTTAAGAAAAAAATATCTTGTCCAAAAGTCACAGTAAATGTAGGCAAAGGTTAAATCAAATCTGAACCTCTTTTACAGTACAGAAATGCGAACCAGAGGTTGCATTAAAACCACAATCCAGTTTTGTAGACAATACCCCCAGAAACAAGCAGAAATTCTGAGAAAAACTCATCCATCCATAACCAGCAGGTTCTTCTCATCAGCAAGCAAAAAACCAGAGAGGCAGAAAAGGCCATCAAAGCATTAGTTTACTTTTACCACTAATTTATGGATGACTAATTGGAGAGGACTGTGTAACAGCAAGCAACAAATGCTCAGTGTTTATATCAAGTAATCCAGTGAAATGGCCAAGGACAAGCCAAATCATTTACAGAAGGCTTTCAGCATGGCAAAGGGTTTCAGAGTGGCCTTGTCAGTACAGAGCTAAGCTCTGCTGGAGGTGTTGCATTTAACTGATTCTCCGTGAGCCATCCCAGACTCTGCATACAAGAGTAGCAACTGTGTCTGCCTGCGTAAAAACATTAGGTTTCTGGCTGCTTCTGTCTCTCAAATGATTAGGAAGATGGAGTTGGAAAACCCTTCTGGGAATGCCAAATATAGTCTCTAGCAAATAAATGTATTAAATATTTCCTTTCATAAAGGCACCTTTAAAATATGATACAGAGCTAATAAATTTTGAAGTCACAATAAATTAAAACTGGAAAAGTTGGGAAACCTTTCAACCAGCAATGTTACAAGACAAAGTAACAGTTCAGTGAGGTATATAGGGGCAGGAGTTCATCTCTCATCTGCAATGCCGAAGACATACCTAAGGAGGAAGTGGAAGAGTTGCAGTGATTGGCACTTGTTTCCAGATCTGCTCCTGGATTAGATTAGGACTGCTGTATTTGTGACAAGGGTTTCCTGGCCAGAAGTATGTGTGCATGAACCACCCAGATGGCCTACACATGGACTGGAAATGCATCCCAACCTCAGCATTTCTGATGTACTGTGCATGTGCTATGCAGCTGTGCACACACAGTCAGATGGATCCAGTACACACAGCGTTTACACTGTCATCTGTACAGTCTATAAACTACTGGGGGAATCAGGCATATGACACATGTACACAATGTAGGACTTCTGGTTGCTTTTAGACTTCCTACATCCTAAAATTCATCATGGAGGTAAAAAGAGGACACGCTTGGGACAAGTCAGATAAATGGGGAACATTCTTTCTTACATATGATTTACCCAAAAGGTGATTTTGTAGAAGTTGAAAGATACTTGTGCATTTATGGACTAGGACACAGACAACATGAGAAAAACCAATGCTTTGTTCACCCAGTGAAAGAAAGTAAGCGTTTAATACATGACTTCTGGACCAAGCTGAGAATGAAATCATATCAAAGCAAAAATGCACCATTCAAGCAATGCAACATAGCTCCCAGATGCATAAACCTTTGGAGTAAAATAAAACCACATGATCCCCATTCATAAAAGCAGCTTTTGGTGGTGTTTGCTCTGCCTTTGACTTGCAAACATTCAAGTGTGAAAGCTTTTGTTCATGAGGATATCTGCAGGGTGGCGAATAGTCCTGCACATACACTGCTGATTTTAAAAAGTATATAGTTATACAAACCTCTCTGTAAATAGGCATCTCCTATAGTGATTATCTTGAACACTTCATTTTGGGAGCCAGGAAGCAGGTAGTACATGGTTTTGATGAGGAAATGCAGACTTGGAAGAACAGAGCAGATAAGCAGTTCATATAAACTGCTATTATACAGAAGTATTTGAAGAAATGTGTGAAAATCAATTCTGTACTTTGGTAAAATAATGTTTGGGAAAGAGAATATAATGGAGATGATGTATTGCTCACAGTGATTAGATGTGCACAGTTGTCAGCCATGTGTATAGGTAAAATTTTATTGTTCACAAGGAGAGAGACTTAAAAGATTTACAGAAAGGAAATTCACAATAGAATAGTAGTGAGCATTTTTTGCCAATAACAGAACCTCTTGCAGAATGTTTCTTTCCCTTGTCATTTCAATTCAAGACCTAAATGTTATTCACTGACACACAAACTAACAATGACATTTTAAAGCTTGCACAGTGCACATGCATCCAGCTCCCCCAGGAAAAGTCAGGCAAACACCTGATGCCTGCTGGGAATTTTGCTGTGGGTGCCAGACAGCTGCTGCCCATCAGTGTTTCCAGGTGTGCTTATTTGGTTAGGAGGTCGCTCCAGCTGCAGACACAATCATAGCAGGGACTCAGGCAAGCTGGAGAGACAGCGGACATGCTCAGATTTTGCTGCTTGGGCTGCCTTGGTTTTGCCCTGATTTAGAGCACCTGGCTTGTTGCAGGATGCAGATGTTTGCTCTGTTGCCCAAGAACCAGCACTTCATTCCCTTTATAATGAGCACTGTGACCTGGGGGAGTTATTAAATCTCTGGTTCAAAAGAGTCTAGTTTTCCTCTCTTTTTGTTTCTCAGCTGACAGTCTAAAGTTCACAAACAGATTAGTGGAAGGAATATATAGAAATTAAAAACTTAATTTTCAAACTCCTCTGAGTCAAATCTAATTGACAATTTGAATTATAGCCTGCACTGTTCTTTGTTTCATTTTTCTTTGGGGAAATCCCTGGTTATAGATGTGCTTTGTCCTTTGCTATAATTTTACAAGCCTATTTTTAAAAATTATTCTGAAGCAACTTCTAGAGGCTGAAGCAATTTTAGGACTACTGCAGTGCTGGTGTGAAACCATGCAATATTCAAAATTGAAGAGATTATACCTTACTCAGGAGACTAGGCACTTTTTTTAAGACCATCAATTTAATTAAAAAATGCAGGCTCTATATTAGCAGCAAGCTTATGGATCACCATATGCCAGTCAAACATAATGAAATACATGCAAATGTTAGATGGCGTATTCTTTTGTCTCTGAAATTAACAATTTCAGTGAACAGTTTCTGTGCTTTATGTAGGGATTTAATTTTTTTCCCCCTTTATTTCTTAAAAAAAGTACTTGTCCGAATGCGTTCCTTTTGAATGATAAGAATGGTAAGAAAAAATCAATTGTCAACAGTGTTTTCTCTACAGCTTTTAAGGCTTGGCATTTTTGTCTTCCATCAGGGATGTCTGCATCATGTACAGCATCAACATCGTGGCAAAGTGTCCTCTTTCCTACAAACACACTTTTGCCTTTGGAGATTGTTTGCATTGAAGGGGAAAAAGTCATAAAATTGAAGCCCTGGAGAAAATAATTTGTGCTCAAGAAACACATTTCAGCCTTTCTGTCTGAACAGGTTTGTTTTCTGTTCCAATTTCATTCTTCATCACTGTCACACATCCACTTGGCCATTTGTATTTGAGAAGTCAGGGGACAGAAGAACATTCGCTCTTTGTGTTTCTACCACTGTCAGGAGCTGTAGCAGAAACTAGAGAGCCATAATGTAACAGTTCCAATGACTATGTGTCTCTGAGAATCTTAATAAAAGCAAACTAATTTTAAGTAAGGGACAGCCTCACAACTGATAAATATGCAAATAGAGTAAAATATATTGGGGAAAAAAATCCAGAGTATGAATGTGATATAAAGACAACTGTAGAAATAATCTTTCTGATTCATAAATCTGAAAAGAAAATAGTCTTTAAACAAGTTCTTAGGGATGTCACCAGTATCTGACACTAAGTTTATGCCAAAAGGAAGGAATTCTACAGTTCTTTTCTTCTAAAGAAATATGATTCTGATATTATTGCAAGGTCTTTGTAGAGTTGTGTTAGTATCATTTTTGGTACATTAACTTGAATTGTTACAGCTCTATCTAAAGATACTTACCCTATCAGTACAGGGTCATCAGAATTTCCCTAATGACAAAAAGAATATAGTGTAAAAGGATCTCATGTGAGGAAATTACCTTTTAAATCAATACATGAGAATAATTTTTTTTTTCATGAATATGACCATTCTTTGCTCGATTATTACATTTTCTAGTGCTCTCAGCTTGCCCTGGAATATGTCATCATGCTCTGAATAAGTTCTATTCCTTCAAATGCATCCTGGTAACAGCGATAATCAAAGTATTTCCAATGACAGTAAGTCCTAAAGGTGCTTACGAAAGGGCCAGATTCTAGACCTGATGTGACTTTGTTTTTCAAAAGCCACTTTTCACACCTATTTTAAATTTTTTATCTAATTTTTTTATTAGTATTATCATCATCTATTCTAGAATAACCCTAGTCAGTTTTGATTATCATGAAACTAAAAGGTCACATTTATTAAATATCTTTAATTTCCTGATGCCTGTAATCCCACATACACAGAAAGCTTACTGCACATGTAAAGTGTTGTTTGGGTCTATCTAATCTTGTTTTTTCATGGCCAAAATTTAGATTGTTCTTGTAAGTTATATAGAAAAGGAGAAAGTGCATTCAAGAAAGGGTAATGTTAAAATATATGCTTTTCCTATAGTCAAACCACAGGATGTCACTGTTTCTCTTTCACAAGAAACAAGCTTCAGATGTGAAAGTAGACCAGATTCTTCCTAATATGACAGAAATGCACAAAAATGACATAAAAAGCACAGAAATTAAGTCAGACGTTTCCTTTTGTATGTGTGAGTCAATCTAGGCAATGTGTTGCCTATGTAGAATAACAATTTAATATTCAATTCAGTCTCATCATGTACCAAGATTGATATATTTTTGGTACATCCCTCCAGACAGAACTGACACATATCAATATGTCCCATATTGCATAAAGAGTCAGGCAGAGCTGAGTACAGTTCAGGCGAAAGTTAATGTAAGACATTAAAACTTCTTGTAGCCTTCCTTAGTTAGCACTGAATTTCTAAAATTTAGCACCCTTTGCAACCACAAAGCTGGATCTTGACAAACACATGCTGCTTCTGAAGAATTAACATGATCCTTCCACAAGATCTTTGGTTGCCTTCATATACAGAATGTCCATCCTTGATGGCCCAGTAGAATGCTGGACTCTTAACTTAGAGAGGCTTTAAGACATCAGTGTGTTTCAGGCACTGTTTTTCATAAGCCTCTAAGGTCATTGCAGAATAGAGTCCTTTCCACACACTTATTCTGATACTTTCTTTTCCTCATTGCAGTCCATGGGGGCAACTCCCTCAGGTTCCTCAAATCTTCTTCAAAAGTACCTTGTTCAAAACTCCAGTAATATTGATCTGCCATTTCACACAAGTCCAAGTGCTGTTTATTTAATTATTATTTGTAGTTGATTCCACTTCTAGCTTTCTTGTGTTTTCTTGGGAGTGATCTTATCCTTTCTGAATTATTTCTATATACTGAGCACACTGATGGCACATGATACATAATAAAGAATTGGTTTAGTGTAATAGATTTCTCTCATACTCTTAAGGTCTAGTGAAATAGGTTTTGGGAGATGACTGCTACCTGTTTTTCTGGAATGACTTGTATGAAATGGAGGCATTCTGGCACATTTTACTCACCTTTATGATTTCTATACTTTTCACAGTTTCAGTAAAATGGACTCTTCTATTTTCATTCCTTTTGTGGGATGACATGTGAAATATATGGAAAATGTGTAGGAAGATTTTTCACAATCACCAATTTCATCCCTGCAGCCCACTGAGATCTCAAACTGAATCACACCCCATCTTTTACATGTCTGAAATAATTCCCATGCTATTCTTTAAAATGGCAGCCAGGAGTCAGTGAGAGGCGGGTGCAGAGACATGAAACAGAAGACAGTGCAGTACCTGCAGGATTCTTTTTTCTGAAGATCATCTGGCATCTCTGTCTGAAATCTAAATTTTCCTATCACGAAGGAACTCCTAAAAATAATTATACACTTAATCTTCATTATAAACAATGAGGGTACTTCGCATGAGTCAGTCTTAGTAGTTCTCCTTCCAAAAAAGAGAGGAGCTAGCAATTTGGGGTAAGGGATTGTGTGGTGGTTAGCAAGACATATGGTGTGCAGCATAAGGACCATACTGAAAACAACTCAAGGCAGTAGCAAAATTCCTACCCACATCTCCAGATACGAACCTGGCCCATAAACACTTTCTTTATTTGACAAAACATAGTATAAATTACTTTCTATTTTATAAATGGACTGTATAATTCCCCCTAAATAAGGGGGATTAGGAATGCCTTTGAGCTCTCTCATGCCAATGGCATCCACATCGCCATAAGAGCTAAAACTCCTGGAATGTGGCGCAAAGGTACGGAGGTTAAGAAGGGTTTGTAGGACAGGTGCCTAAACCAAATACGTGGCGACAAGCATTTCCTAGAAAAAATTTCAATATTTTGAGGAATATTTAGCTGAATAATTTAGAAGTAACCATAGGCTGAAGAACAGGGATACAGTACTTTATCTAATGATACAAGTTGGCTGGATGACACATTTGTTCCTCAAGCTTTCTGTTTCCACAAACTGCAATGAAAACTGCGTCTGCCGTGGGTCAGCCCATGCTGTTCTAGAAGAGTAAGTGAGAATCTGACAGCAGGATGACAGATGCATCCTCAGTAGCCTCAGCAAGGCTAAAATATGAAGCAGAAGAAAAAAAGATGGGGCAGCACTGATATCCTCATAGACTACCAGCTAAACACTCCTCTTGTGTGACAAAATGTAATCCATGGTCTCCATTGCAGTGTTACTGGAGGTGGTGAAACACAGCATCTTTGCTGCTGTCATACCCTTGGATGCAGTAATACCTTGTTCTATGACAGCACTTTCATTGAACCTTCTCTCCATGTTATACACTGTTGGCAGAATATGCAAACAAACACACCAACAGTCCTAATGCACAACAGGCAGAGTCAGGGCAGTAATATTTCTTGCTTTTCCAGACCATGTGTCAAATTTTACCTTAGTCTGAATGAAAGCAGAATTTTCTCCCAAAGAAAAGATAGGGAAGATCCTGTTAGATTGAGGACAGAATGCCATAGGGAGAGTGAGTGGGTTACAAAACTCTCCAGTGTCTTTTTTTCAGCTGTATTGATTATTTTTTTTTTAATTTCTATTTCATTTTAAATGAATAAAAATAATTTGTAGGCCTTAGAACCCTCAGGGATACTGAAGCCTGGAGCAAATTTAAGCATACTTACCACTTCAAAGTGAACTGGGCTTTCTCTTACAGCAGACTAGTTAGCATTTCACGGGGAAAAATTCCAGGGTATTTCTCACCGGAGATGAGTGTAGAGAAAATGTGCTTGGCTTCCAGCAGAAATAAAGTGTTTTTGAAATGTTACCTTTCTTATCTGGGGCTGTTCCCTTTAATATCTTCTCAATCCTTGGTTGTCCAGACAGTCACAACTGCAGTCAATATGTCCTCCACCATTCAAAATCTCTCCAAGTTTGGGTGAATGGAC
Organism: Lophotriccus pileatus; assembly: GCA_035583135.1. Taxonomy (NCBI): domain Eukaryota; kingdom Metazoa; phylum Chordata; class Aves; order Passeriformes; family Tyrannidae; genus Lophotriccus; species Lophotriccus pileatus. The sequence goes on from JAWWES010000081.1 coordinate 126,605,555, forward strand.
ACTCTGAGAGCTTTCATCTATGATGAATTCTGGTTTTGGTGATCTTAGGGATGTGTGCAAAGCTGTTTTGGTTTGATGGGACAATTACTGTAGATTTTTTGTATGTGTTATGGCTGAACTAGAAGATCCCATCAGAGATCTGTGTCCAGCTGTGCCATGTGTCAGGTAATAGTAAATGGGAGTCTTAATCAGTAAGAGAGTACCTGAAGCGCATACTTGGTGCTTTCAGTATTGTTTACAAATTGTTCTGGTATTGAAGCAAATTAAGAGCTTGAATGAAAAATCCTAAATTTGACTCGTAGTCTGGCTGAGAGTGATGACTGAAAAAACAGATTTCATGAGGTTTTAACTGACAGAAACTGGAGAGCCAAACTCTGCTTTTGCAGATGGAGCATTGGTACTAACCCACGGAAGCCACAGGTGCTTGATTGCTGCCTCCTTGGCGAGTTCTGCCAGAACTTCAGAGACAGAAAATTTGTTTGGCACTGATGGCATGTCAGCTGTTCGCAGTGTCAAACATTTAGTAACCTCAGGACCTCAGGCACGCCCAAATAAAGGAGCAAATGAGGGGAGTAAGTCTAAAGAGTAGACAGAGGTACCAAGTCCCTTCCTGATTTTACCCATAACTGAAAATTTTGTGAATAATTTTTCCCAGCTCCTTTTTCTCCACTATCAACACTATCAATATCAGGTCTATCAGAAAGTGACGTCTTAAAAAAAGGCTTGATTCATGTTTAAATCTGTCTGATTAGCTGAAAAATACCTTTTCTCTTGTGCTGACTGAGATCAGTTCTAAACTGGGTACAATTAGCAACAAGAACAGATTAAACACCTTGGTTTACTCCAACATCCATGATAAAGCCACATCAACAGTTTTGTGTGTTTCTCCCCACTCCGAAGAACACAGGTTATATTTTTGAAGATCAGAACTTCACAGGCTTCCTGAAATAAATGGAAGAGAAGAAGAGAAGAGAAGAGAAGAAAACTGGTGTCTGCATACTAATGTCTTTTTGGTTAAGCTAGCAGGTCTCATCATGATTTTGTATCTTTCAGATAACTCTGAACAAAGTCCAGCACTTGGTGATATTGTGCTCATTTATTTTATGGCCTAGATCTCTATGGGCTTATAACACAAGTGCTTATTCTTAGTTTTACTATATTTCATTTGCAGGTACAAAAATATAAGAAGATAGATCTAGTATTCCAGACTTCTCTCTCATAAATCTAAAATAAAACCAACCTAAACCACAACTAATTTCAACCATCAGGAAAACATATTTTTCATTCATTCTTTCAAGACTCTCTCTGCAACAACCCTCAAGTCTTTAAAGGCAAGCCCTGCACTGAGAAGATCATTAAATTTTTTTTTACCAAGTGGAGGAAGCAGGTTCAAAGAAGAAGGCTTCCTGCAGAGAACAAATTATTCTGTGAACATCTGAACTACTGGAGTCAGAGTTTCTACTAAGCTGTGTCTTATGATTGAATTTGTTATCTAAGAAGGTGCTATTTTACTTGACATTTGGGGGGCTATTGTTTCTTCTTTTTCAGGTTTTTTTCCCCTTTTTCCATGTGTAATGCAAGAATTGTGAAGCTTCTCTCTGGAGTAGACTCTTTGGGTGCTTTCATGTGAGTGTCTCACAGGGACTCTCTCCTTAACTTTTCATGTTTTTTAAAGATATTAATTTCCTTTGAATCATCTCCACCTGTGTCAAATTTGATTGAATCGATCCAGAAGGATCAAAACCTTTTGTGTCTGTGTGGGAAACTGGACTTGCAAAACATCTGTAGACTTTAGTTTTAGGAACTCAGACTCTTTAACAGTCCCTCTTTCTAAGTGACAGGGGCTGAGCGATCTTTGCAGATTGTAGCTGTGGTGAATCCCACAGGTGTGGGATCTGGCCTCTACACAAGGGTGGTATGGATGTGACATCACTTCATGAGCTATTCAGGTACAGAATGAGAGGTGACTTGCAAGTAGGATCACTTTACACAGGAAACTAGGTTTACTGTCACTCACATTCACTCCCTTTGCCCAGCTGTGGCACCAAAGCTGTGTTGAAAGGTAGCTATCCCATCACCAGTGATTCCCTAGACTAAATGGTTTCCTTTCCCACAGGGCAAACTTCGAAGAGATGCAGACTGTGAAAGATCCTTCTATGTCATCTACATATGTTGCTTTTTTTGTTAGGTAAAACATATGTAGGTCTCTTCCCCAAGAATGCCAAGGCAGTGGAAAGGGTTCAGAAAGGGTTTATTTAGGAGGCAAAGATATAAAATTTACAAACCTCTCGGTCCTGCCAGGCAGTATCTGGCCTCAGAGGGAAAGGCAAGTTCCCACCCTCTCCAGGGCTTTTAAGTATCCTCTCTGTTTCTCCCCAGCCTTCCCAAGAACTCTGTACATGTCTGTTAGGATTACGTCTCTCTGGCATAGCAGAGAGAGATAACACAGCTCTCTCTGCAACCCCCTCTGGACTGAAGAAGGGAAAAAAAAATGCGTTTTGAGAAGGCACTTTGCAGGCTTCTTAAGTGAAAGTGGGTTCTAGCTTTCTGTTACAAATTCTTCCAAAATCTCAACTATCCCTACAGCTCCTCACCTGTCTCGAGACCGTCTTTATACAAAAACTACTGACTTTCCAAACAGTTAAGCAAAAGTCTTCTTTTCTCAGCCTCCCCTGCCCAAATATCTGTTTTAGAAATCTAACAGCAAGGTTGTCTTAGAGACACCTGGCTTCCCTAACAGTGCAGCACCATCTTATGACTGATGGATAGAATTTGACAACACTGTGTATGGTAAATGGGCAAATAGAAGGAGGAGGTAAAATCCAGGAGGATCACCTTAGGGCTGAGCAACTCCCTGCTCTTTAAACCACATCCAGCCCAGAATGACTTGTTTTGAAGCACTTAAAAGTGCTGAGTGGAAATTGCTGAACAAAACATGTTATAGTGAGCCTGGGTGTTTCACTGAAGTGAGAGACATGCTACACACTGTTTTGTCTACTGACTAATGCCACAGTCTAAGGGACAAGCATCACATCAAACAGATGAGAGGAAGAAAACTCAGTGGCAACCCCCACTCACCCCAGCTGTGCTGTCTTGGCTCTGCACTGAGCATGGTGATCACAGTCTGGCAGAGCTGTTGTAGAAAATGAGGTCTGGAACACTTAAAAACATTTTTGAGTGAATTCTGTTTGTTAAACACCACTGAAACCTTTTATATCAATTTTCAATCCTTTCAATAACTTGTTTTCCAACAGCACTAAATCATCCACCTCTTCTTCAGATCTTAATTAGGCCATCAATTAGTTAAATCACATCTGCTTGTCCTTTTCACCACGGTTCCCCATGTACAGTAGCTCTGGATATTTTAGAGTACACATCCATGTTGGCAAGGCAAGATTGGCATTGCTCCCAATGCTATTGCCACCCACCCTCTGTTTTCGCAAGGGTGCACACAGATGCAGCAGGGTTGAGGATCACTTCTGCTGCAAATGAGTTGGGTTTGAACAAGCGAGTTACTCTTGGCTGAAAACCCCTTAGTATACGCAAGTATAAACAAAATCAGCAATAAACGTGATCAGTTTGCATGACTGTATACTCAGACTAATGATGGAATAGTTGCCTAGGCTTAAACGGCTGCCAACTGCTGTCACTCTGCATATTCCATGTTCTGTACAACTTTTCCATGGCATGGAGAAGTAGGCACTGTTTTAAAGAGGATGCAGGTGTGGACTTGCACCTGGCATGTTAGGAGGATTTACCTCCTTCACCCTGCAGGCCCACCATCATGCTGGCAGATGGAGTCTCAGGAACTGAACAACTCCCTGCGGCTTCTCAGGCACATGTACTGTGTGCAGCGTGCCTGGGACATCCCTACAGGGCAGGCTCTCAGTCCTGCCTCCGGCCCTACTGCTGTTTTTGTAGGCACCAGCTGTTTACCTCCCTTGTTCACAGTGGGACTGAGCCCACTCTGAGGGTCCTCCCCCATCACTTTAATAGTCTTTACCAGAATTAAATTTTGTGTCTTAAACTCTTATTGGTATAGATGGTATCAAGAGGTCCTGAATCCTCCTGGGCTGAATCTCTCTCACTCATCAGATGGCTTTCACTTCAGTATCTCACAAATTCAGGTTTCTTGTCTTACTAGACACAACTGAGAAAAGAACATTTAAGTAGGTGAAGGTTGCAAAATCCGGCTTTGGGATTATAGATCCTGACTTTTCTCGTCTGAGCTTCTCATAGAGTCATTGCCACTAAGAAAGTGTAAGTATGGAGTGGATGTAAAAAGCTACTACTTAAAACTCCCCCCTCAGAAAGAAATGTTCTTATTACACTTCCCACACTTGAAAACTACACACTTAACATAAGAGGCAGTGTATAATTGGTCCTTCATCATTCATATTCTTATGGAACAAAAAAATAGCATGCATATTACAGAAGGAGGAAGATTTTACAAGGATTCCTTTAACAACTTAAAACTGTTGGATGAGACGTTAAAATTATACTAGACATTTCAAAATCAAAAAAATAGGTTTGAAATTTTAGCCTTCAATTAAGTGAAAAATTTACTATATTAAGATCACATTTAAGACTATGTTGTTGCTATGTGCGTGTACTTTGACGCAGACTCCTTATATGAACTTACAACCTCTCTGCTAGATCCATCCCATTTAATGAACAGTTTCAGGTGCTCCGGTGTTATGATGCTGCAGTGAAGAAGGGTGACATTACCTGGAGGATCCTTCTTAAAGAATTTGGTGATCGGATTAAGTGTGTTGGAGGTAAAGAAATTATTTCATCACTAGTTTAATGACATGCAAGTTTAGAGAACTGGATCTAAATCTATGACACAGGATTCCTCTGTGATGCTCAGCAAGTCACATAAAACCTTAACTTTCCTGTGAGAGTCATTAACCTGTCTGCTCCTTGTTTTCTGGACTCCTCACACAAGTTTCTGAAGCCCAGGCTAACAGAGATGCAAAGTACTCACAAAAGTAGGACTGATGGATCGGAGCCACGAGAGAATGTGTTATGGGCTAAAAATTGAAGAGTCATCTGAAGTATCAGGACCTCTTCATCCAAAGGAAGGAGCTTACACTTACCTGTGGTTCAGTTCCTCAGAGGTTAAATTGTTGGTGCGGCAGGAATGTCATCCAACTGATATTTTTAATGCCTGTGGAAGAACCAGAAAGAAGAAGCTCTGTGAGAATTGAAGCTATGATCAATACGTAATTTGAATGATGTCTGCTAAAATTATCCTGGGCGTACTTGGCTTTGTGCTGAATGGGGAACACTGGAGAAAGTACTGAGTGGGATCCTCTAGAGCAACAACCGTGTGGCTGCTTCATTAGAATGTACATTAGAATCTGTGTAGTGGGTGTGCAGAGAGGAATGTCACACCTTCATGGGCAAGATAGACATCCTCGTGTTCCCCTGGGCAAGATCCACACCCCAAATTCACCTGGTCTTGAGTAAGTTGGGCAATATCTAAGGCATTACTAAATTCATCTTTTTGAGTTAAAAGAATAACACATATATGACATATGCCAGTCACATCACTCCATCATCTTCTGGAAAGCAGCAGGAGATACTGTAACGAGGGAACGAGCTCCAATGGGAGCTGCAGTACACTAGTGGTTCCAGGGCTCATGGCAGCATAATTTTGGCAATTAATTAATATCTCATTTTCTTCCATGTTTTCTGCCCTGTTGATTACCATCCTCCAGTCTTCCCACTCTTCTTCTGAGATGGAATGGATCACAGGAACAAAAGTCACACACAGTAGGAAAGTTACTACCCAGTGATAAGGCATCAAAAAGGCTTTTCCTTCCTCTCCTTTTAGCAAAAGAAACACATTCCCAGGAATCTTTACCTGCCTCTGAGAAGGCTGTGAGGACCCTGGGAGCATCTCCCTCTGAGGATCTGAGCTGTCAGCTCAGAGCTGGCTTAGAGACAGGGCAGCCTTGAGTGGTCTGTTCCTTTGGTGTCATGGAGAGATGCTCCCAGACACCTGATCTCCCGTTCCAGCCTTGGCCAGTCTTTGCCCCAGGGAGTTTCCCACTGTCTCTCTGGCCAGGCTGCCCCCTGTTCTGTCCTGTTCCTGTCTGGAGCAGTGGGGTAGGACAGACTGGGAGGGAGCCCCCAGCCCGTGCAGTGACAGGGAAAATGAAAATTTTCATCAAAAATAGCTAGCTTGTCTTTTGAATATTTAAAATTAGATTTCCATTTTAAAATACTAGAAAGAAAATGTTCTGAGAGGGTGATATCAATATATGTAAAGTACAATTTGGAGTTAAATGTGATTGAGAAAATAATTTTCTGCACCCATATATAAAACCAGTGCAGAAAAATTGACCTTTTCTGACAAAATTAAGTCTTTTTCCCACTCCAGATAAATTCATCCTGCTCTCCTGACCACAACTGTGTCTGGATGAGCTGTGTTTGCAGAGCTAGACACCATGAGACCATTTATTCTTCTGATAAAGACAATGTTCCCTAACTCAGTGGATTCCCCAAAGGTTCATGATTGTGCAACAAGGATCAGTTGAACCACAGCCTCTCCAAGTTAAGCCTAGATCACTGCCCTTTTCCTGGATGGGAGATACAAGTCTTCTGTCTCCAGATCAGGTCTCCCCAGGTGCCATTTAACACAGTATTTTTAAGGAAGCAGAACTAGTTTTAAAGGTTTCTACCTTCTTTCCACCAGCCTCCAACCTGCATCTGCCTGCCCACTTCCCATCACTTGTGCTGATCTAATGAGTTGTGGGAGAGAATGTCAAACAATCAGAAGAAGAATTCAGGACAAAACACACACACACACACACACACACACACACACACACACACACATGACTTCCCTAACACATTTTTCACTTTTTTTAAAATCAACTTTTCCTTTGTATCCCAAGCTGTGAGAACTGGCTTCAGCATAATCAGTCACAACCACAGAGATATTGCTTTCTGTATTGCCATAAAGTAGATTCTGCCATCCTCAGCTGATAATTGCCTTCTTGTGGTCGTGTATGTGACAAGCTCCTCCAAGAATTATCACTTCCATCAAGTGTTAAAAAACTCTACAGTGATAATGGGAAAGATCAGGGCTATATAGAACATTCACAGATGTGCTACAGTCTGCAGTAACACCCTTCCTTTCTTTTGGAACACCCTTCCTTTACTAACTAATTATATGCCCAAGTCTTTTGCCTCCTTGTCTCAGTATTTACTGTACTTTCCAAATGCTAGAAGTTATGAGTTCTACAAAACCAAAGTGTTTCTCCAGCCCAGCTGCTTGAATTTTCCAGAGGTTTTTTCCCTGGCCTTTCTCAGCTGCAGAAGGGAAGACTGCCTTTTCTTTAAATTCCCAGATGAGTCATGTTAGAAATAGTGTGGCACTTGTATTCATACTAATGCACCTGCAGTATCATCTGTCTCCCAGCTATGAGGCTGCAAATTTCTGCTCTTATCTGTGCATAAGTTGAAATGCTTATGACTCTCTGCCAGTATAAAACATGTCTACAACACTGCAAGCTCAGCAGAAACTGTGCAGAGAGACAGGAGAAAATGTATGTCCTGAACAGTCCTGACTGATGGGAAATAAATACAACACTATATAAACTAGTCAGATTCACATGATTAGTTTTAGATATAAAACCACGTGATTTAAAACTTTTTAGGCTAGTTTCCAAAATACTTTTATGCTCATACAATTTTAATTCCACAGTAATGTGTTACTTTCAGTTATCCTTTTTTTGAGTTCACCTACTTTTTTCTAGACCTTATTTTTTCAGTGCTGGTTCTAGTTTCATCTCCAATAAAACCATTTAATTATAATGTTTTTAGCATTTTAAATGAATTTTCGGTTCTCAGTGCCACAGTAAGACATGAACATTTAAATTAATATTTAAAATTAATAAATACATAATTGCTGAATTTTGTGTTTGGTTTGATTCTGTCTAGCCATTGACACCCCTCAGCACTTGTTCTCACATCTGCACAGGCTTGGCCTTCTGCTAGCAGTTCTGTTTGATTCTGACAGCTCTGTGCAGGTCTCTCCCTGGGCCCATGAGCAAACTGCGTAGCTTTTGGTTCTAATACTCTTGTTTCTGGTGCTATTTCTTGCTAACTTAAAAGGCCTGCTGATTCTGGGACATGTTCTGAGGATGTTTTCAAAGCAGCTGTCAGTTAGTTTGGAACCTAAACTTAATAAAAAATGAAAAATCTTTTGACAATTTTGAAATTTGATTTCCTCCTTTATCCTCTAGGTAAGAAGGTAACTGCTTGCTTCAGTGTCTCATGTTCAGTTATTGGATCTTGATGCATGCACCAGAAATGTAGCAGAAACCCAGCTGGTGGGTTCAGTAAGTGTACATCCTGCTTACATATACAAAGACTCAGAGGGGAAAAAAGCCCAGCCAAAAGCACCTTTGGGGACACTTTAAATGTATGTCACAATTTCACAATCTCCTCCAAGTTAACAAATTGTATTTTAGAATTGTGTTTGGTAATTATTGTGTTCATACCTCAGAAGTAAGACCCAGGCATTATGGTTGGTTGGAATTCATCTGAATAAATAGCAGTTTGCCACATTCTTAACAAAAACATTATTCATTAGAACTATTACGTATTAGCAGCCCTGAATAACATTTGGCAATTGCTTTGGGTGTACGTTACTGAAAGGTCCATAGACACATACAAATTGCTCAGTGCGCTAATATAAAACAGGAGCAGTAATGAAATAGTAGAGTGAGTATTAAGCTCCAGGACTGCAGTTTTATTCTGCAAAATGTTCCTCTTGCAATTTGTAAACATCTTAGAAACTTGAATGTTTTCAAGCTATTTAATGATTGTTAGTCATAAGACTTGTACTTGCTGCCTGCCCCTTTCGGTCTGCAAAAGGCATTAGTTGCAGGCTGAGTTGCTCAAATGATTTTCAGGCATTACAGCAATAAACTCCAAGTCCCTTAGACTTTTTGGAATGCAGATTCCCACAGGTGGCTATCAAAAAAGATCCTGTGAAGAAGGTAGACAAATGGGTGCTATGGTTAGTAGTTCTGTCTGGTAGGGTAGTAGGAAATGCATAGGTACAATGGGAATCCTTGTTAGCTTCTGAAAAAGAAATAACACCTCTTCAGACCACGTGTAACCTGCCTCTGCCACATGCATGGCTCTGGCTTGTAGGAAAAGGAGAAGACTCTTCTAATGAGCCAGTAGATGACTACTCTTATAAGAAGCTTACATTACAACCCATTCAGAAGAGGTGTAGCTAGGAAGGAGGGAAAATTTTCCTTATCATACACAAACATAATGTCACAGAGAAGGAAAGGAGGCTCCAACAAAAGAATTTCTGGGATCTCAGTATAGTATCTGGACACTCCTTAACCTTTAGAGAATATAATTATGAATGCTGTTATAAGATGGTTCTACTGTCCCAAAGAAAAGAAAAAGTTAGACACACTTCCTTAAAGATATTGGAAATACTTACTTTCTATATCAGTCTAAACTGCTTGCTAAAGATCTTCCACAAAGCCTCAGAACAAGAAAGAAGCGGAATTTCATTATCTCAAGTTCTAGTTTTATGGTTTATGACTGCAATCCAACCACTGAAATCTGTACATAATCTATTAACCAGAAAAAGGCTCCTTCCGTTATTGAAATCCAAATGGTTTCCAAAGCATCTGCTTCCAGTTCTGTCAGCAATCTGGAGGATACGATACAGCTACTTTAAGGTAGAAATAAGGCTCAAGAACCATAGAGTTGTATATATGTTACTCATCACTGTGACAATGTATAGGAAATGAATCTGTAATGGAGCCAACTTTAAAAGCTGGAAGGAACAATATATTTTCTAAAAAGGGAGAGGATCAGAGTGCTGTTTCTTGTGTTATCCATTTAAAAATGTTTTATGGAAAGGCAAGACAACGGCGTGTCTTAACCTGATTTCTGATTCATTGATATGAGATGATATTTGAGTGAAGGGAAGTACTAAAGGAGGGAACATGGAAGTAAAGCATAATCACAGCTAGTTGTTTCGTGTGTTCTGGGTAATAATGTTCTATGAACTTGTGCAATTGCATTTGGGAGAATAAAAATGCCAAGAAAGAAATCTGGACACAAAGTGCTTTTCCTCTGGTGTTTGTGGCAGTCTTTCTACTATCTGTTAATATGCTTTCAGGGCAACCAGGATTCCCTTGTTCTTAAAAGCAATGTGACACTGGGGCTTTGCTCCAGATCAGTTCAGAAGCGGTCAGGCACATGAAAGAGGATAGTTATAACAAATACTTCTTCCTTTATACTTTTGAAGTTTTGCACTCTTACTAAATGTGTCTCTGTTTATTGGTGTAATTCCTTGGTGTGAGTCTCTTGTTTGTTTTAGGAGTGTATCTAACAGAATTCAGAAATTCATATTTCATAACCAACACTTGATTTCTGTTAGGCTTAAGAAAGATTTTTATAAGGTTGTGGTAAAAAAAACACTTAGCTTTATCATTAGTTCCATAGCAGAACAGTAATCATAAAAGGGATGTGAGTGTGATAGTAATTTATTGTATTTGAGCATCTACTGTGAACTGAAATTAGCACATTCTTATTATGGTTTCCAGTGATGAAGTATTTAATTACCGGGATAAACATCATCTCACTTTGTTTTAGAAATGGGTATTGTCCTGGTTTCGGCTGGGATAGAGTTGATTTCCTTCCTAGTAGCTGGCATAGTACTGCATTTTGGATTTAGGATGAGAGCTTGCCTTCTGTGTTTAAATTATTTGAAAAGCTTTTACTTTTCTAGCAGCCAGTTTAAACAGGAAGGAAATTCTAGAGTTAAAGGCTGCTCTGCTCGGTTTTCAGAGAAAACCAGTAGCTTCACCTGTACTTTTGCACTTTAGCATAATTCAGCTCTAATTCATATGTACAATATCGTTCACTCTTTCACACTTAGGCCACAGATTTAAGAAAACAAATTTTAAGTAGAGCCATAAACAGAATAACATTGCTGCTTCTTGAAAAGGGGAGCAAAAGAGGGAAATTCCTTGATTAGATGAGACTGCACTTCATTTTGAGATGCGCTTTGGGCACACAAGGCAAGTATGTCATACACAGAGCTCATGCCTCATTCCCTATAGTCTTGGGTAAGCAGGCTGGGAGAAGCACAGATCAGAGCTGCTCCCAGCAATAGCTGGCAAAGTCACTGCCAATCTTTTCTTAAAGGAGCATGTAGTTTTTCTGTCAGGTGAAGATTAATAGCTACTGTCTGGGATCCCTTTTTATTTAAGGAACAAACAAATAAATAAATAAATAAATAAAGGAGAAACTATTTTTGCACTAATAGGTATTCTCTATTATACAACACTGATAAAATTTTGGCATTGGAATTCATTTCACTGAAGTGTAATCATTTAGAAAATACTGAGAAATCTGATGTTCCACTTAAATAGTGCTGGTTACATGTGCCCATATACAGTAAAGTGGCTGCTAGACATATTCATAGCACATATAGCAGATAACCAGTGAAGGACTGACAACCATGTAGGGACTATGAACAAGCCCATCAGAGTATTTTCTCTCACTGTACTGTAAAGCTAAACAAAGAGCATTGTGCTGCACTGACTAGTGCTCAAAAAGACTCTGGATTATAAAAACTGTATTTACTGAATTTCAGGTTAACATGGGGCACCTGAAGAAAAGAATGATCACAGGCTTGCCTGTCTTTTAGCTGTAGGTAAGAAGGCAGTAAAGAGAGGGAACTATTCATGCTTTTAGCTTGAGTATCACTGAATTTAATGAGATGAGTGCTAAAACCTCATGCAGCACTTTGAAGATACAGGGGTCACTCTATCTCCTATTCTGTTGGAATGACTGATAAACCAGCCAGGAAGTTTTTGAAACAAGTAAATAAGTCATCAATACAGTAAGACTAGTGTGTTTAGACAAATAAATCAAAGTATTAGGGGAAATAAATTATACAAAAATAGGGCAAGTTATAACTGACTACATGACAGCTGAATTGAGCTATTATGGAACACTTCTAAAGATATCTCCATCAATTTGCAAGATGACAATAAATATAACAAGATTCAGAGCTGGCCTTTAATTCAATTTAATTTGATTATTAAGATATAAATATGATATTAGAAAACAACTATCTGAAGTCCTTTGATATTTATTCTGAACATGAACCAGCAATGCAGTCCAGCAAGCCAACTGTATTCTGGGCTGCATCTATAGAAGTGTGGCCAGTGGATCCAGGAGTGATTCTGTCCCTTTGCTCTGCCTTCATGAGACTCCACCTGAAGTAAAACATCCAGCTCTGGAGTCCTCAGTAGAGGATGTGGTCCTTTTGAAGCGAGTCCAGAGGAGGGCAATGACCAGAGGGATGGAACACCTCTCCTATGAGAAAAAGCTGAGAGAGTTGGAGTTGTTAAGCTGGAGGAGAGAAGGTTCCAGGGAGACCTTATTGCAGCCTTTCAGTACATAAAGGAGGCTAATAAGAAAGATGGGAACAGATGTTTTAGTAGAGCCTGTTGTGACAGAACAAGGGGTAATGGTTTCAAACTAAAAGGGGAGAGATTCAGACTAGATAAAAGGAAGACTTTTTTTGCTATGAGAGTGGTGAAAAACTGGAACAGGTTGCCCGGAAAGGTTGTAGATACCTGGAAACATTCAAGGTCAGGCCAGATGCAGATCTGAGCAACCTGATCTAGTTCAAAATGTCCGGGTCTCTGCCAACCCAAACCATTCTATGATTCAACCCACAGTGTGCAAATTATTACAAAGCTGCAGCAGGGGTGAACTCAGTCCTTGGCAACATAATGGTGGTAAGCAACAAATAATTGCAGAACAAAACATTCTCCCAACAATTAGAGTTACCCAGTTATCAAAATCTACCTTTACCTTCTTACCTTCCATGTGCAACATTTCAGATGGCTGTTTAACCAGCTTGGCTTTGCCTGGAAACATTCCCAAAAGCCAAGAGTCTCCAGATACTCAGTACTTGCCTGTGTAAAAAAGGACAGCGTCACCTGCTTTATTTAGGCTGGTTTTGCCTGGAGGAAGAACCTGAGGCAGGAAAGATGAGTGAACAGATTCTAAATACTGATTTTCTATCAAAATGATTTTTAGAACACACTGGTAAATTGAATGAGGAGTTGGAAAGTTTGTTGGGCACTCTTAGCTGGCAGAAATTATTTGTTTTGTCGTTTTCTCCAAGGAACATGGCTATACTTGCTATTGTCACCTAGAACAGACACCCGGTCTTGAACTCCTGGTTGTTTTGCACATTTCACTACTCTTCATCCAAAATCAAGGATTTTTATGGCCATCACACCATAAGGTTTTGCTAGAACTGGACTCTCCAGGTGACTTCTTGAGCAAAAGTGGAAGTGTCACAGCAGCCATGAAAGCCCAAGGGAAGATTTCTAAAGAGACGTTTTTCTTTAGATAAACTAGTGGAGTTGGAAAGATAGGGCATTTTTGGTGCACCACAGTTGTTCTGCTCTGAAGAAAACACATTTGGTCATTTGTGTGTGTTCAGCTTTTACAGGTTTTACACAATGCTTCTTTGAGTCTTGCTGTTACCTACTACCCTGGTTATGCAGAAGTAACCATCAGCAATTTAGTCCTCCATTAGTGTTCCTACGAGCCTGTTCTCGACGATAAAAAGGGAGGTGAGGGATTCACACTTATTGTGCCTGAATGACTTGAATGACATTTTCTCAGTTTAGAAGCATCTCCACTTGCAGACTCAGCTTGGGATCTGAAAGTCAAGCTGTGCATTTTCTGGCTCATACAGCTTTGCCATTAAAGCTTCATTACATCAAATTCTGCTCACAATTAAACCTTTGCAAATAAATTGTCCTCTGAGTTTGCAAAGGAATAGTTGAGAAAGCAGCATTTTAGTCCTGAAAATGGAAAGCATTTAACAACTGTTTTCGTGACACACGAGCCAGAACAGAAACTAGCTTTTTCCCTCATACCTTTGCCAACCCTAAGAAGTGAAAGAAAAAAAATGTAAAAATTCATTTTACTACTAAATACATTTGATAAAAATACAGACAGGGAATAGATCAATTGAGTGAAAGGATGTGATTTTTTGACAGTCGCTTTTCAGAATAAAGACACAGGTCTTTATTTTAAAAAAGACACAGGTGCGTTGGAATAAAGAATTTTCTTTTAAATATGAAGGTGAGTCAGACTGTCTTGGGACTTCATTTGCTTAACTGACAGGCAGAAAATAGGATTCTGACTAGTACTGCAGATCCTCTAGCTTCATATGGGACTTGAAATTGAAAGTAATAATGAACTGTAATGTTAATCACTCCTTTATTAGAGTAGGGACTGAGGATCAAGGGGCCTAAGTTCTTTTTTTGACTCCTCCATGTAATCCTTAGCTGATCTGAAAAATATTAACTGAAATATCACTTCCATGGTACAATCACAAAATGGTACCACTTGGTCCTGACCCACAGTGTCAGGGCCAGGCTAGCAGCCAGGCATGCCAGCAAAACAGGCATGTATGCCCATACACAAACAGGGCACCTCTTCACATTATTTCTCACACAAACACAGGCTACTTACAGAAAGTGCAAAACACCATTTCAAAGCACCTCCTGGTGTCTGAGAAAAATGTTCAACAGTCCCAATATTTTTTCCTACGGCAGCATCTCTGTTTCCTCGATAAATGTTTTCCAGATCAAATGTGATAGCCAGTACAAATTGCTGTACTGTGCAGGGCACATTTCCCACATTACAAAGGAAGTCTAACCTAGTTAGAAACGAAAGGACTTTGTTCTCCAGGGATCCTAGGGACTCTGAGTCATCTTATATCACTGGGGGCAGTGATGAGTACCAGCAGTCTGAGGGAAAGTTTCTCTTTTCATCACTCCTGTTTCCTGAAACTACAGCAGCAGATGTCGCATACTGTGACTTCTTTCAGAAGAAATCTTTCAGCCAGCCTTGACTCCTAGCACTATCCATCCCTCTCAAAACCGTTTCCTAGCACTGACAGCTAAGTTGGATATCCTGTGCCTCTGAACAAGTAGCAGTTGGTCTATCCAACACAGCTGTGTTAAGGCTCCTACAGAGCTGAGTGTGTTACTGTCACCCCCTGCAAAATATGTTTGCTCATGTATTTTTTAAACTTGTGCAATGGTTAGGCTGAATCACGTGATACTAAGATTTACAATGAAAGGAAAGAAAACAAAAATATTTCTGAGAAACTAAATGATTCTTTGTACACTCAACACTTACAAGCAATCCTTTTACTAATTCAGGCCTATGAAATAGATGCTAAAATGCTCCTCAGGCATGATCTGAACCGAGACTTCAGAGGATGCTCATGTTTTGATCCAGTTTCAACTCTCTTGCAATCGTGTCAGGCACCTGCCTTCCTGGAGTCTCTATTAACCCAGCTGGACTCTATTTTTTTTTTTTTTTGGTAAAGTTGAGGATTTCAATGAAAACCAGATGTTCCATGTGATCCAAACTTCACTAGATAAATAAACCCTCACTCTGTTCCATCCACTTAGTTATAATGTACCAAACCATCTCTAATGGAAATGCTTTCACAGGCCATTTAGTAAAAATAAAGTCCCAGTTCTCCTGGAGAGACGCTGATCCTGTGTGTTGATGTAGGAAGTGGTGGCAAGAGTCACTCTACCCTGGTCAGTACCTATTCTTTCCGTGTGCTGTGGTGAGATCTTCTTAGAGGAGAAAAAGAGCTTAGCAAAGACCATGAAAGCCAGGGAAAAGCCTTAAGTGGACTCTGCAGTGTTTTTTAGTGTAACTGTGAGGAATGTGGGAGAAGAACAACTGTGGAAGGGAACAACAACTGTGGAAGGGAACAACTAGCAGCGTGGATCAATCATGCAGAAGAGCCGGGCCATGGCAGCAAGCAATAACAACAGGAATATTTGGAGACAAAATGTGCTGAAGAAAAGCCTTTTCCTATCTTCCTGGTACCTTTCCCCACCCTCAGGCAGGGAAGCCAGATGTCCCAGAAAAACAGTTCATTAAACTGATGTAACAAAAGACAATTAATTCTCAGTGGCACCATTTGGTACTGCCGTTGGTTGTGTTCACGTCACAGACACCCTGCCCCATGGCAGCAGGGGGATTGCTGACATCTCATAAACAACCAGTCAGGTGAAGCAGTAAATTCAGGGTCTCCTGTACACAGTTCACAAAACCATACACTCATATTAATCCACTCTCCTCTTTTACTCCTTCAGCTCTCATAGTCACCTCTAGCAAAACGGTGACGGTGTTGCTTCTGGCTATGAATCAGGAATCTAACCAAACAGTACTGTGGCAATTGAGGGCTGTCTCTCTGGTCTTTGACTAGCAGACAGTGTTTGCGATGGCTTCATCATGGCCAAACCAAAATTATTGGGATATGAAAAAACAATGCTCATTATTTTAGGAAGAATGTGATGGTCCTTTTTGAGGAAAAAAAAGGAAGTATTCCAGTTTCTCTCTGATAAGGAGAGACTGTGGCTTTTATGGCCATCCCTAACAATGCTATCTAGCATGAGGCAGAGATGACCATGGCATTTTTTTAGCAGACATGTGAAAATATTTTTATTCCCTTAAACTTCCAACATCAGCAGACTCTGCTTAACCATGTTTATAACACTTCATACTAAGCAGAACTGAGAATCTTAGAAGAGGACAGCAAGTGCTTCCAGACATGAAATTAAAATCACTTTATATAAAAAAGATAAAGGGTGTATACCTTTCACTATATTCCAAGTATAGGTGACTATAGTCCAGTTGCTCTTGCTGTCAGCTTTTTATTTTCAATATTTAAAAAGGCTTATCAAGAAGTTTAGCAGAGAAGTGCAGATCATATCTGGGCATCCCCAGAAGAGCTCCAGTGAGGATCAGGGGACTGGCTTAGCTCTGTGAGTAGTGGGCAGCAAGTGTACCTGTGAAGGCAGGGTGCTGCTGGCCCTGTGTGCCCTGTGTCTTGGTCCTGGCAAGGCAGAGGTTCCCTGGGAACAATTTTGCTGTGCACTGTGCTTAAAGCAGCTGGTGACAGAGTTACCTCTTGTGAGGCTGCAGCTTTTATCCCACAGCTCTCACTGACTTATGGCAACAGAATGAGTCGTGAAGGTAAGCTGGAGCTGGAAGTACATGAACTTGCACTCCGTGGAGGCAAAATACTCCCAGTCAACTACAGTGGACAGAGGGTGGTTGAAGCAAAAGATATCTGAATGACCTCTTCTACTCTTTTTAGCAACTCATCTCATTGCTCCTTTCCCAACTTTTTGCTTCAGAGTCCTACATGGACCTGATATATACCAGAACCTGTGTGGATCAGTAGGTGTTTCATCTGAGAAATGAGGTCATACATGGTCATACGTACTTGTGAGGGATAGTCAAGACCTAAGCTGCCTGTTGTGTGTCACAGGAGAATTTTACAGTAGAACATTTGAGCAAGAAAAAGGGGGGAGAATAAGGTAAAAATAATCCATACTGTATGTAGGCTCTCAGAGACTAAGTTTTGGAGGCTCTTAGAAGGAGTAAAGTAAAGAAAGTAAAGGAGAAGAAAGCAGAGAACAGCTTTATACAGTTATATCCATCCTCGAAAGGAGCTCTTTCCCCCTAACCCCTAATTTCATCTTTGTCCTTTACCGCTAGTGTGACACAGTAAAGCCCAGTGAACAGCACAAGTCTGCACACTGTGAACCCTGACAACTTGTTCTCATGGGCAATCTGAGCATCATCCATTCTCCTCCCCTGTCCTCACTCAGAACAGCTCCATTAAAATAAGCATTTGCAAAATGCTGCCTGCTGAAAGCATGTGAATTGATCTCTCTGCACAATATGCCTGAAGGCCAGTAAAAATTTGTTTTCCCATTCTGCAAAGAAGAAAATGAAATGAAAATTGTTAAATGACTTGCTCAAGATTGAAGAGGGAGCCCTTACTAGAGCTCGGAAAGAACAATGAAAATCATGCAGTGCATTCTCAGGATAGATACTTTCTAAAAGACTCACACATCTCATGAGGCTGTTTTGCTCTGAGAAGGACAATCACAGCTTTAGTCAAAGAGACAGAAGTGTTTGGTGTCATTTCTCTTACTACTGAAGTTCTGAAACCTTTTCAGGTTGTCTGGAAATTATCTGGACTTGACTTAAAAAAAAAGAACACAACATCTAACATAGAACACAAAATCTAACCCCAGACACCTCTAGAGAGGCCATGAATGTGCCAAATGTGCTCTTGAGGGGAAAATATGAAAGGTTTTTAATCTAAGGCTTTTTTCCTACCAGATCCCAAAATGCTGGTTTAAGATTGATAAATTGAAGATTGGAATGTATATGAAGTTCTCAACAAGTTATTCAGTCACGGAGTATTGAAGGATTTTTTTAAATAAAGAATTAAATGCATTTTTAGAAAATATGTAATGTCTTAGAGCACTCTGGAGCTGGAACAAAACATGTTTTCTTTATTTAAAATGTAATTTTTATGGATGCATTAGACTTGGAGCCAGAGAAAACATTTTTAACTGCTGAGGTTTTACGGCCACTCTAGGCTTAGGAAAGAAAGCTGAAAAAATATTCTGCCTGCAGATTTTTTAATGTTTCTTTTAAAAGCAAAATAAAAAAAATGTTGTAGCTTTTCCACCTGTACCATAGTTCATTCAAGTGAAGGAGATGCCTTTGATTTAATCCCTCTCTGCTGCAATGAGCCCAAGTTCAACACAACTTGTCTTCTGTGAAAAGAAGATGCCACCTCTGGGCTGACGACCACTAGGGACAGTCCTTGGTCTGCACTAATGATGAGCCTCTTTTTTGATCTGCTTTACTTTAATGATTTGCTTAACTGTAAGCCTCAGTTTCTTGTGTGTAAAATGCAGGGCAAATATCCTTCCTTCTACCTGATTCATTTAGGTGTGTTGGGAAGAAATTCGGGCTGTCGCTGTGTCTTGTTTGCACAATGCATTTTGCAGAGAAAGCTTCAGACATACCTGCCTTTTGACATAATTCAAGACTGGTGATGTCAGTCTGAAAACCAACTTCTGAATGTCAAAATGTGTGAAGGCATATCTTGAGTTGTTAAAAAAGAAACAGTTCCCCTCTCCAAGTAGTGTTACCCCCAGGAAAGGACCTAAAGAAAACAAACAAGATCTCCTAACTATCAGCATGTTAGGAAAGCCCAGGGCCTGACACAGTGCTACATGCATTGCTGAGAGAAACACATGCCAGACTTGTGTGTAGCTTGGTGTCTGGTGAGTCAGAGCTAAAAAAGGCTTTGTATGCACATTTCTAGACACATTTTTTACATGTTGAAATGGAGCTGCAGATTCGTGGGTGAGAGGAGATCCTACCGATGAACATATCCTATATGAAAAGCCAGAGGAACAGACATACTTTTTGTTTATGTGCAGAAGGAGATTAATCTATTCAG
Source organism: Lophotriccus pileatus (assembly GCA_035583135.1). NCBI lineage: Eukaryota > Metazoa > Chordata > Aves > Passeriformes > Tyrannidae > Lophotriccus > Lophotriccus pileatus. Next base: position 126,624,954 of record JAWWES010000081.1, read on the forward strand.
GTGAGTAATGGTGTGCTGTTCTGCCTTGCTCATATGAGGACTGAAGTATTTTAATTTCACGCGTGGTAAATCAGAAGTCAGGCATCTGCTCCTGCACTGTGTTCAGTACAGGGTGGCTGAGGTTTGATTTCTGCATAGAGCTTTTACATACACTTCCTCTGAAATGTGCATGTTCTTTAAATGGGTGGGTTTGTCTGTAGAAGAGGGCAAAAGGCCATTCTCACAGTGTGATTATGTAGCTGACAAAAGCAAAGAAAACAGGGCTGAAAAGGAGCAGGAAAGGCCATCTAATCCACTCCCTTGCTTTGTGGGAAGGTCAGTGTCATCAAATTAACAGCCTACCTGACTCTATTTGAAAACCAAAAAAATGGCTATGTATAAGGATGATCAAAAATTTTTAACTGTAGAACTGACTTCTGAGAGGTAATACAGCCCACCAGCCCTCAGGATTTGAGGTCCACAGGAAGACATCAGGTAGTCCTTTCATCTTTCCGTGTTTCTATCTTGCACTTTCTACGCTGTGGACAGTGCTGATGTCCTAGTCTTATTCTAGGTTATACGTAGATCACTCTTAAAATCAGTAATGATTTGTTTTATCTTCAATTTTTACTTTGGAACTGTAGAATATGTGCTGAATTCATTGTACAGCCTTTTGTAAAGTACCTGGAGGTGTCTTCGCATTGTGAGTGGTCAGACAATTTTGGTGCTTTAGGAGACAACCATAATGGTCAAACAAATGCTCATTGGGATCTCTCAGAGCCCACACAACTAAGGGTCCAGATAGACCATGGAAAGAAGTGAAGCAGCTACACATATGGTTTGGGGGAGATGGATAATTTAAGGTAAAAGACAGCAAGATGACAGTGAGGAGAGGTCCAGATGGGTAACAGTCTTGTGAGAAACAAATGGGGGTGGTTTTATTACAAGCAGGAGTTTACTCATGTTAAGATGCCTGGAAGCTGTGCTGTTTGGGGGGTTGGAGAGTTATTTAATAATGAGCATTGCTGTTTCTGCTTACTGCTGTTTGCAGGCCTCCTTGCAGCTATTGGTTGCTGCTTTTGCTTCAGTTATAGTTGCCTGTTACCTGTATTGTACAAGGCGAACCCGAGAAGACTGTAAGACAATAGGGCCAGCCAGGGCTCATTGTCAAGGGACCACATGGCCAAACAACTTAATAAGTCAGTTAAGATAGCTAATAAACTGATAAAGCAAGAACATAAACCAGCCCTATGGGACCCAATCAAGCACAAGAAAAGAGATTATGTCACCTTATAAGGAAGAAAAGGAGCGGAGCTTGCCATGGGAGGAGTGAGGGAGTGGTTATATAAATCAAGAAACCCTAAAAGGACTGGTCTCTCCCATTCTCAGGATGCACAGGTTTAGTTCCGAAGCCCAATGCATCCAGAGCGCTGTAATTAAAGTTCTTCGTTTCACTTTATTTGGCCGTCTTTGAAATTTTATTTAGAGATATTTCTCACAGTCTTTAAAATCTTGGAAAAGGATGGAATATAGACAGGCAAGACACTGGAAAGGTTTACTCAGAGATTGAAGACAACCAGAGGAACCAAAGGCATATTCTTAGGTGTATGCTTTCCTGAGCAGAATTTTTGGAGAATGGTGAGAAGAGGACGAGGATTGTTGTGGGAGCACCATGGGAAATAGGAGACCCATAGATTTCACTTACAGGATTACTGCTGCCCTGACTGAAGGCCTACTGAAAAAACTGAACCCAGGACTTAGAGAAAATGGCAGCCTCATTCATGGAGATGTAAGAAGTTCTTAGGAAAAAGAAAATGAAAATATAGGCAGTAAGATGAGAGAAAAGCAGGGAGGCAGGGATTTAAAAGCAGCAGCAGTGAAGGGACAAGGCAGTGTACTTTTGGAGCTACATATGAATGTTGTCTCCTTTACAGCAAGTGCCAGAACTGCTCAGCTTTGCTTCATGGTTCTCACACCTATTCTGCTCATGAGACAACACTTTAATATCACCAGATGTAACCCAGATGGTACATATTAACTTATATATGGATGCTGGAAAATACATATATATTTTCCATTTGGAGTCTTTTAAGAATGATTTTTATATTCATTTGAAAATTGTTCATTTTTATTTGAGCCATAAGGCAGCCAAAATACAGCTCCCAGGTGAGTGAACATTTATCTATTCCACCCTGAATGATTCCAGGTTTCTGTGAGACTACTTTTGAAGATGTGGGCTCATTTCATTTCAGAAATTATTCTCACTGTCTCAACAACAATGTGTAACTGTCAAATGTCCATTATTAGGCTGAATGGAAATGATGGGGAGATAAATTTAGAACATCTTTCATCTCATTTTCAATATTAACAACTGTTCCATAGACTTGCCAGCAGACCCAAGTGTGTGACAAAGTAGAATGCTTTAATTTAAACATTTAATTATTTTTCTGAGTCTAACTTGATTTAATAGGTAATGCTAATTGAAGTCGGACATGATCTTTAGATAATCAAGCAATTGAGCTTGCTCATCCGATAGAGCAGGAAGAAGTGGTGGTGGCATTTGTCATAATAATCTATGCAACATAAACACCAGTGTTTCCCCAGTGTTTGGAATCACTGAGAAAGGTGATGAGAAATAAAAAGAAAATATTCAACAATTACAGGTTGGAATAGTTTCAGAACAGTATTAAAGAACAAATTATATCTCTTTGTTGATCGTTCCCATTTCCTTCCGTCCGTCTAATTCCATTTCTTATCCCCTGCTTTTATACCACAGTGAACATCATTTCTGCAATTTCAGTTTCTAGGCTTAAAACCAGAATCTTAAATGCTGTGTTTGTAGCAGAGGTGGACCCTTTGCCCTGAAGAACAACAAGGAGTAAGTAAGCACTTAAAAATATCAATAAATAAATACATTCATTTTTAAAGCAGTAACTCACAGAGTAGTCTGCTATTATTTCTGTTGTATAAAAGTGATTATATAGAAATGAATACAAACCCAAAACATGAACTGTGTACCCTTAAGAACAACTAGAAAAGATATTTTTGAGGCCAGTCTGGTCAATCAGTGCCATAAATATGCATTATGCCTCTAGACAAGAGAAAGCTTTTTCCTGGAAAGACCACCTTTCCATCAGCAAAGCAGACAGCAGTGGTGATGCAAGGCTGGATGGTAGTCTTCAGTGTGCATGTCTGAAATGCTCCATGTGGGATGCTTGTTTCACCTGTTCCTAACTGCTTCTCTCACAAAGTTCCTCAAACCTCAGACCTACCCCCTCCCTTCTCATCAGCCCATTCAAAGTGTCTTCACTCCCACCATCTCCTCTCTCATAGCTATTCTGTGCTTACCAAAGGTGGTTGGTTCTCCTGGCATAGTTAGTAGGTGCAAATTTCCAATCTTATTTGACGCAAACCCAGACAAAATAAAAAGTATTCCAAATACAGTAAGCTGTGCAAGTGGTTAGCACGATTGCATTAAAATAAACAATGAAATGACAAATCATTCTTGCCACTGCAGGATGGAAAACACCACTAGTTCTACATCTTGGGCAGAAACTTATCCTACAGGTATATTTTTCTATTGTTAATCTGGTGCAAATATGTGCACCTTGAACAATTTGCTGTTGGGTGCTGTCAGGCACTGGATTAGATGAATTGTTGGGCTGATGAGATAGGACAATGCCTTTACTCCATCCCATGAGAATCATAAGTCATCTCCTAAATTATATTTAGCTAATTCCTGTAAGTCTCTGCTACTCTGATTGTTATTTTGAAAGTTCTTTCTGGTTCACGGCATTTGGCATTTACAACATCTTTCTGATAATGCCAAACTCCAGCAGAGTATTTTAGGTATATTCATAAGGTATAACTGTATCTGGAAAAAGTACCAAGGGAATTCCCAGCAGTAGACAATTAATGACTGTGAGAAGGACTGTAAGGTATCCTGTCGTAGCAATGGCATACATGTTCCAGCAATCACTGCCCAGTGCTTTGGAACAATCTCTCTCCTGTTACGCTGTTGCCTGTTAAATATCTTGGCGTTTATCTCCCTGCAGAGACCACTTGCTTGTGCCAGAGTTCTGTTCCATTGACAATGTCTCTTAATTGCCTTGTTATTTAAATAAACAACACAAGATAATTAAGTGATAATGTCAAAGAAATAGGATGTTAGTGATAATAGGTAACCTTCTTCCACTCTAACTTCACCATATAGAGCAGCCCAGACTCTCTGCCTGCATTCCTCTCAGCAACTTCTTGAGTTTTGAAAGAGACTTTTTTAATGATTCAGTAAAAGTGAAAAAGTTTGGAGGAAGAATTCATGACTGGGAAACTGAGAGAATCAGGTGATGCAAAGGTTTTAGAAAAGTAGGACATACCTGTGGGACAATGGAAAGCGGTTCTGTGTGGAGAATAACCTAGCAGAAGGAGCTGTCTCTTTGCTGCCTCAGTGGTCCGGGTAGTCCAGTAGTGGCTGGCCCGAGAGGTTCTGTTTCTGTTCCTGAACAAAGCTGTTCAGCCACGCAGTCTCCTTAAGGGCTGGACAGCAGGAATGTCTCCTGGCTAATGCCAGCTACCTGGGCTGCTGTGGCACACGTGCCTTCTCTGTGACTCTGCTCACACTACACCTTGCTCTTGCCCCATACTGAGGGCTAATCAAAACGGCTGCAGTCATCCTTTGAGCAACCTGTTAGCCAAAGATTACCAAAGTATGATTGTCAGGAATTTTAAAGTGTGTTCATACACCTGGGCCACTAATAGAATAGATTGGTGGTCTTTTCCATTCATTACTCTGTTTCCTCAAATGGGGCTAATAGATCAAGATACAAATCCCAAAAGATTTAATATGGAGAAGTTTGGAAGTATTTTTTGTGCCTGGCAGTATTTTTACTCACAGCCTACTAAGAAGCCGTGAAGACTGAAGATTGATGGATCTCATTGCTCATCTGAGATTTTTTTATTTATTTTGACACTTACTGGTGTTTATAGTTGACAGTGACCAGTTCTGTACACGATGATGCCATTGTACATTTTCAAGGTATCAGAACAATCTGTTCTGGCAGAAACACATAGCTAAAAGCCAAGTGTATGAAGTGGCAGTGAAAGGAAAGAGAAGTTCCTTTGAACTTCTTTGAAGTTCTTATTCTCTCTCCTGGCTTCCAGCTTGGCTGTACATTTTGCTTCAAAGACTATAGCAGTATCATAACAGACTTGCTTCCAATTGTCTCAGTTCAAACATCTTTCCTGCTGGTTATTGATATTGATCTGACAAGCTTCATCAGAGGTTTTCAGGGCATTCTTAAAGCACTTGTGTTGGCTTCAAACTGTTCAGGCCATTTGAATGTGAAAAACCACCATGTAGACTGTCAGCCTGCTTTTGTGTCTGTCCTAGAACAGATTATGCTTTACCAAGGAAGTTTTAATACTGGGAATAAAAAGTGAATTTTTTAGACAGAGGTGCAAAGTTTGCTCACAGTCATGTCTGCCTATACCATGAACCTGGAGCTAAAATGGGCTTGAAGGACTGGCTATGTGGTCTTGTTAGGTACTCAGACACTGACGATGAGAACAAAAATGTACAGCAATCTTGCTGAATGCTGGATTCCTCAGCTATTGATTATTGCTTTACAGTCAATCAATGGAAGGGTTAGTTTTGGAAATTAAGAAAATATGAGAATGATTGCTTCTCCTGTAGAGGGAGATCTCCCAAAACACAAAACCTCTTCAACAATTTACAGCCTGCTTCTGGAAACTGACACGGGCTTGTGTCAGACTGGCCTGGAGCAGGTTGAAGAATGATTGCTGGCTTCAAAATAGTTTTAATAGGACTGAAGTACTTACATGATGCAACAGAGACATTAGGAAATTCTGTAGGCATTTTGAGCTTTGACTTTGATTTTTTTGTTACCCGTTATCTTTAGGGTTACAGACTAGATACGTAGGCTGATGAATAGGTAGCTTTCATGAGGGCTGGGCTTGTGTTAGAGAAGTAAATTATACTGCAGCTCAGAAAAAAAAAAAAAAAGAACTATGGAATATTTCCATAAGGCAAACTAGGAAGCTGGTTTATTGATACTGAAGAATGATCAAATCAATACAACAGCTTGACGGCAGAACCAAACATGAAACCTCCACCCTTAAGATCCTAGGGACAAACGCTACTAATATAGCATGTCTAGATTTCTCTTTAAAGGATAATGATTAGGATACCTTTTTTTCAGGCACTTTGATCAGAGAAAATGAGGATATATGGTGCATGTATCACCGATATATATATATATATGACATATATATGTTTGTGTTAGCTGGAAATAACAGGCAAAGGGCTTTTACAAAGCTACAATGCTGCCCACACTGGCATTGCTTTTGTGAAGAAGATCCTGATAGAAAAATACCTGCTTCTGTGGTGTTTTTTTTAAATTAGAATGGTATTTTTATCATTTCATATTCATATATTTGATTCTGACTTGCATTTTGCACCAGACCAAAACCACGACAGTTATCCACAGGTGAAGATACAGGATCATTTCTTTTCATGGAAATGGGAAATTTCTATGCTCTTATGCCCCAAAAAATCTCCTAAAATAATAGAGGCATGGAGTTTTAAAGTAAGTGTTGAGCATTTGATCAGCTAACTATGCCGCTAGTGGAAAGAAACAAAGAAAAGACAAATAAAATGGAAGCTTATTTGCATCTGATTTACATTATCCTGTGAGCATTGATTTAATTTTTATTTCATTCCTCTTAATACTATTCAGATTGCAGACTGTAACGTTATTGCAAATTTACAGCTGAGTTTCATTGTTCATTTAATCATCTCAGGTGTTACTGAAATAGGGAACACTGCTGCTTGAAAGATTTCCCCTGAGATTCATGGGAGCTGCCTGTATCTTGAGGCTGGAGGAGGGGGCTTGCAGATACATTCTGGTAGTGCAACTCTGAATTTTGATGATCATCTGTTGATAAATTACGTGGGCCATCCTGTGTCAAGACCATCATTGCTGTCTCCTCCTTTTAGTCAGCAATTTGTCTTCAACCTTACTACTTAGGTTATGCCTTTTTCTCCTCCATCCCTAAAACCTTGCTTCACCGTAAGTATTTGCAATAACTCACATTTCACTCTTCCTCCTTCCTCTTGCAGGTAGGAACAAACACAGTGTCAATACTGTGCAGATGTGTTTTAACCCAGCAGACTATTTCAGTGAGTTTGATGGTGAGTTATGAAATCTTTGTGGTAAGCTCACAACACAAGAAGATGCTTTGATAAACACAAGTAACTGGAGATTACCATGAATGTATCTTTGTCAAAAAAATGTTTTTCTTTCTGTTTCATCCAGCATTGCTTGCTCTGGTTCAAAAGTCAAAAAGTTAACAGTCTTGGCAATGGGCAGTGCTATCTATAATTTGAAATTATGTTTTAACTAATGTTTTATACTGTTTTCTTAAAATTTCTTGTGTCTGCAAGCAACCCCTCCTGTGAAATTATTTGCCATTCAAATTTACCACTGCTGAAAGCAAACATAAAAAGCATGATCAGGCTCTAAGTTAATTTGTTTAAAAATTTAAACAAATGACAATGAAAAATGTTTTGAAATCTTTGTTTAGCTGTAGTCTGTTTCTATTGATATAGACCTACAAGAATCTTGGGTCTGGGAGCTCTGATCTGATGTTGTCTTTTGAATTTTTCAAATCAAGTTTTTTCCCCATTTTTTGATAGGCAAAATTGTGATAACATCATAATGAACAAATGAATGAATACATAAAAATATAAAAATTTCCCCTCAGGCAACAAATTTGCTGATATTAATGCTGGAAGCGAGGGTTAAGTGCTATGTGACAGAAACTGTATTGGCTGTTGCAAAAGGAGCTGCTCGTTTTGATCAACAGCAAAACATTTGCCTTCGAATCTTGAGACTCCAGTCCCAGTTGGAGCAGCAACCTTTCCCCTATAATTAATTTTTGTGTGCTGTAGTCCATTAGAGAAGAGAGTGACAGCCTCTGGACACAGATTACTGTCTTACATATGGCCCAAAGGAACATTATGGTCTTAATTAAAGGTAGCTCAATATGTCAGCCACTGCAATAGTTTGAGCATTTTAAATACTGTGTCAGTATCTAACCACCTTAAATGAATTCTGGTAGCAAGAAAACTAAGTAATTTAAAGGCAGCTCATGTTCTCTGTAAGTTTTGCAGGACTGCTATTGGGAATACTTGATAATTTATGAAGGCTTACACCACCAAATTAATTACATTTCCCTGATGCCACATGTCTTTTTCATACAAGCTAGCTCTGAATTATAAGTAACAATATTGTCCTTGTTCATTCCTTCAGTACGGGAGACAGCTTACTAATAACACCAGTAGAATTCAGTTGCTGTATTTCAGAAGTGTCATTTATTAAACACCACTACAGTTAAGGTGGTATATGCTCCTCTAATATTAACACTGATTTCTGCTGTATGTATTACTACATCTCAGTTCTGAGCCTGCAGCACGGATTTCATTTGGGAGCATTTTTTACAGTTTAGAAAAAATAAATTTTGAGGAAGTGGCCTCATGGCAGAGATTTCCTGTGCTATGCAGAAGGTACAATGTCACACACTCCACTGTTTTCTGTGGGAACGAGGTTATGCTACAAGCCTCTCTTCTGACAAACAAAATCTCCTTGGGATCCTTCCCATAAGTAAGTAAGTCATTGTTTTCTGTTGGTGGTGGGTTTCCTCTGAGGTCCTGCAATCCTGAATCATGCTTGGGTTTTGCATAACAGATACTTTTTGGAAAGATTGACAAACTCTCCTGATGTGGTTGGTTTAGAAAGAATGAACATTTTTCTTTAAATGAAAATAAAATCAATTTGAATACATATAAGTATATATAAGTATGGTTAACCCCTGAATTGCAATGAGTAAGGAAAGAAATAAGTGGAACATCTATTTTCTTGAATCAGATTTTAGAATGCTGAAAGTTTCTTTTGTGCATCTTCCTATTCCTTGAAATAAAAAATGCACTGGACGTAAAATTCCAAAAGAAGAATTTTTCACAGCAAATCTCACTTTCTTGCAGTTCTTTTAAATACTGAAGTTTAATCCGTGAAAGAAGCATGCTGTTGTGAAGTTTCGTCAGACTCAAGGGAAAAATCTGCTTCCATCCAGAAAAGAGCAGAAGTAAGAAAATAACAAAATTTCTGTCTCTCCTCATTCTTGTAAACAAATTGTGAATTTAAAAGCTAAATTACATTACGTAAATAACATCACTCTAAGGCAATGTATTTTATTCATCAAACAAACAAATATGCCACAGCCCTAGTCAGAATAGAAAATGAAATAAGGAAAATTAAATGCAAATAAACCTTCTTAATGTAAGATTAAGGGCTAGATCTTGGCAAACCATTGGCACTCAGAATATATTTTGATGTTAGATGACTTTTCAGAGTGGCCCACAAAGCAACAGATCCCAAAGTTAATTACAATCTGGTGATATTCTATTTTCAGTTGTCAGTGTTGGGTGGGCCCTTTACTGCGAAAACTTGTAGAAACCATGTTTCAGAACTTATATTAAACTTGTAATGTAGGCTTCATTCAGATCACATGAGTGTTTTCAGAACCTGGACACAAACACTACGAATGATTTGAGCTATTAGAGTAATATGTTCTTCAATTTTTCTTGAAATAAACCAACCTGCTTCCGAATCTGCTTTAGTTCAGTATGTATTGGAGTCAACTTTGAAAGAAAAGGTCAGGTGTAGGCGAGTCATGTCATCTTTTGGCTTTTTCTCTTGGAGAAAGTTGGCATGTTCTTATGGGCACAGGAAGAAGTGGGAATTAGAAGAAAGGATGGCTTGAGAAATGAATCAAAAATGCTGAAAAGTTTGCCAGGATAGGAGGCCTGTAATTTAGTTATCTTCGAGGTGGAGTGTGGTTTAGATTGGAAAATAAACCAAGAAGGAGAGAACAAATTAACACTGGGAGAAATCAGCGGCATCATGAGAGTTCTGCCAGTTCTGTTTTGTGAACACCATGCACGACAGCAGGAACCAAATATAGGGATAAATCAGGTCTGACATTAGCAGTGCTGACCATCAGTGGAAAAAGTGGTAAATAAGGAAGAGGAAAAAATGGAGGAATAAAACCCACGTATATTGGGAGGAAAAACAAGGAGAGGGTGAGTTTAGTTTACTGAAGCTGACAGGCTAACAGTCACTGAAAGGATGTGGAAGGCTGACAGTGAAAGAGACTGAATCCTGTTTGGATGAATGAGTGAACTTCCCAGTAAGGACAGATAGGGGTGAGAACGGAATATGGAAGTGTTAGCTGGCAAGTCAGTGCAGCAATAATAAGGAGAAATTAAATGGTTCTGGGCATAAAGGAAGAGATGGAAACATATAAGAAAGCTGAATGAAAGACATTTTTGCACTATGGCTGTGTCTGGGATCAGTTGCCCTCTGGATGGTTTCTGCTACCACTTTTAACTAAAGTGTTTGACCCATAACAACAGCGTCTCACCCCACTTTGGTTTCCTGCCAAAGTCTTGCTTGGCAATGGGAACCCTAAAAAGATGTTCAGGCAAAGACATCCAGACCTCTGTGAGAATCAGTATCTTGGGAAAATGAAGTTGTAAGAGAAAAGGAAGTGAGAAAAGGGGGTTAAATTAGGGATGGGGGTGTCAAAGTGAGGGTTGAAAAAGTGGAAAGGACTGAGATGTTGGGATCATGTCTAGGAAGGGAAGAGGAGCAGCTGTTGCAATAGATTCTGTATTTGTCGTCATGTGAAAAGCAGTACAGCTGGGAGAGAAGAGGAAAGAAAAAGTCCCTCAAGCTAACAGGAACATGACAAAAGTGTGATGAATGCGGGAAGGGATCTGTAGGATGCAAAGCCCAACAAAGAGCAGGACAAAATAGGATTGGGGTGAAAAGACCCTCTTTCAACACAGTTATTGGGAAATGCAATTCAGAAAAACCCAAAATATACCTTGAAAGCAATATGTGTAGATATACCCTATTTGAAACATGCTGGAGGATCTTGCATCCTCTTTCTATAAGGGAGTGAAAATGTTATTGGACAACACTACAGGATCAGTGCAGGAGAAATAATTTTGGAGCTTGCAGCTCTCCCACATAAGACTTAACACTTCTTCCAGTTAGATCTTCTGCTCCAGTATTTTCCTGTCTGCTGCATTATGGAGTCACGCTCCACTTTTCAGCTGTATCAGGCACATGTGTATTAAAGGCCAGCTTTCAAACATTAGTGATTCTGCAGAGAAGACCATGCTGAACTAAAGGTGAATTATGTTTTCTGCTGCATTTAGTCTTCAGCTCTGAATAATGTTTGGTCATCTTCACATTATGTTAAGTACAATGGAAGTTGAAGGCCTTCCAGGTAGTGACATCTGGTTGTGCTACTTTACAGTACAAAAACTGCCTCAGGGAACTAAGCCTCAAGTAGTTCAGCATCTGTTTCAGGTTGTTTCAAAAAATGGTATACTCCTTGTAAGCTTGCCCATGAAGAATTCTTACATGAGCTTTGATAGCAGAAACATTTCTCTGCTTTTTCTGCAGCACGCAGTTAGAAGTTTACTTTTCTTGTAAGTATTTGTTTGTGCTCTGAAATTTAGATCAATCTGAAAGTAGCTGGTAAAAAACTGAGTTAGTCAAACATCAACTATACTGTAAATACTTACAAGGGCAAAGGTATATTCAACAGCCCTTCACACAGCCAGGACTTTTTAACTGGAATGGTACAGAATATATTTTGTCCCCATCTCAGCTTAAAGCTAGAGGAAATACAGGTCTATGTCAGCCCATTCAGAAGCTTGCCATCTGTTCTCACCCTCTGTCTTCTGATACTAATAATGTCCTTTAATTTCTCTTTCCCAAAGTCAAATTCTCTGTAACAGTTGCACAGCAGGCAATAACTCGAAGCAAAATCCTTCCTAGAAGACAAAGGACATTTGATTTCTGAGCAAAAATGAGGTTTTCCATCTTTCATTCTGTCTTGAACTAATGGCTCCTGAGTTTACACAGTTTGCATGCTCAAGATTGTTCTATTTTGACATGAAATCTAACAAATTGGAAAGAACACCAGTTAAATGGTATTGTACCTTTTAGTGTACAAACATAAATTGTCAACTAATAGCTTCCCTAGCTCAGGCCGTATTAACTGCAAAACCACAGGATGGTGATGCTGTAACTGATCTGGTTTTAGTCAAGGTCAGCTCAACAAACAATACTCTTTGCCTTCCTCTCCTAAAGATGCAATAAGAAATGACTCAACATGAATCAGTTGCTCTGTTGTCCCACAACACATTTACAGCATGTGCTATTTGTTTTCGAAGTGTCAGGATCACAGACAGAGCTATATCCTCTTGTTGTCTCTCCTTCAGTACCTCTGATGGTTGGGCAACCCTACCTGCTGAGAGCTTCTTCATAAAATATAGTTACATTACAAGAAATTGTCTGACACAAAAAGTGTTAAGGAAGAAATAATGTGAGACCCCTGAGGATGGCATATCCAGACTCAATAGTGCAGCCAGACTTGTGCATACCACAGGAGCTGTTGCCATGACTTTAATATGGGTGAAACATCCCACAATTCTAATTGTTTGAAAGGGAAAGCCAGAATAGTTGGGTATTTGCCAGCTACATCAGCATGTAAATAATTCTCTCAGCTGTACACAGGATTGTTGTAGTCCTTGCTAGAGCTACAAGTATTTGGGATCTAAAGCTGATCCTTAAGAAAACAGTCACAGGTTTTGTAGCAAATTTCTCCAAGGATTATTGTAAAGGTCTTCTGATTAATCTTGTTGGGAAGCCTAGAAGGTAATTACCTGTACCTGTCCCCCTGCTGAGTTTATGTTCCTCTAGCTACTGTCTCTGTTCCTTGGGTACACTGGTGGATATGTGGAGGTCCATATAAGCAGGAGGCTGCTGTGCTGATTTTAAAATCCCCCCATTACCTCATGCCACTTCTTTTCTGCCAGGACTGCTGTGTTACAGTGGGAGGGAGCACGTGTCTGTGCCTCAGGGCCACCATTCCTTCAGTTGGCACACCGAGATGCCCAGCAGATGTGACTTTGCACTGTGGCTGAGGGCGGTGCTTGAGGGTGTTCATTGGCACACACTTCAGCCATTTCTGCTGCAGGGTGATAACTGCTGGCAGATGACTGTGAGCATCTAGAAGCCTTAAAATGTCCCAGAAAATTCCCTATGGGCTTTTTGTCAGTCTTTGCATTGTGCCACTCTCATTAGTTTGCCTGTATTGCTTGTCCTAGTCTCTAAGAAAAACTGTTGAATGAAAGGGACATCTTTTGTGGTAAAAATAACATAAATCTTTGCTGGATTATGATTTCATTTATCTGTCTATTAGCAAAAAAAAAAAAAAAAGTACAGGCAAAAGTTGTATGCAGGAGCACCTTAGACTCACAATAGACTCATAAGAAGAATGTCGTGGTTTGTGATACTCAGTGAAGTGAATTGGTTTTGTTGGGTCTGCATGAATAGTGTTTTAGGAGAACTTCTTTAAGTGGGAGCAACATCTTTTTAAAGTCTCATGTGTGATCTGTGCCTTAGAGAGATGCTTGAATAGATCTGCAGATATTAAGCAGTTCAGTATTGCCTTTGTGATAAAACAGGAGGCCTTTTGGTCTTCTAGATCCTGGGGTTGCTTTTTAAGTTAAATTGGTGTGTCATAGTTTACTACTGGCTACCCCACACACCATGTACGTCTCCCATGGCTTACATACCAGCAATTTAAGAAGGAAGAATGAGGATTTCCTTAAGCCTGTTCTGTGGTCAAAAATGTACTTTATCACCTTAAAACTCCTTGTAGTAAACTTGGGTTGACCATGCATGAGCAGTTGATGGTTCCAAAACTTTATACACCTCCTTGCTAAAAGAAAACTCAATTAATTGTATTCTGTAGCTTATGTTCTTTTCTGTAACATTTTTTACTCCACAGTTTATATTTAGTTTATCTAGAAGGCCACTGGTAATGTGCAGCACAAATAAATCAAGCCCCTATGTAATTCTACCATGTCTGTCATCAGGAGTAAAGAAGTGTTTGAGAAAAAAGGTGAAAGCAAGTAACAGTGTTTTTCCTTATAAGTGTCCAACATGAGAGGCTCAGAGCACAGTAGCTTTGCTAAGAACTTCCTGACAGACTTTATGAAGATCTGCACTTTTTTAATATTTCTGGTTGCTGGTCTATGGGCAGTTCTGAAGAAGCCACTGATTTCCACCCCATCAGACCTCTTGAGTTCAAGATGAGCAGTTGGGTTTTCCTCCCTGAAAAGACAGCTGAAGAGGAAAGAAAGTAAGATCTGGTCCTGAAGGTTAGTCTGTGGGGCAATCCCAGGGGCACAAGCTCAGAGGTGACATAGTCTCACAGCATTGGTCTTGGACCAATAGAAGGCCATTCTTTTCTGAATGCACCACCTACTGATGTGCCTCAGTATCCTCTCTACTGCAGCAACATCAGTCAGAATATTCTAATATGTATTTCTTCAGTGTGACCCCTTCATAAAGTAATAATCTGTGCTTTCCAATGTGCAGGCATAATCATATGAACACTCTGACTGTGCCAGCATCCTTTGGTTGGAGGCAAAGAACATGGCTTTTGGCATTTGGGCATTCTCATGGGCTGGTGACCAGGTTATCCTGTGGCTGGCAGCACAGAGCAACACGACTGTTAGGTTGGTGAAGAAGTGCCTGTGCTCGGTGACCTCTCCTACCTTTCTGCATCCCTCTCTGCCCTACTTCCTCTGCCCCTCATCCAGGCATCACGCATGTGCTGGGAGAAACACGTGAGAAGAGGAAGGTACCCTACCAGTAAGGTCTGTTTGTGTGTTGGGAAAAATCCACCTCCAACCTTAACTACTGACAAAGAGCACCATCATCTCAGAATTATTCCTTATACATTGATCTCTAGTGGGTTCAGCACCCTAAAAATCCTCCTTTCTGAGTGTCTCTCTCACCTTCACTTCTCTTCTGCATTTGAGCAGAAAAGGATTTCTTTCTCTTGTTGGCTAGAGGAGGTGATGTCAGAAGGAGAAAGAGCCTGGGTGGCCAATTCACAGGTGGTGAAAGAACTGGGAAGGGTCTCCAGATGGCTGACGCAAGGGTTCATAAAATGATGAGGACCCAACCCTGAATGTTCCTTTAAACCTAAATGTTTGTACGTGTTACCAAACCTTCATGTAAAACTATATAAACATTTTCACATGTTGAACTACAGATTAACTGTAGTGCTTATGATGATAATTAAAACCACAAACACAACATATTGTGAAAAATTCCACACGCTCATTTAAGTTCCAGGCTTGCAGTCATGGAAAGGCATTTGTTGGTGTCTCTTGAAAGTTATTCTTTGTATTTGACAAATCTTAGGCAATGCTGAGGATCTTGCAGGATAAAACCTCATTATTCGTAGAATTTGGAGAAGGTCTTTCATTTTTTTCTGCAGTTATTGTTCAGATCATGATTTTTTTTTTTTTTAATACTTTTCAAGGTAAAAGAAACCTACATATAGGAGTTTGGTGTGATCTGTATTTAATTTTTCAGATTTAAATTTCAGATTAAATACCTAGAAAAGAAACTTTAATTCTTGACTATTTCAAGCCATTAAAAAGAGTGTAAGTCTGCATGGGGGGGGGAAGAGTTTTCAAATGTATGTTTTATTTTGAGCTCATAATTCTTTTCATTTAATGTTTGCAACAGCAAGGCAAATGTTTCTGAATGCTGTTTTAAGTATCTTCCTTTAGGGATGGTTTGTCATATTTGTTTCCAGTGCCACAAACTTTACTGTGCAGCACTGGGTCTGCAGCTGGGTCTCAGAGCGGAGCGAGCCAGAATGTTTACTTGGGGTACTGCTGTTCCATGAAGAAACACCAGTTACTCTGAAATGTAATAGCCATGTCAGCAGCTGAAGAAAATAAAACTGGACTCTGAATAATTATTATTGTATGTGTATTTTTATTTTTTTAACTGGTCCCGTAAATTTTTAAAAGTTTGCAATGTGGTTTTGAATGTTGGTGGCAAGACTAGAAATGAGGCAAGCAGCAGTATCCTCTCCAAAGCAGTCTAGAGGCCAAGACACAGAGGTCATGGCTCTTACAGACAGAATGGATATGGGAGAGTAACTGCCTGATGTAGGTAAAAATTTAACCAGTTTTGCTCAAATTGCAACTCAAAACACATTTGCTTTTTTGACTTCTCTAACCTCATTGAACTGCTTATATTCTAATGCGATCCTGCACTGAGCTTGCTTTTCACCTACAATTTTGAGCCTCGTTCTCCTCTAAAGTTGTGCTTGCACAGTGCAAAGTGGCACTGTGGGAGAGAGACTGAGACTACTCTGAGCAAGCAGGAGTATCCCCACTGCACACCACTGCAACATGCACAAGAACTGTTGAGAGAGCTGGGGACGCCATAATGTTGGCACAGTGTGGATTGGGCTATTTGAGGGATCTTTACACCATCTTGTGCTAAGCAGTGGAGATGTTCCTAAATTACAGAAGTAGCAGCCCAATCAAGTAGTAGCAAAAGTTTGATGACATAGGGAAACCATTAAAAGGTTGGTGGGTGTTTTTTCCACAATAAGAAGTGTTCACTATTAGAAATATTAGATACATAAATAAATAAAAATAATGACAAATTATCATAAGTCATGTTTATGATTCAAACAGATAGAGAACCCAGGATATTTCAAGAGGAAGACTTCTAAATATATTTTTGGGGTTTTTTGGGTTTTTTTTTGTTTTTTTTTAAAAAAAGAAACCATCTTACTACTATAAAATGGTTTGTCAAAATCGTTGAGCTTATTTTTAAATTTTGTTCTATGCAGTATTTTCTTCTCCATCGAGTTTCTGATAATTTTCAAATTTTTTTTAAGTTCTTCATAACCAAGAATCAAAAACGAGCAAAGCCATATTATTTTCCATTAAAAAATTCTTTTCACAAAAAAAATAATATTTTAAGAAATCAACAACAGTTTTTGTGAAATATTACACTTCAGGGGGGAAAAAACAAACCCTACAAACACACACAAAAGGAAGTGATACTTCTGTAAAAAAGATGTGACGTTAAATTCTGAGCAGCTGCAATCCAAAACAACACCTTGCAGAGTGTCGAGAAATTACAGCTACAGAGTCAGCAAAACACAGGTGTAAAGGGCTCCCTCTGTGGAGCACAACTAGCTGCGATGTTTGCTGTGCATTTGAGTGCATTAGGATGTTGTCTTGGGAAGTCTTGCTGGAAATCTTCTCTGGAAACCTGACTTCAGTGCAAGAGAAACATCACACCAGGCTGTTCAGCTTGAACCTTGCTCTAAGCTTGTCCTGACACATACCATTATCATTACTATTATTTTTAGGTTTGGGTTGTGGGCTTTTTTTGCTCTGCATTAATGCAACCAAGATCATAGCAGCAGCATATGCACAACAAAGCTGCTAACCAAGGAAATATCAGGCTTACAACACTTCTTTGCACCACAGTTGCTTATCAATGAAGCGTGTATATAGCCTAATTAACATAACTGGAACGACTATAATTATGCCATCATTTTGTTTACTTTAGCACATTCTGTTGAGGTATATGGGTAGCAATATTTGTTATTGAAATATTCCCCCTTGCTACACTCAGGCTGTTTAATTATCCTGTTAGTCTATTTTATTTGTGGTGCGACTTAGTTGCTTAAAAGTGAGGAAAGTGTTAAAGTCCACAAACTCTTGGCTTACACAATCATCTCTACTTTGGATCTTGGTCATAATCTGATAAAACTTTGAGTAGTTCTCCCTCATGCAAGTAAGGCAGTCTTGTTATAATTAATGCCGCTATTGTCTTAAATAAGGCTTTGGAAGATAGAAGCCTAAAAATAAAAATAATCAAGAACATACACAACTGAAAGCCTTTCAGGCTCCTATTTGAGAAAGTGCAATGCAAGTGAAGCTTAGTTTGGGATAGTACTGCTATACAAAGACAATGAAAGAAAATTATATAAACCATTTTTTTACCCTGGCTTAGACTGCCCTACTGAAAAGAAATTGCATCCACGTTTGATACAAACAAGATATCTCTCCCAGAAATGTTTCCAAAGGAGGTTCCTAGTGCAGCAGGGTGAAGCTTGCTTCAGCTTTTGCATAGTCCATGTGGACATCTACATCTTCATGGCTTCAGCAGTGGTGTGACCAATGTTCTCTAGGTCTATGAAAGCCTGAGCATCTTTGGTGTGTTGCGTGACCACAGCTCAGGAGAAGCAACCACAGCACATTCCTAACCCTCAAGCTCCTTGTCTTAGTTCAGGCAGAGAAGGCAAGGGCACGTAGGATATCACTCCTTGCTGACAGGAGTTTCTGGAGGTTTGAGACTGTAGAAATCCTTGTGATACTATTGCCTTGAACTTCCCTCACCCTCATGCCCGACGCAAAGGGCACGCAAAGCCCTTCACTGGTTCTCACCAACAGAAGTGGTGCACAGCCAGCTCACCCATCAGAGACCTGGATCATCAGCTCCCTTGTATTTCATCAGGGTTAATGTCTCCCACCTTCTGACAGTGTGCAAAGCATTAATAACGTAAGTCCTGTTTGTACAGCAATATCATTTCATAATTAGGAATGTCAAGAGTATATTTTAAGGTAAGGATATATAAATTAATATAGATGTACTGAGCATGCTGACAATTTACCACACCTTTGGATGTAGTCCAGGGCCTTTCTGCATATTAAAGGAATAACAAAAGTTCTCTCAGGTCTCTTGCTGAGTTTGCTGGTTAGTTGGAAATCTTTTTTTTTTTTTTTTTTACTTTTGATGGACCCAAACTGTTCATGGCAGTGTTTTTATTGTGAGAGTACCTCCTATGTGGAAGCTGTCATACTTACAGTCATTTCTAATTGGGAACAAGTTTACTGCCCAAGCTGACACATACCACAGATGAAGTACCTTCAGCATGCGGCAGGTAAGAGGTGTTCTAGTCTTCCCAGGAATCTTCTGATGAAAACCGGATGGTTTGAAAACTTCCCTCTCCTCTCCCTTACCTGCCCATTTACACAAAGACAATATAGATGTCTAATTTAAAGATACCAAAAATTGCAATCACATCACAGTCAAAAGAAGAGGAAGAAATGAAGAACAGCACATTTCAAGCCTGTTAAAGAAATCTCACAGCAGCTTTGCTGTCCGCCTGCGTTTCTTTTCAGTCTTGATCAGGCACCATACATAAATGAACACTGCTTACATGCAAGTTCTCCCTTAGAGTTATATCAGCTACTCCTAATAAAAGCTCAATATGTGAATCTTAATCATCTACCAGATGTTTTTATTTACCAGTTCTTATTTTTTATTTAAAATTGCTCATGGGGTTTTCTAGGCACTTGGATCTGATTTAAATGACTAGACCAAAAACCATATCTGAAAATGCATTGTTAAACTGATGCAGTTTTACATAAGAGATTAATTTTATCCACACATCATATTTTTTTAAGAATAAAAAAATCTGTTACTGGAACTCAAACACACATATACTCCTTCTAGCCCCTGGCCATGACCACGAAGAATTGAGGACATAACCTTTGGAGACAAACATACATGTGCAACCCTTTCCATGTCACTCCATCCCAAGGACTTTAGCATTGAAATGACAGCTGATTCCCTCTCTTTTTCTTATACAGGTACAAAGGCAGAGAGAGGACTGAGGCTCAGAGCCAAATATCTCAATGTCCAGGGCAAGAAATTAAACTTGTGACTTAAGAACTGCAAGATTAAACTGCTATGTCAGGGTGTGAAACCAGTGACAATTTTTATCCATCTCTGCTCTCTTTCACTGACATACTTGTGACATTTTCATTGCAGCCATTAGCTGGTAATAGGGCACACAGAAGTGTTTTGTGGGCTGTAAAGAGCAGAGACCAAATGTTGTGACATGCCTGCCAGTGACCATGGCTGGACTTGCTGATCCTTGTCTTCTGCTTTCATGCTCCTGTTTCAGACACTACATATGCAAATGTCTTTCTGCAGCTTGTTAAATTGTCCTTGAAGTCTAACCCTTTCTATTCCCAGCTTGCCTCCTCTTAAGTACACTGTCAATCATGTTAGGGCTTTCTAGATGTGTGATGGTTTAGTGGGTTTTATACAAGACATTAGTTTCTCTTGCTAAAAATACATGCTTTAATTTCTCATTGTGATTTCTTGAATTGAGAGTGAAGAAGAGGGCTCCATTCTTGTTTAAATAGCTTTCTAGTATTTTGTGTTGTGTTGTGTTCTGGGAAAACAACCCCACAATGCCTAGTCATGGTGCCCTGCTGCCTTGGAGAGGTGACGTAAGACCCTTGCCCCTTACACAAAGACAGTCTTCCTTGCTCTATCTGCTGGAGCTCCCAGCAATACCACGCTTGAGTCATTTTACCATCACCGTTGTCATCTCTGAAAGCAAACATGGGCTTGCCCTTTGTTTTGATCGTGTTTGTGCTTGCTGCTTGAACTCTTGCCCTGCCCGTTCCTTTCCTACCATGAACACTGCTTCTGCTCCCCTTCCCTTCCTATGCAGTCCTCTTGGCCTTTGCCCTTTCTTTTCCTCTTGTACAGCTTGTGTTTCCCTTGTACCGGGTTATTTCAACAGTGTGCATGAAACTCCTCTGCTAACCATATGGCATTTGTGCAGCTGCACACCCCACTCAGCTTTACTCCATGCCTTCTTTATTTACTCTCAGTGCAGGTGACAGCAGCGTGGGCTGGAGCAACCAGCTGGTGCTGTCAGGAAGAGCAATAGGTAATGTTTTATTTCAACAAGACTAAACTCCCATAGTCACTAACACCTTGTCTGTGTGACCAACCTCTTGTTGTATGCAACTGGGAAACAAGCAGCATCTTCCTTCAAAGAAGGGGATTTTTGAAAAATACAAGAATGAGTGAGGGATGAACACGTTGTTAAAGGGAGCTTGGCACATCCCATGCACAGATGACGATGTACCTGGTTTTGTGAGGATCCCCAGGTCCTGTCCACTGCTGTGGTCCACAGGGAAGTGTCTGCAACAGGCAAGGCAAGAGCAACAGGCAAGTAAAATTGTTGTGAGTACAACCCCTGTCTCACACATCTTACAGCACAGAACCAAGACTCTTAAATAAAGAGCCTCAAGGTATTTAATGACCACAATTGGAAGAGGTTTATGGTGTAGTTACACGCACTCTTCCCAGATATTGTTCTTTTAACAAGATCATGTTGATCACTGCAGTTGTGGAAGTATTTGTTCGTGTGCAATGCCTGCCTCAAACCAATGCCTTTGCAGAGGGTAGCTGCTCTGCTGAACACTTCCTACCTTAGTCACTTCCTAACAGAAAAAAAACCTAATCTTTTTCTGAGACCAAAATGTCCCTTATAATCTCAAACTGAGACACGTTATGAAAATATAGCATTTTTATTCAAACCATCCATCGTTTAATTGTGTTGTTTTTATCAGAAAATCGCTTTATTTTAAAAATTCCCACATGTGACAAGTCACATTGTAATGTGTTACTTCAGGCTGTATCTTTCATGTTGCATTAGAGTAAGTCAAGCTTAACATAATTTGATGTTTGCAACCTGCTTCAAACATCGCATGTGAAAGATTTGAAAGAGATGCATCTTTCAGGGGAAACAAAGAGTTTATAGATTTATTTTTTCTTTTATTTACATTTTTCTCCCTTTTTAGTTTCAAGCTGAAGATAAAGAGTTAATCAATGCGTCTATATTTCCTACTTGTAAAAATTCTTTCAACTTTCAATTGTTTATTTGATTTCTGCTTTATATTTCCCAATTTTCTGAGAGAAAAAGCTACCTGGTGACTATTAGGAAAAAGTTTTCTAGAAAGCAGCAACTAGATTGGAGAAAGAATGGATATATGTTCTCTTAATGAGTGCTGATAACAGAAGAGGGAGGGGATTGTCCTGGTCTGCTCTGCACTGGTGTGGCCTCGCCTTGAATATTTTGTGCAGTTTGGGGAAACACAATATAAGAAAAATATTAAGCTATTAGAGAGAATCCAAAGGTGGGCAACAAGGACGGCAAGTCTTGGAAAGGAAGCCATATGAGAAGTGGCTGTGATCACTTGGTTTGTTCTTTGGAGAAGAGGAGACTTAGGGGAGACCTTATTGTGGTCTTCAACATCCTTACAAGTAGAAGCAGAGGGGCAGGTACTGATCTCTTCACTCTTGCGACCAGTAACACAACTTGAGGAAATAGCATAAAGCTGAATCAAGGCAGGATTAGGTCCGATATCAGGAAAAGGTTTTTCACCCAGAAGACGTCTGAGCACTTGAACAGGCTCCACAGGGAAGTGATCACAGCACAAGCCTGATAAGTGTGACAGAGCTCAAGAAACCTTTGGACAATGCTCTAAGGCATATGGTGTGATTCTTGGGCCAGGAGTTGGACTGGATGATCCTGATGGATCCCTTCCAACTCAGCATATTCTGTGATTCTATAAACTATAACTTTACACTCTGTCTCAGCACTGCAAATCTGATCAAGAATAACCTTGGTCAAAATGGGCCTGAACTGTTTTATCTGTGTTTTCTTTTAACCTGAGAACACCCATAACAGTCCTTCCAGTTGTCCTTTGGTTTAGCAGTTGTCCTTTGGTTTTTTTCTAATTGACTCAATAAATTGGCACAGTTAGGTTCTGAGGTAGTAGTCCAGTAGATGAAGCAAAAGAAAAGAGAAAAACCCACCTGAAGCTCCAAACCTGATACTTAAATAGAAGTCTAACTTTAAAATACCCCTCCTTCCATTTCTGAAGTTTCCTATAACACAGCTATTGGAAATAACAAGAGAGCAAACTCAGTACAAGCATCAGCACCCAGTGTTTCTTTGTAAACCAAAGTGTATACTTTTGTTTAGACTCCCTGAAGTTGCATGTTGAACCAAGCAGAGATGTTATGAACAGACTGTGTGGTCTGTATCTCATGGGGCTGGTTGCAAATGATCAGGAATAAATTAGAGATAATACCAATAAAAACATTTTTGTTTCCAAAATAGAAATATTTTATATCCTCCCCTGGTTTAGCAAAGACTAAGTACTTGGTGCACTCTTTCACTTGCCTAGCAAGTGGTGGAGATAGAGATAATGGTAATTTCTAGTTCATGGCTATGGGTTTACCTGCATTTAAACAGAACATGAAGGTAAATTTAAGGCTCTTTGCATTACCACAGGGTTAGCCACACTCTTGTTTCTAAATGACAATTTCAAAAGCTGGCAGGATATTGAGTTTTGCTGTCAACTACTGGATTTAGTGATATAACTCAAGGAGTAGTGGCTACAAGAACCCACTGATGTGCAAGTAGACTGTATGTCAAGGACTTCCTGCAATGGACGCCTCATTGTTGCCATGTGCACTGGGTCAGACTGCCAGCAACATCCAATTCCTTGAGCAATAGTTAAAGCTCTTTACAGCAAGCCAATATAAATCTAGAAAGTCAGCCAGAATCTCATACTAAATTTTTCCAGAGCATGTGCCAGAAGGCATCTGTTGTTCTAAGCACCTAGCTAGGTATTCTGATTTGTAGTGCTGCTAAATGCTCTCAGTGCCAGCTCTCTTCATACATGAGGAGCAGTGGAAATTATTTATTATAGGTAGATTTGCTACAAAGCCTTGAGGGGGTCTCTGGGAGCTTCCCACTTACTTGCTGCATGCTGATGAGTCCTCCTGGTTGTCGCTGGTCACCAAAAGGTTCTTCCCTCAATGTCCCCTAAAACACCAACTCTTAAACAGTCTGTGCATGTCTGCAAGGGCACAGAAGAACAGCAGTGTGGACTGTTTACATTTAGTTCCCTATTCTTCTGAGTTGCCAGTCTTTCAAAGAAAAATGCTTTTAAGTAAGCTAGTTACCTTCAAATCACCCTTAACACAAGTCAGGTTAAGGTAAAAGCCAAAAAAAGTATAAATTCACAACATCCAAAGCTGACTGTGAAAACATAGGTTTATGTAAGGTGTGGGCAGAAGGAAAGAAAAAAACCCACACAATGTGTACACATGAAGCTGAAACCAAAGTTGATTCTCGCTACAGCCAATGGAAGTGCCAAAGGTGCCTCAGTGCAAACCTCATCATTGATTTTGGCCTCCATTGTGCCCACAGTGTCAGCTTGCAGCCCTTGGAGAGGAGTGTCCAGGGCAAGACCATCAGATCTCCAGTGGTCCTTTGCATTGCCATGGGTGTCAGCCTTCCCATTCAGGCAGCACAGGTCATTCCTTGGAAGTTCAAACTGACTGCTCCTTTTCAGCCTGCTCATGAGAGGCACGATAGAGTTGACTCTTGGTGAACCTTAACCAACTTTTCATGTGACGTATACAAATTTTCCTTTCAAAAAACTAATTGGAAGTTCTGATCTTTTAAGAGACAGTCCTACAGTGTGCAAAAACCCTTGATAAAATATCCAAATAGATACAGCATGGAAAACAAATAAATCCTGGTGATGATAAAAGGCTAATCCAATAAACTAATCTGATCAAAAGATCAGTCTTGTAACATCAATTACATTTGTCTTCAAACTCAAAGACATAGGCAAGGTTTTTAGAAGAAATACATTCTCTGTAGGGATTAAACCACAAATTGATTTATGAATAAACTCCCCTAAGAGAAACTAGGATATAATTCCTAGAGGATCTCTATCCAGAACCAATGGGAATTTTGTCTCTTTTGTACCAGTTTAGCAACTCACTTGAAAACATGTAAATAGTGTTTGGTATACAGTATGTGATTAATTGCATACACTGTTTTGTCTCAGTGCTTTCAATGAAGAACAACAGCAAGCTGTAAAACCTTCTGCTCCAGATCATTCTTTCAAAATAAATCCAGTTCAGATGCTCTGTGAGGACTGGTATTTCAAAGTGATAACCGACAATTTATAAATCACCCACTTTATTTTGTAACGAGACAGCACATCTGTAATCCATATTTATTTCGCATTAATAAGTATGATGGTGCTGCTGCATTGATTGTTTCATATCCTGTGCATTTCACCTTAGTAACTAACCTTGAAGAAGAGCAAAGGGGAGCACCTTTCTCCATTTTTTTCCCCAGTCAGGGAATATTCTAAGATTAGCTATTTCAAATAAATTTAAATAGGTTATTGAACTAACAGATGCTTAATATTTTCACGACTTTATTAATGACATGTGTATTTGCATCATTTATGTTTCATTCCCTTTTCAGACATCCAAATCAAATATGAAAGATGAGCAACCAGAGGAATTATTTTATTTCATTTTAAAAAAACATTCAACATATCACTTCAGGGTTGGTAACAGTGTGACTTTGCATGCCTCCAGGATTTCTAAAATTACAAAAATGGATTTTGGGAAAATGGTGGGACTAGACTACTAGGAGGGAGATTTAACAGCAAGAAGATTGATTACAATCAAGTCTGCTAAGGGGTTGTTGTAACTGGCCAAGGTGCATTTCCTGCCTGCCCTCAGAATATGCTGCCTGAGGCAAAAAGTTATGTAACCTGGACTGTTCCCATTCGGCCTTCTCATCTCCCTACCTCAGGAAACCACTACAGATTGCAACAGCCCTACCAGAAAGGGGTCAAAGAAAAGGCTCCAATCATGCCACCTATGGAAGTTTCTTCTCCTGCATGTAGCCAAGGAACTCATTGCTCACTGCAGAGAATATTCCATACGGAGCAGGTTTCATTGAGCAGAGCACATCTTTTCCACTTGGCCCACATTTTTTTGTTTCTTTTGCCCAGTTTCATGTTCAGTTTGAAGGTCTCTGTGTTAAAAGGCATTCTGTTTTGACAACTTTTAAACTTATATCATGGTTTTATTGAACTTTTGATTTTGGAAGCATAACAATCCCCATTAATAAATTCTTTATAAGTAAGCTGAATAATTAACCTCCTAGCCAAAAGAGATGTGGAACAGCATGGGAAATGTTAGATGTGCACCTACTTTGTAATGCAGACCCTAATTACCACTAATAGTTTAAAACCATCATACTTAAAAATACCTTTACAACAGGGTTCTCTCTCCATTCCTGCCTAATATTGCTCATAAATGAAATATACCAAAGATTAAATCATTGGCTTCATGTCACACTAAGCATTCAAAATCATTATCCCAAAATCCTTTTGGGAAGCAGACAAGATGCTCTCAGTTCAGCTCCCTGTAGGTTTTAGGTCAGTAGCACAAAGACACAGCATATAATTGCACTCAAATGGTAGTCTGAGCTTATAAGAGGCCAAGGACAAATCAGTCCAAATCATCTCCTACTTTAAAAAGAGATATTTCAGTATGGGCACAGTTCAGATCTGCAGCTGCCCGACCTATGGATAAATACAAGGCTTTAATACTTCCAGAAACTGAACAGTGAACAATTTGGGTGCCTGAATATGACAGGAAACATCAGCCTTTTTGATCTAGGGCATTTCTGTAAGCATTTTGGCTTCAGGATGAACTCTGAATTATTGAATTTATATTGAAGTATAAAACTCAACTTTAAACTCTAGATTATAAAGGGAAATGAAGAGCAAAATGAAAGCAGCATGTAAATACTGTGAAATGTTTCCAGTAACTACCAACATTGCTTTTTAATGTTATATGACATTTTACAGATGCAGAAAACAATCATATATATCTATTGTCAGCCAATTAAGACATTAAAATAAATGCAAAACCAAAAATTGCTGACCTGATATCGCTTTAGTATCATGTTAATAGTATGTATTTAATTTATTTTACCATGGAGGTTTTAAAATTACTAAGCACCTCATGCTCAGTAATGGGAGAATAAATCAGGAAAGGATCAACCTATATTTTTTCCTTATATTCTTCAACTGTCTGATCGCAGCTACAGCATGCAGCAGAAAATCAGGATTAAGACCCTTTCACCTGACTTGAAGTGGCAAATGGGTTCCTAAAATTCAGGAAAGAAAGACGTTGTCTGGATTGGAACTTAAGTTTCCATCCACATCTGGCACATATGCCAGTATATATATATGGTAACTCTGAGTAAATTTCATACTTTGGGTAGAACAAATATTTACTTCCTGAAAACACATTTGGGATGTATGTGCAGTAGCACATACAGTTCAGTCAGGCTGGAAGAAGGGCAAAGAGGCTGAAGTATGAGCCCAGGACACAACAGAATATCTTTTCAAGCTTCACCCCAGGCTTTTAAGGCAATGTCAGTGCAGTCTTGTGGCCTCTTGTGTGCCTCAATTTCTCTTGCGTATTGTAGGGCTAAGTAGCATCACTCTCCACCTAAAAGGAACATAGTCCTGTAGGTCTGTGCTTCAGTCTAGCCAGCCAGGCAGGAAGAAACAACACATTATGCTTCTCACTCTCTGGGGTTATTTTTGGACCTTTACCAGGAGGTAACGAAGAGATGAAAGCACAATCTGAATTGTGCTTTTTGCTGCTGAAATAAAAGTAATGGTGTCTATCAGATTTAATCAAGCTGTTTGTCTGCTTTTACTCTCCTGTACTTGAAACACTGCAACACTTTGTTTTCTTTGTAGTGTTTTGATGCAACATTTCTTCATTGGTTCAGTTTATACTCAGAGAGATTTGGAATTGAACATAACATTAAAGAGGAACCTTAAGGGTTTGTCTAGAGGGCCTGACTCACAGAATTTGTCACATTCTCCCATGGCATGCTAACATTTCAGGTGAAGTATTGCAGTAACCATTGTAAAGCAGTGGCCATATTTTTATATATATTGTTTTTTATGAATAAATGGTTCCTGTTGACAAGAAGCTGGTAGAGCAGGAGGTTGCAGGTTCCAGTTTTGCTTTCAGAAAGCATCACAGCTGCAGCTGGCTGGGGGCATGAGACCAGCCAAAGCCTCCTTGGGCAGACCTCTTTTCCCACAGCCACATGATTTGGGAGAGGGAACATTTATTTACTGGTGCAGCACAACATAACATCAAAACAGCAGGATGCAATTCTGGTACACTAAAATAATCAGCAAGCTCT
This sequence comes from Lophotriccus pileatus, assembly GCA_035583135.1. Lineage (NCBI taxonomy): Eukaryota > Metazoa > Chordata > Aves > Passeriformes > Tyrannidae > Lophotriccus > Lophotriccus pileatus. The sequence continues at coordinate 126,652,869 of JAWWES010000081.1, forward strand.
TGTTGACGTCTACTGCAGGAGAATTCCATCCTCAAGAATACACTTTTTCCCAGTTAGTGGGAAGAGCAGACCTTGTATGTGCCTGCTCTTTTGTGGTACCACCCCATCATTCATACAGTGACTCTGAGCACTGGATCTGGGTGTCTTCTGTGAGGTGCCTGTATTCACTAACTTTCTAAGCTGAAAAGGAATGGACATGCACACTGTTTGGATATTTTTGAATCTGGTATTTCAGCTCATTTCCACCCTTCCCCGTCTTTCCCATCTCTTTTTATTTTTTTTTTTTCTTTTTCACATTCTTTCTCCTGTCTCTGATATTTCCAAATCCAGCTTTGAATTCACTGACCTTGAAAACAAAACAAACAAAAAAAAACCCACGAAAGAACAATTCACTTGCCAAGTGCAAACACTTTGACAGATGCAGCATGCAACCCAAGCTGTTCAATCAATCAAACCTGTAACATCTCACATGAGAAGTCTCTCTTCCTCCTTCTAGGTTTCTACGCTGTATTACTTTTCCTTGTTTGCATCATTCCTTTGTGAAGACTGAGAACATAACTACCCTAGTCTCTATAATAAATATATCATTGAAATGGTGTGATTTATGGATTTTGGTAGTGTTTTTAACAACCCTGTTATAAATCAGCAGGGATTTATGGCATGGATCCCTCCATCTTATAAAGATAGTCACAAGAACCAAAAGCCCAAGAACCTCTAATCCTTAGCAGTCTCTAGTGCTGTTTTGTCAATAGAGAGGATTAAGAGGACACACTGTATCAGGGTGGAATTCACATTAAGGCTGCCCAGAACATCCCAGGTCCCTTGAGGGCCACAGTTGCACAGCTCCATGCTGTGATGACTGCTCAGTGGGCATTTAGGCCTAGACCTATATTTCAAAAATGCAAAATTGAACCTGTTGGTCAAGTCCCTTAGCACAGAGGCAGCAGATGTAAAGAGGTTCCTATCTGTAGGGAAACCACTAGAGGGAGGGAGAGGTCCACACTGCCCTTCCCCAGCCAGCTTCTTCATCTCCTCCATCACCAAAAACAGCCCGGACCCTGCCTTCTAATAGCTGGTGGGGACTTTTGGTTGTGACACTAGTCATAGGCCAGATGAAGGTGGCAGCAGTTTCCCAAGGTCTCCAGTGTCTGACCCTCCAAAAACTGCCTAGTAGCTTTTCTTTTGACCCAACTGCTGCTACCACACGGATGCAATTTCTCAGTGCCGAGGCTGCAGGCCAGATGGACATGTCCCATGGGCTGAATGCAGCCCAGGAGCCATCAGCTACAGCACCACATGCAAGTGGTGTTTTACACAAATATCAGATGTCAGGCTAAGTCACAGATGAAGTATAATACTACTGCTGTAACACAGTGCCCTTAATATCATCCCACAATGCGGAGGAGTCCTTCCTCAAAATCATTAGCTACAAATGAGCTGTGTGCTTATTAAAGGCCCTGGAGTACTTTGTAGCAAAAACATACCCAGAACAAAGTGTGTCTCCACTCCTTCTCAGGTGAGTTTTAACACAGAATTTAATAAAGATTTATAGGTTTTCAGAGATTGTTTTGAGCTTAGCCAAGGTCTCTTTTTTTAATCACACTTTTCCATGGGGGCAGGGGAGGAAGTGTTTCCAAGGCTATATTGAAGCAATATCTCAGGTATCTCCAGCTTCACTCAATGTGCTACCAGCCCTTGAACTTATGAGAAAACAGGCTTTGTTCTTATAAGTCTCATCCAGAAAAGCTTTGTGTGAGTAATAAAATTTTGGGCCCATAAGCTTATGCTAATACTCATATCCTTGGCCTTTATTACATTTGGAAATCAAAAATTAATACCATAAAATTTCAAAAAATAAAAAGAAAATGTGCTGAGGGCAAATAGGTGAAAACTATCCTGTGTAATTATTTGTTAATTAAACTACTTGAAGGTTATTTGGATGACTAGGGATGGATAAATGCCAGAAGTTTCACTCCTGCAATGAGCTTGAAGTTTGCTAAGAAAGGGGGTTGTGATAGACATCCTTCTAGTGTGAGTAAAGGGGAAGTATTTCTTCCTGATAAATTAACGTTCCAAACATTCTGAAATATTTTCCATGGAAAATACACAAGATTTCCCCTTAATCTAGATAAAGACATTGAATTCAGGGAAAAATGCCTTAGAGTCAACATATAAGCCTGAAGAAAGTATGCTCAGCAGTTAATTACAGGGAGTAATATACTAAGAGTTAGAGGAAGGACTGGTTTGGTGGACCTTGGAAATGATATTCCTATTAGTCTAGAAAAAACAACCCAGGTGTACTCATTTTTCTCACACAGGTTGTGTTTCCCCCAACTACTGAGCATTCAGGTTGGTTTCCAGCAGACTCTCTTTAGCTAGTCCATACCTTTCCTGAGATGCAGAATGCAAAACAAGACACAATACTCAAGATGAGTCATCAAAAGTAGGCAGAATAACAAAAAATACTTTACATGTCCAGAATACTTCTTTTGTGTTTGCATTAGCTCTGGTTGGGATTTACTGTCTTTTTCTGCAAGCCTGCGGTCCAGCTCATATTTTTTCTCCTTTGAGCATATATCTGATTCTGCCTATGTGTGTTTTACTTGCCCTTTTAAACTGCATCCTGTTTATTCTAGGGCAAGGGGTTTTTTAATTTTCTCAAAGCCATTTGGAGTTTGGAGACTTTGCTATATGAACTCCTCATGTCATTATCTAATTCTTTATCAAAAATAATGGTTAACTAATGACAGACCCAGAGTACTACTGCAAAATCCGGGTTACTAGATCAGTCCGGTTTCCAGATGTTTCAGATTGGACATGAATCCAAATCTCTTTGGATAGGACATCAGCAAGAGACCACGCTGTTAAAAGAAGGGGCAGCTTTCGTACTCTACCAGAAAAGATAGTCCAATAGTCTGGCCCTAACATCAGCCTGTTTCAAGGGAAGATTTATGAAACTGCAGAACGGGCAACTGTGGAACCAGGGAAGATTATGCTGTAACCAGAAAATTACAAGTGACAGTAGGATATCACATACTGAACTTCTGCCAGGCAATATTATCTGAGATTCTGAATAAGGGAGAGTGAATGAATGAAGAGCTCTTAGGGAAGATAAATCTCATACCCAGTGAGAGAGGATGGTTTTGTTTTTAAGCTCCTGTTGCTCAGCTTTGCAGGGGATCTGACAGCTGTTTCTAACACAGACTTTTCTTATGGCCATTGAACAGATCAGTTAATCTCTCTGAGCATCAAATCTCTAGCTGATTTTGAGGGATACAGGTTAAGTTATTTGAGGGGCTTCTTGATACTGTAAGTGCTCTCCCCCACACCAAAAAAAAAAAAAAAGAAGTCAAAAGGAACCAAAGATATGCCTTGACCAGAACACAGATGTGTTGCTGAAAGACACACACACAAAGTAAAAATATACATTGCATAGCTTAGATAAAAGAAGTGAGGGAAGACAAGAACTACCCATGATAAAAATAGTTTTAGACTCCTCACCTGACTTTAATTCAGCCAGGTGAGGAGAAAAATGATTCTGTTGTTCTATTCAAAGCATTTGGATCCCATATAGAAAGTGTAGGCAAAATGAGAGTTACCAGAAATGAAAAGTCAAGTAAGAGACTGCAACACGTGAGTTCCCTTAAGACAAAAGTCAAACCAGATTTATTACCTAGATTAGAACTCTGGTACAATTTAACCATCAAGTTCTGGTGCTGAGGTCCTGGGAACTCATTACATATGACACTGGGGCTGTATAAACCCAGCAAAGCTGAAATTCTGCTCTGTGCTTAACCAGAGTGGCTAAAGGAGCAGCACAGCTCAGGACTTGGCTCCTGTCTGCATAGAAGCAGACACAAACAGTTGATACACAGAATCACAGAATATTCAGGGTTGGAAGGGACTCACAAGGATCACTGAGTCCAACTGTTAAGTGAATGTCCTGTTTGGTGATTGAAGATATCAAGAAACCCAGTTTTGACGCTTAATGGATTAGCAGGATTAATTGTGACTGAAAGGAAAGATCTCTCTCTCCTCACTAACTTCCTTGCTATCTGGGTGATCTGACATGGCACAAGGAGACTCCATCTCCTGCAGTCCATGTGAACAACTGTCCCAAAATGAGACTCTTCCTTGGTGAACCTCACTGACTCCATTTTACAGTATGTCTCCCTGCTTCCCAGTCCAAGTACTAGAGGAAAAAGTGGGTACAGAAGCAGCTGAAATTTTATTTTACCTTAGCTGGTGGAAGGGACAAGACAACTCCATGGGGATCACGGAGGCAAGTGTGAACCGTGTGGCCAAGTGCAGATTAGGGCTAGGGCAGCCCATACAGCACAGCACAGAGTAGGCACTGGCATCACAGTTGTATGATATTAGCAGCATCTAACAATTTTGAAATTTTCTGTACCCTGAATCATGTTTCTACCATATGCTGATACCATCCAACACTATGCTTGAGACTGAAAGTATCTATGAGCAACGAATTCCTTACGTTAAGTCTTCAGAGAGGCTGGAATCAGTAGTATTTCTCAGTGCCACATATGTGCACACGCATGCACACAAACGCACATGTGTGCACAAGCCATATTGGATTCTTCAAAAAACAAAGCCATAGCTTCTGTTTTCTTTGGATTTGGATGAGTGAGGACAAGCTAGCATTCATGTCAGGGTCTAGCAAGTGGCTTCATTCACAACAGGTGTGGAAGGTGAAATGCCATTTTTGTTCTTCGGGTTCAGGTCCTTTCTTTGCTCCAGAGAATCCAAGTTTAATCTCAGTCAATCTCATTGCAGGTTTCTGGTAAGGAATGATTAGAGGAGAATAGATGTGGTGAGGTACAGCTTATGGGCTTGGAAGGAGCGCCTAAATTTCCTTGCTTCTCCAGAAGAAGGGGAGTCAACTCGCAGTTTCACAAGACCTCTTCAGGCAGTTCAAGTCCATGCCTTAGCTTTGAAATATCCATGTCTCCTGTATAGTTCTGAATATCCTTGTACAGATGCAGGTGATTTATACGCCTCAACAACTTTCGTATAAATGTGCAGAACTCCTTAATCTATATGTACCAAACCACTTAGTTTATGAAGCCAGAAAGTCAAAGTAATTTATAAATCTAATTTCAGATCTCAGAGGAATAATGTAAGGCAAAATGGAGAGCTTATGTATCTCCTTTTCTTGTACATTCACTGGATATGATGTAACCTACTTTTAAGTAAAACATCATTTAAAATAGTGTGTCTCCTTTGTTTAAAAGAGCTTTTAAAGGAATCCATTTGTCCTGTTTTCCTTCCTGTTCCTTTTCTTTCCTACTCCCCTTTGAATAGTACAGGTCTTATTTCTGAGTTACAGAGACAGTCATCTGCTCTTCTCATTCTCATATGGTCTCCCTGGATAGCAGAGAAATGATGAACCTTGCATTCCTTCACTATCTTAGTCCCCAGGGAAATAATTGTAGCCACAGATATAGAGCAGAAAAAATGAGTGAGCTGGGTTTTTCCACCATCCTTTATTTACACTTTTCATGGTTTCTTTTCTCTCTATATTGCTTATGTATTAATGTTCATCCAGCAGCCCAGCAGGGATCAGTCTTTACTCTCACTAGTGGAATTTCTTATGACAGCAAGAAAAAGATATAAGAACCCAGGTCAAAAAACTGGATAGAACCCAAATTTTTGTAACTTGCAACACCATTTTGAACAGTTAAAATTATAACACCTAAGACTGTTTTTTGGTCAATCTAGAGTAATCCCAACAGTCTCAGAGCTACTCTGAATATACAGGCTCTTGATGTCCACTAGTAGCAAAACTCTATAAAGTGGCACATCCAGAGTGAAGGCGACTGCGATACAGTGCTCTAGAGGTTTTGTACTTTGCACAAATAGAGCCATATAAAGGGAGTGTAGCAGGGAAAGAATTGGTGTGCAGCAATTTTATAGCATAAACTGTGATAAAAATATTGGGGGATAAAGGTAACATTTACCTGGTTTCAGGTTTCTTTACAAATTCATATATTAAATGAGATTTAACAGGATCATTTTACCTAAAGGCAAAGGATTTTTAATAACTTTTGTGAGCAACAGAGAAAACAGATGTGTTCCTGATTTTTATTTGCCATTTATAATTCTTTTTTGTTGCCTAAGAAAACACCATGCACCCAGAAACACGAAACTGCTAGGAAGTTATGGTGAAGTCAGAAGGAAAGAGGGAAAAGAGGAATATATTTATGCTGACTTCATGTTTTTTAATGATTCATCAGCCAGTCTAGTGTGACTACATGAAACATTGCTAGCATGCACCAGGTGAAACAGGTAACTGTTTCAAGGTAACATTGCTTAGGATTCAAGACAGATAGAAAAATTACAACACAGTTTCTAGAAGCTTGCTTAGAAGACACTTCACTTCTATTTTACAAATAGAATATTTCAACAAATGTGGGGTTTTTTTATGAAACATCTTAGGCTGATGAGCCTAGCAGAGGCTGAGCTGAAATACAGTTACACTGCACAGTTCTTACAGGTAGGTAACTGAAGAAAGGAAAGAAGATCCCATGTTTAGTGTAGGCACTATGTCTGCACAAAGAGTGGCAAGAGGACTCATCGAACTTCTCACCTTTCACTCAAAATCCTGGAGTTTGTGCTTTCACCTGGCATCAGGGAAAACCATTTTCAAATGATCTCTCTGTTGGAGGGAACCTGAATCCACATTATCTTCTTCACCAACCTGTCCTTATGCTTTCATTTGCTCTCAGTTCGGACCCATTCCAGAGAACTTAAAGTACCGAAGTCTGTTCTCAGGTGAGTTTTATAATCAATATGCTCCACAGATTTCCACTCAGCATCTGGTTATGTGATGATTACCACAGCACTCCTGTTGGTGGCTTCTGCTTGCTGGAAGAATTGTAGGAAACTTTTACCAAAAGAAACTGTAACTCCTCCATGCATCATTCATTCATCAAACTCTGTGAGCAGAAGTCAGATGCTTTGATGAAGAACTTTATTGAGCCAAAGTTTGATGAGGCAGTTACCTTACCTCCTACAAAAAAATCAGTAGATGCTTTGTGGCTCTACAGGAAAGAAAAAACTTCTCAGCAACCACTTGTGGGGGCACTCAAAAGAGTCTGCAGCCAGTTTCTTCAAGAGGAGTTGGTGGAACTATGGGAACACAACTGAGCACATGTGTAACTATGGGTCTGTGTTATCTTAAGTTGGTCCTGCAAAGAGTTGAAAGGAAAAGTGGTGGGTAACTTCAAAGGCACTTCCTTAATCCTAGTCAAGGTTTCACTTAGCTTATGTTTTTAATAAGTAACAAAAATATTAAAAGAGTTACATAGGGACAAAAAAATCAGGGACACCATTATGGGATTACATGCCAAGAGTGTCAGGGGCTGACATGACAGATTGCAGTAAAGATGTCTATTGTGGGGAAATACTGCATCTACAGTTCATTATTTCCAGTAGAAATAACATGTAGTACCATGAGCTATATCTCATGGGGAATTTAAAGGACATCTCCTTTAATTAACTTGAGTAACTAGTGAATGCAAGTAAATAAATCAGTGCAATCTTGATCTTAGAATTGAATGTGTAGAAGGTTTCTTCATTGCCTCAGGAATCTCTCTCATGATTTGTTTTTAGTTATTCAGATTGATTTGGGTAGTCAGTGGGAAGGTCCAAGTTTCCCAACTCATGTCTGAGATGTTGTCAGAGAGCATAATAAAGGAGGAGACAGACTCCCCTGGAGCTAGCACTGGGTTTTGGTGCTTACCTGAACTGACAGTGCCGTAACTGCAAGTTCACGACACCTCCTGTTCCTTGAAGCCTGATCTTTTTCCCTCTCTATATATACCTCAATTAACACACCAAAGGCAAATTAGTACCAGGATCTCCAGGAAATTTGTTTTAGGTAGTCAGCAAAGTCTGCTAAGGCAACTGAATGAGCATCAGAACAATGTTTCTGTTCCCAACATGGGGTTTCTGTTGTATTATCAACATTAGTTGACTATAGAGGGAGGGAGGAAAGGAGATCAGAAGGAACTCTACTCACTATTATCAGTTTGTGACTGAGCAGGTGAATCATACTTCATACTACTGTTTGGAGTTCCCTGAGTGAACCTGATACAAAGCCCACCCAAAATTTTAAGCAGAAGTCTGACTACCTCTTTTCCAGTCCTTTCACAACAAATAACTAAGCTGGATTTGGAGCCATTTCCATACTGGACATGTCAAAACAAATGCAGGGACTGAGAAATAATTCTATAGCTTTGTGCTTCAAATTCACATTCTCTGCTGAGTTCACATTTGCTGACTAGAGATAAAAAAAAATCATCTTATATTACACATCCAGTGTTAGCATAGCTTAAAAGACAAACCAGTTTCAAACATCAGAGAATAGAATAAAGTTTAAACCATAGGAGCAGCAATTTCTTACTCTGGAAATCAATACCATTGCACTGAGGAGAGCTCCAAAACCTCTCCAGTTTCTATTGCCGTAAGCTGAGGCTCTGATTCCCACTGTATGCATTACTCAGTTTCAATAGACTTTGATCCTCACTGGGAGTAAACAAGGATCCGACCTTTGCCTGAACTTGGGTCCTGCAGAGAAAAAGATTCCCCAGTTAGACAAATAGAGGTTCCTGAGCTTCTTATTCTTCTGTTAGCTTCCCACCAGGCAGCGTGTGCATGCACCTGGATAGCATTCCTGAGTCATCTTCTCCCATTAACCTCACAGAGAAGGTTGCCAGATAATTTGCTGGCCAACCCCAAACAACTTAAAAAAAAAAAAAAAAAAAAAGAAAATATAAAAAAATGCCAGGTAGTGGTTTTGACCATGATTCTTGAATTAACCTTGCCAGCTAGAGCAAACAAACAGCCCTGGCTGCTGTGCAATAACCTCATTCCCCTCATTCCTCCTCATCTGCTTCTAACACTGGTCCCTCTTTACCCCCAGCCTTTCTCACTGGGAAGTTTCCTGATGTGATTAAGTCATTATTGGTTTCCTTGGGTAGAAATAATGGAAATCTCCCAAGCATAAGGAGCCGTAAATATAGACCAAAAATTCAACTCACTGAGCTCCTAAAAAACATACAGAAAAAACAATAGCCTGAGTTACTGCTTCAGATTTCTGATGAAAACAGTACTGGATAACAAAGGGGCATTCTGGCTATTGCTGGGCAGCCTATGGTCAAGGCCCTTTCTGCTTATCATGTTGCTCTGCCAGCATGTAGGCTGGCAGTGCACAAAGAATTGGGAGGGCAGAGAGCTGGGTCAGATGATCCCAGCTGACCAAAGGGACGTCCCACACACCATACGGCATTTCGTTCCGCAGTAAAACAGGGTAGGGGCAGGTTGGCCAGGGCTGCCATTGCTCAGGGACTGACTGGGCATGAGTAAGGCGGTGGTGAGCAATTGGATTTTTTCTGCATGACTTGGTTTTGGACTTTTACTTTCCGATTCTCTCCTCCATCCCACAGAGTGGGACAGAGAACCAGAGGGTCTGCAGGGTTTAGCTGCCTACTGGGATTAAACCACGACAGGCTTGAAACCCTTCCAGAGAGTTGCTGAAACCAACCCATGAGGCTGCACAAGTTTCTTGCAACTTCTGTAAAGTGATAAACCACTATATACTGTCCCATCTGACAATTTTTGATCTCTGATTCCTCACCTGTTCTAAAAGTTTCCAAGTACAAACCTCCACATTTTTCTCACTGGATTTATGTTTACTTCTCTTTCTTCTAATGTATTCTCCTGTCACTCCCTCACTCCCACCAGTCACAAAAAAACTTTCAACCTTCTGTCTCTTACTTTTATCCCCACCTGCTTTCCTTCCTCCTCTTGCCTTTCTTCCTCCTTGCTGATCCTGTGGGCAAGTCTCAACCTCGCACATCAAGTCTGTCACTGCTCTCACCTTGCTTCAACCACTGCTCCCTGCATAATGCCACAGTGTGAGAGAATGAACTGTTAATGGTTAATGACTCAAAACACTCACCCATTTGTGGAAGTGGCAGGGTGCTTTGCTGAGACCCCCTGAGGATGAGTTTTTGGGGGTGTAGCGGAGAGTCTGCATAAGACAGAGGGTACAAGACAGGCCTTGAGGCAGATCCTGCAAGGTGGGATGGTGCTTCTTACCATGGTTGTCCTCCCTTATACAACTGTCTCAATTGTGAACTTCCCCCACCTCCCACCAGGGAAGGTCTGATGGTGCATTACTGGCTCAACTGTGCTGACATGAAAGGCAGTCATCATGTCTTCAAAGGTGTCATAAACCATTAAAGACCCCCGAAGTGCCTCCAGACTCATTTCTGAGGCCTTCCACCAGAGGACCGAAAGCCCCACCAGCACCCTCCCCCACCCACCTCCCCTTCCACCTCAGGGGACATAACACACCTTCCCATTTAGCCTTAGCATATTTTAACCCATAAGACTTGCTGTTTCATGGTGCCCTTTCCTCACCCCAGGCGGATGAAGACCATCACTTCGGCCAAAGGCCAAAGACAACAATCAAGTCTCATCACAAGATCTATGGCTGGTGATATGTTTCTACTCTTTCCCTCCCTCCCTCCCTCCCTCCCTTCCTCCTTCCCTTCCTTCCTTCCTTCCTTCCTTCCTTCCTTCCTTCCTTCCTTCCTTCCTTCCTTCCTTCCTTCCTTCCTTCCTTCCCAGATCTTTTCATCACTCTGTTGCTCCAGTTTGCTCTTCTGGAGAAACGGATAGGGTAAAGATGTAACAGTTGGTTTAGGAAAGTAGATTCTTGTTGTTTAACATAGCTTGGCATCGTTACTATCAAATTAGCTATGGTTGACTCTAATATGTTGGACTGTAAGTTGCAGTGCCCCACAATGCCTGTGTATCCTTTCAGGATGCTTATATATTTTCTGTTAAAGTGGGTCAAAAAACTTGAAGGATTGCTTAGAGTGTTTGCATCTCACCTGAACACTCTGCTGCAGGAGTTAGAAATAGTTAGTGGCTATATAACAGTTAAAGTCGTGGATGTTAATAATAGGCTGTGATAAGAAAGTAGCTAGTCTGCTATGTGGAGCTGGGCCACATCCACAACATGACAAGAGATTTCTGACAGAGACAGTGACTTCTCATCCTCACTGCAATTTGCTCAAAATTAAGGAGTCAAGCTCCTGCTTTAACCAGCAAATTACTGCTCAGGACATTGTGTTTTCTGTCTGCTGGCGACAGCTTCCTTAATGTTTCTACCATGCCCCCCCAAAAAAGTGTGAGAAAAAGATTTATGTATCCACTGTTCTCCAAAAGTTATGAGCCCTTGAATAAATGGTGCAGTATCAAACATCTCAGAGCAAACACAGTAGCTGGGAAAATGAGGAGTGGCCCTTCCTTGAACAGCTGAGAGTGGAGTACATAACACCAAAAGTAATCCCTCTTTTCAGAACAGTAGGATGTGATATCAAGCTCCTGTCCCTAGAATGGAAATCTGCCAGGAATCACTTAGTACACCAGAAGTTTTCACTGGTTTTGCTAGATCTGGGACCTGACTACCCTTAATCCAATTGCAGACACTGGTCCATCTTGCCCCAGAGAGGGCTGTTAAAATAACAGACATGCATCATGGCAAGGTGGAGTGATTTTCATAGCTTAACGACTTTCTATCTTCCTGAAAAAAATCAGGATATATCAGAGGAGTTTACTATCTATTCTGGTTACTTGCTTAGAGCCTCAAGACATAATCAAGTTCATTTCTCTGCCTCTTACTTGAGGACAGATTTTCTTTTGTGCCCCCAAAGTACTGTCTCAGTTATTTATAAATGTTCGTCAGATCATTTGCCTGTACAAATTACAGCCTGAGTATTATCCCTGAACTGTGTATTTCCATTATTCATTTCAGTCTCCACTCCTGATTGGATGCCAGAAACTTTATGAATAGAGAAAAAAGTGAATGATGAATAGTGAATCATGAATAATAAACAGAAGATGAGCACATTTTTTCAGACTCCCATTCCTCCATGAATATGTGTACTCCTCTATATCAGTTGCCTTCACCAACATTCATATTCAGGGAAATAGATTGAAACAAGACTAACAAAAAAGGGCAAGAATGCAGCTGAATCAAATCAGGAACTGACATTTTTTGTGCATAGTTGTGAATGCACTACTCAGCAGTTATTCAGCTCCAGTAAAATCCAACTGTTCTAGGGACAGAGTTAGCTACAGAGGCAAGAGCAGGGTTTTTCTCCATCCCATCCCTCCCTCACCCCCACCCACTTTTCCAGTAAGGTGGACACGTCACAGTGCTTCTGCTTTCTTCTTCTTCTTCAGCAATGAAATAGAAACAATTATGCCCTTCCTTCTTCCTGTAGCACCCTCAGACCTCTGAATAAATCATGCTAAATGAGAAAGAAACATTATCAATCTGTTTTGAACATTTTGAAATTCAGAAAAGAAATGTTCCTAGCTTGAATAAAAACAGCCAAGCCTTTCAGGAACTGCTGGAGGGTACTCAGCCCAAAGCATCCATTAGTCACCCAGAATTACCCCTCTAAATCAGACACAAGAGGGACTTAAATTTGCTTTTCTCATACAGTGAGTGTCTCAACCTGCTTCCAAAGAACCTTTTGCCAGCTGGGACCCAAGATGGTTATGCTGAAACCAGCACTCTTAAAATAGTTTTGGTTCTGACTTTGGTTTTCTTAGTGACAAAAGCAATTTGTATCCAAAAATTCACAATATGCTTTAACCACTCTAAGAGGTACTGTGTAGGATGAAACACCTTACAGACATGCATTAAACAGACCTGTATAGCTCTGCTCTTTGCTGAAGCAAAATTACAGAAATTTTTGTATTTATGGAATACCAGGATTTTAAGATTTTTCTGGGAAAGCTTTTAAAACAAAAAATGTTTTTAACAACATTTTATGCTATTAAAGTACGTAAGTGTTTTTATAAGTACTGGGTACACTTTCTTCAATCACAGAAATGAGTGGTGTGTCTGTTTAGATTTTAGCCCTGACTCTCTAAAAAACTATAATCAGGAAGTTCAAAGTGCCAGTCTAGCCTAAAACTCAGTTAATGGAAGTTTTGTGACCATATTTTTGTCACTTTAAAAAATAATAATACAGCTTTGCTGATGTTTCCTTTGATGCTCCAGTGAACTGTAAATTAGGGTCTTACTTTTAGTGTCCTTTTGAATCATCGGATTATAAATGCATTTCATCTGTCTCAAGGTATCACAGCAAAAATTACAAGATGATCCCCTTAAAAATGGCTTGTAAAGCACTGTTGCTTACTTTGTTCTAGATCTCACCTCAGACAATCTCTTATCTCTGTCACTTTCAGAGATAAATTGCTATTTCCACTGTGCCTATACCTGTAATAGCAGCTGTCTTTTCACCTCTTGTCACTCACTTTTCTAAACCCTCCCCATTCCTGCTTTTATCTCTTTCTGCCTACACTGCAATTCCCCATTTGTCCAAAGGAAAAATCATATATTTAATATATAAGTGCAAAACACAAAATATACCCAGACATTCCTTTCCTTTTCCTTGTGTGTCATAACACAGGCAGCTCCTCTATGCCTTTTCTTCTTGCTCCTCAGTTGTTCCACTATTCCCACCTCATTCCATTCCCTTCCTTAGTCTCCTTAGCTTCTTAGTATGCTCTGGCTCTTTTTCCATTATCATACAAGCACGTTAACTCTTGTTCAGCTCACATCAACCTGCCTCTCCAGCCCATGGCTGTTCTGTCTCTGTTTCCCTCCAAGGTCTAGCTGCAGAGTGGAGTTGCATTTCTCCCCCAGACCAGTCTGGTTGCCTTGGACTTGAACACAAAATGAGCACATATTTTTGGAAAACTCATCCTTTTTCTTTTTAGCTTCAGTAAGGGTTTTTTTCTTTTTACTGTGTTTCTGCTTACTAACTGCTTGTTCTGGAAGTCTTCAGGAAGATTTTCTTGTTTTCCTCGATAAGAGAGAAGAGAGTGGTGCTCAGTAAGGCCCTATTTTTTATAATACTTTTGATTTGATTTTTCTCACTTTCTGCTGTGTCGCATCTGTGAACCAACCAATGTATCTGTGACAAAGAGGTATGTCTTTACTCCAAACCTATTTCTTTACGTCCAAATGAAAACCTTTTAATGTGTCTTAAAACTCAACAATTAGTCCAAGTTGAACACAGCTAAAACACACTTCTTAACTTCTCTTCTTTGTAAACCTGTTTCTCAAATTTCAAAACTGCTTTTCATTGGCACAGTATTGACATGTTGCTCTTAAATGGATGTGATCTTCTGTTGAGATGTTTATAGTTCACCACTCCATGTCATACCTCATTCTTGTGGAGTCTTTTCTTCTGACTTCTCTAAGACACATTTCCTACCTACCCAGCCATCCAATACTCTCATATAGATCCCATCATTTTGTTTCTCAATAAGAACACTGAGATTTTCTCTGGCTTTTCTTTGACTTATGATAGTGAACAGCTCCACAAAGCACCCACAGAGCCACTTTAAGATAGGTGTGTTTTTTTTTTATAAAACCTACTTGGCCAGCACCATCTTGAGGCCATCACCATCTTGCTGATCACTATGTCTATTTGTATGGGTTATATCTGACCAGATACAAACATCTTTAGATACAGGTGCCTGTGGAACAGCTTGTTTCAATCTGCTCTTTACTGGATAGAAGGAAATAAAGCAATGCCAGATCAGATCCAGTGTGTTGATATGCAAAGTGGCTGTTTCCCTTCTCTGGTTGCAAAGAAAGTTGGGGATCACTAGCTTAGATATCAGTATCTGCAGCTGCATTATGTGAAACCATTGAGAGGAATCCCACTACTTTTGTGGATTTGAAATATTTTATCTTAGTTTTCAAATTATATGTTTTTGGGAGCAATTCTGCATCCATACCTAGATGTGTGGCAAAGCCTAATGCAATAGGATTCGAGGCCATGAATAAGTTCTTATGGTGCCACTGTGATGATTAGACTTCAAATTATCAGCAGTATCAAAATTCTATTCAAAAAAGACTGAAGAAAACATCTTGCAAAGGTTAGAGGAGCCACGGTGATGCATAGTAAGAATATGGAGGCATCATAAGCAGTTAATTGATAGCTTGTGTGACTGGTATACACAGCACTGCAGTCCTAGTGACTCTAAACATATGGCAAAATAATGCTGAAAAAGAACAATGGCATTTAGTCAACTGCACTATATATCCCTTATTTATTTACTTATTGCTAACACTTGTATGTAAAACTTTTCTTGCTTTCCTTTGGAGGAGGTTTTAAAATAAAGATCCAAGCAACTTGAAAAACACATGAAGTCACAGAATCTTTAAATCATTTCTGTTGGAAAAGACCTTTAAGATCATAGAGTCCAACCATTAACTGAGCACTGCCGAGTCCACCACTAAACCATGTCCCTATGCACCACATCTACACATCTCTGAAATACCTCCAGGGATCCTCAGACTTTCATAACATTTAGAAAAAATGTTGCCTTCCTTTTGCTGCGTGACTACCTTCTAGCAATGTGAAATTCTAGCACTTGTGCTAACACCATAGTGAGGCCACTCACAATCATCCTTAGAAGAGATCAGAAGAGGTGCCTGAGGATTGAAAGAAAGCACTTGTCACCCCAGTCTTCAAAAAAAGAAAGAAGGATGACCCACGGAATTACCAGCCTGTCAACCTCACCTCAATTCCTAGAAAGGTGATGGAGCACCTCATTCTGAAGGTCATGTCTATAGACATGGATGAGAAGGACGTGATCAGGAGTAGTCAGCGTGGATTCACTGAAGGGGAATCATTCTTGACCAACCTAATTACTTTCTAGGAGGAAATAACAACCTGGATGGATGAGGGGAAAGCAGTGGATACTGTCTACCTCGACTTCAGCAAGGCTTTTGACACTGTATCTCACAACATCCTCATAGGCAAAATTGGGAAGTGTGGACTGGGGGAGTGGACAGTGAAATGTTTTGAGAACTGGCTGAATAGGAGATCCCAGAGGGTTGTAATCAGTGGTACAGGATCTAGTTGGAGGCCTGTCACTGGTGGTGTCCTCCAAGTTTCAATACTGGGCCCAGATTTCTTAAATTTATTCATCAGTGACTTCGATGAAGGGGCAGATGCCTCCTCAGTACGTTCACTGATGACACAAAGCTGGGTGGAGTGGCCAATACCCCAGTGTGCTGTGCAGCCCTTCAAAAGGACTTTGACAGGTTGGAGAGATGGGTAGAGTGGAACCATCTGAAACTCAATAAAGGCAAGTGCAGGGTCCTTGTAGAATAATCCCAGGAACCAATACAGGCTGGGGGCTGATCAGCTGGAAATCAGCTCTGCGAAGAAGGACCTGTGGGTCCCAGTGGACAACAAGCTGTTCATGTGCCAGCAGCGTGCCCTTGTGGCCAAGAAGGCCAAAGGTATCCTGGGGTGCCTTGGGAAGAGCATTGCCAGCAGGTTGAGGAAGGTGATTCTGCCCTTCTACTTAGCCCTAGTGAGGCCTCAATTTATATAAGTATCTGAAGGGAGGGTGTCAAGAGGATGGAGACAGGCTCTTCTCAGTGGTGCCAGGCAACAGCACAAGAGGCAGTGGGACAAAATTGATGCACAGGAAGTTCTACCTGAATATGAGGAAGAATTTTTTACTGTGCGGGTGACCAAGCGCTGGAACGGATTGTCCACAGGGGTGTGGAATCTCCCTAACTGGAGACATTCAAGAACTGTCTGGACACAATTCTGTGCAATGTTGAGCAGCCAGGTTGGACCGGCTGACCAACATTGATTCTGTGATTCTTCTCATGATTGAAAATTGATCTATAATTCTTATGTCTGATTTTGCAGACCACTATGACCTTTTTTGGAAAAAGATGACTTAACAGGGATATGACTGAGATACTCATAAAATTATGAGTAATATGGTGATGATGAATGAAGAATGATTATTCAATATTTCCCAAAATATTCTTACCCTTTACAAAGAGCATCAGATAAAATTTCCAGGCAGCAGATTTAAACCAAGTAAATTACCTACTTCTCCCTGCATTCCGTAGAGTTAGCCTGTGGAATTTGTTCCCAGACTGGAGTGAAAATACCAGACATGCACACACACAATACAGTTTTCTCATGGAAAGCTTGTTGCTTAGTTCTGCATACAAATCCACAGTTGAGTAGTATTGCTCTGCTTATGCAAATCAAGTGTCAGGTTTTTTCTTATCTAACTCCTGGTAAAGTAGAAAAACTGGGAAGAAGGCTACTGTTTTACTGATTTGCCTTTCTTGGCTCCTTTATTCTGGGTTAAGTGGAACCTCTGGAACAAGAAGTAGACTTTTCCTTACTGTAGAGCAACAAAGTACTGCTCAAGCAGGAAAATTTTAAACTGGAACATGGGTTACACAAAGTGAGTTCAGATTGGAAGCTAACACAGAGACAGTTTTAAAAGTGATGGAAAAAAAGAGGCTTTTCCAAAGCACTCATAGAATATTTTCTAGAATTTGTTGTAACTTGGAAACTCACATAAAAATTGCTGTACTAAGGGAAACTCTGGAGAAAATGAATTGGCATGCAAGGAACAAGAGATGGGTCAGAGACAGATAATTCCAGATCCATTTGTTTCAATTCAGTTTTACCCAGCACATCTGGATTTTTGTCTCTTTAAAAAATGTGTGCTCTGAGAGATCTTCACTTCTCAGATACAAATTCCTTTCGGTGCTTTTGTAGAGTTCCTTAAAGAAAAATACATTAGCAGATGTACTTTTGAGTTCTGGTTTTTGGGATCATGTCACAGCCTTGCCACATAAAGTATTTAGCTTATATAGAAAGTAATTTTTTTGTATAGCCAGCAGTGAGTGACAGCTGTCATCAGAAAGTGACTCATACCTAACTTAGGAGACATGTGACCCTTTTGAGGCAACCTTTTCACCAGTGACCACATCAGGAACCTGATGTTTAAACTAGATATTTGACTTTCAGGTGTCTACATTAATGTTATAAAGAAGTGTTGTCTTTTTTTGTTTGTTTGGTTTGGTTTTAGGGTTTGGTGGTTTTTGTTTTGTTTTGTTTTGGATTTTTTTGGGTTGGAAAGTCTTGATATTACAACCACCCAACAAGTACCCATGTGAGTCAACTGGTGGACATAATATCGTCTGTACGGACGAGTGCAGAGCATATTCAAACTGGTACCTCACCAGTAACCCTCGCAAGAGTCACATCTCTAAAGAAGCACTTGGAAGCACAAAATTCCCTGTTTACATTCAGCTCCATAAAAAATTCCAGTCCAGTCTCTTATTTTAGTCACTCTTCCAAAAGTGGCAGTGGTTTTTCTGACAGGACAGAGTACTTCATCCTCTCCAAGAGCATCATTTGACACTTGGCTAACAGGCTCAAAATGCTATCTGAAGTTGTGAAACAATTGCTTTGATGGTCTTCTTCGGCTTGGTTACAAGAAACCTTGCTTGACAATTAATTTTGAACATCTGGTCTGCTATTATTGAGCATCTATTTATAAAGCTGGCCTCAACAAAACTCTCATAGAAGTGTCTGTCTTCAATCAGTTTGTGTGTGTCTTGTGGCAGCAGAACATTTTACAGACATTAGTTCCTAATTGTCCAGGGTTTTCTTATACAAATCAGCATTCCTTTCCAGAGCTACTTTATTTATATATGGTTTTTATTAACAGAGCTGTTTCTCCATATAACATAAATGAAAACAACTCTATTGGAGAAGCTGTGAGTCATTGTCATGACTTTATTACATATATTATTTCAAGACCTTAGACAAGGCATGAAAAGACTTTAACAAACAGCTAGCAATGGCTTAAATTACATACAAAACACTGGGGTTTTTTCCTGCATTTTATTAAGTTTTTTTAAAAAGCTTATGGATTTACCAAAAGTAAAGAAGTACTTGTAAGAATATTTGGAGTTGTTAGAGGATATCTGAAAGGAGAGAAGAAGGATAAAGCATGATTCTCATTAAAGAGCAAAGATAAAGCATGGGACAGTTTGATGTACTACTGTTATTACATGGGTACATCATATATCAAGTGAAGGCATACTGGGGAGTGATTACAGTTCTGTGTCTATCACATACTTCATCATCATAGAATCATCACAGAATAGCTTGGCCTGGAAAGGATCTTAAACGGCACCTGGTTCCAACTCCCCTTCATGGGCAGCAACATGTCCAGCTTTTCATTCACCAGCACTCTAAAGTTCTTCTTGGCAGGGTTGCCCTCAGCCTCTGCACCCCCAGCCTGTATTGATACCAGGGGTTGCCCTGACCCAGGTGCAGGACCTTGCACTTGGCCTTGTTGAACCTCATCAGATTCCCATGTGCCCACTTCTCAAGCTTGTCTGGGTTCCTCTGGATGGCATCCAATCCTTCAGGTGTGTCAACCACACCACTCAGCTTTGTGCCATGTGCAAATTTGCACTTGATCCCACTATGTCACTGATGAGGACGTTAAACAGTACGGATCCTGCTACAGGACCCTCTGGGACACCACTTGTGACTGAGATCCATGTGGGCATTGAATCCTTGACCACTCCCCTCTGGATGTGATCATCCAACCAATTCCCTATCCACCAAACAGTCCATCCATCAAATCCATATCTCTCCAGTTTAGAGTGAAGGGGGATCACGTTGAAGGCCTTACAGAAGTCCATATAGATGACATGTGTAGTTCTTCCCCTGTCCACTGATGTAGTCACTCCACCATCAAAAAAGGCCACCAAGTTGTTCAGGCCGCATAATTTATTAAATTCATACCTACAGTAATGAAAGGAACAAGCAGATTAAAATAGCAATCCTCTCTTTTGTCTTTCTCCCAGTCGCAGCATCTGTCACCAACATATTAATATTATGCTCAAAGAACTTAAAAATTACTCAGTTAGTTAAACTTGTAATCAGACCTTAGGGAAAAAATCTGCAAGATCTTCCTGGACTTCAATGGGACAAGAATCTCTTTCTAAATTCTTTCCTTTTAACAAACCTCCTTTTTTTCTAGTTTACATACTCTAGATGGTGCAAGGACAAAATGTGTTGCATGGATTCAGTGAAATACAGATATTCAGCATATGATGAATGACTATGAGGGGACAAGAATTTCATCATATGTAGCAGAGCAAGAAAATCCTCCTAAAGAGAAACATCTTTCTGACTCAAAAGCATCAAACTTCAGTGATCTGTGGAAAAATAATAAGAGGATCTGGCACAGGTTGCCCAGAGAGGTGGTAGATGCCTTATCCCTGGAAATGTTCAAGTTCAGGGGTGGATGGGGCTTTGGACAACCTGATCTAGTTGAAGATGCCTCTGCTTATTGCAAGTGGATTAGACTAGATGACTTTTAAAAGTCCCTTCCAACCCAAATTATTCAATGATTTTGTGATTCCATGTGAAATCAAATTATATACGTATTTGTAATAATTTGGGTGTCTCAGTGTTGGATGATCCCTGGAAGCACCTTCAGATTGACACTCCTAAGTGATCCATAGGAGATCCAGCATACCCTGCACTCAGGAAAGTGTTTTGAGTACTGTTTTCCACATGCTTAAAATTTTTTTGAGGTAGGAATTACTTGCATTTCCATTAGCCTGTCATCTTCTGCACATATATATATATATATGCATAAAAAATAAAAAGAAAAATCAAAATGATATTTCTATAGGAGCAAAACACTGCTGTTTGTAATGTAGATTTAAGATATTGGATTTGTCTGGAAAGCTTTTCTTATCAGGGAGCAGTGTTTCTGCATGAAATTCATTGTCTGTAAATGGGCCTCTATAATTATGCCATGTATGGCTCTGTCCATCCTTAGTCACCTAAGGAACAAGAAAGATAAATTGAAGGAGAATATTTCAGTATTCCACTTCCAGGTGTGTAACAGCTGGTCAAGGCTCAGGAACATTGGCACTAAAGACTATAAATTCTGCTGGAACTTGGGTCATTTTCCATCATTCTGGTTTTCTCACATTAATAATCACTGCAGTTGAAACCACAGGAGCTCAGATGTGCTCTGTCACTCTCCTTCCAATCATCTCCACACATTGACCTGTCCTGGAGTCTCACTGGGGCCTTGAGTGGTAGTGACAAGCAGAAAGCTGTGATTTATCCAGTGCTGTGCTAATTAAGGCAGAGCTCACAAGAGCTGCTAGAGTTCAGCCTATGTCTGTGTTTCCAGTAGAAATCTCTGTGTTTAACAGTTTAAAAATGTGGCCATTAAATGCCCTACCAGGCTGCAATTTGGCATACGGGTTCCCAGCACCAGGGGAAATCTTACAATGAAATGCAAAATATTATTGGTGCTTTTGATGTACCTTGGGTACACATTCATGTGCACATGCACAGGCATCCCTGCCCATCACCACGAGTTTGGAATGGAAAGTACATAACATCAGTTACACAGATTGTTCAGCCCAAAGGATTCATCAAGGCAGCTCTCTTCTCCTGACTGCTCCTCACTTCAAGGATGACAGCCGAATTCATCTCCCCTGTGTAGCTTCCAGTGGCTGGCTAGTGTCCTCCATCCACCCCCACCAAGAGAAATATCACCTGCTTTACTCTGCAAGAACTGAAGTGGGGGTCCCCTCAATTTTTGATGCCCACTCAGCCTTCTTTAGATGCACTCAGACATCTGGCAGAGACATGGAAAGATGATGTGGTGTTTGGAGGAGGCTGAGATGATCTTGAATTCAGCTGACCTGGTCTCAACAGAACTGATCTTACCTGACTCTTCTTGGTCCACACCCTGTGTTTCTCCCATTCCTGGGCTAGAGCCATGCTCAGTCCCAGTCCCACAGTCCTCCTCCCTGCTCACATCTGAGACTGTGCAGGGACTGGGGTTGCTGGAAGAGTATCTGTCACAGAGTGGATGATTGGGAGTAAGGGCAAAGTACCTAATCTCCCTGTTGCTAATGTTGTCTTTTGCTTAACAAAAAGGGGGACAAATGCATGCCTTCCTCTCCAGACTGCTGAAATTCCAGTGATGAGTGCCACAGATGTGCCTGTAAATAACTGTCTAAATCTAAAAGCATGCCCATAAATGAAAAAATAATTCATTGAATGTTTCCAGAATGTGAACTGAAAGAATGAGAAAGGAAGAAGCAAATTCATGCCTTTGAATTATGCTAGGTTTTGGTAACATTTGTTGTGTTCCTAATGTGTTACAGACACACCTGAAAGTCACAAGCACAGCGTAATAAAAGATGCATTGCAGCATTTGAGAGTAGCAGCATCTAGACTTAAGGCAGCTTGCATACTAATTGCTTCCAGAAAACTTGCTTCCTTCTATAAGCTTTCTGCCCTCCCTAACTAGACGGAAATGTCCAGTTGATGTGGCTGTAAAGGAAGGAGGGCAGGAGCCAGTGGATCACAAAATATGAGGTATGAAGGAGTGCCCATTTCAATCAAACAGTCAGCATGAGCATTCTTATTTATTATATGTTATAAAAGGTTTATTGCCTGTTTTACAACTCTAGCTGCCCCAAGTTTGATTTAATCAGAAGACATGCCAGCAATGTGCATTGCCACCAGGCCCAGATTTTCATGCCCTGGAAGCTGTGACAGCTTATCCTGGACTTTTTCCAAGATATTTGTTAGTGGACATGAATCCTTCAGATACCTGGGAGGGAGCCCCCACTGTGACTTGTAAATCTCTCAGGCACTGAGGACAGTATCTGCACCCTGAGTATCTACTAATGAATAGAAACACCACTCATTATTATTGACTGAATATGTCCCTGTTTTTACTGCCCCATACAGGAAACCATAATCTAAACTGCTTGGTAATTTTTAAGTCATCACTGGTGTGTTTTGCCATTCGAAGTACTGATGTCTCACCTGAAACCAGTGTGGGACCTCATCTGGCCATGCTGGCTATGGGGAATATTGTCTCCTTCACTGGGACAGACCATGCATTGCTGGAAGGTTTTCCATTCTCTCTCCCTTACTTTGCCTCTAACTGTGAGTAGAAATATTGCTAAAGGTAGGAATAATTGAGATTTTGGAAGAACTTGTAATGGAAAGCTAGAACTCATTTCACTTAGGAAGACTGAAAAATGTCTTCTCAAAAGGGTTAGACTTTTTTTCCCTTCTGCAGTCAGAGGGAGTTGCAGACCCATAGTAGGGTTGAGGAGTGAACTTGCTTTCCTGCTCTTTTTCTACCTTTTGCAGTTGTCCTGATATAGATAGAGGCCAGCAGACATTTGCTGCCTGCATTCCTCCTCAGCATTGCAGGGTTTGCCAAGCATTGCCTTTGACCCACTGTGGCTCTCCTGCACCAGTGTGAGACGTGTTGCTCCCCATTTGGGTCAGAGTGGGTGTGCAGGTGCAAAACTTCATTGGCTGACTAGGTGGGATTGCCCTCAACTGGAATTAAATGAACAAGGGGTATTTTTTTAATTGGGAAATTAAAGGTTTTTGTTTTGGTTTTTTTTTAATGAGCTCCTTATGACTTGGGCAGTGGGCTGAAAGAAGACGGGAGTAAAAAATGTACCATGATACCAACAGATTTCAAGACCTGTCATGTGTCTCTGTTTTGTTCCCTCAAAGTGGACAGAGAAGAAGGCAAGTTGTAGGCAGTCAGATTTCTTTATTGACTATGCTGGGTCAGGCCATATAGCTTCTCATTAAGTTCCTTCAAATGTACAGTTGTGGGAAGGAGAGGGAAAATCTAGAGAGGCAGTTAGTAGTCTCAGTTAATTAAATTTAACTAGCTTCCTTCAGCTACTTAAAATTCCATCTAAGCCTTCAATATGCATGTGTGTCCTGATCAGCCTTCCGATTTTAGGCACGTGGCCCCATACACAGCAATGCATCATGTCCTGTCCCACAGATATCAAAGCTTTACACTGATCTCAGAAGAGGACACCACGGAATGATGCATCAGAGATGGAGCACTCCCTGCATTTTATCTGTGTTACCCTGGATTCAAAACTCATGCTGAGACAGAGTGACATGGATCACAGCAGCAACACAAACATACACAATCAAACAGCAGTCAGTGCAGAGGGTTTGGCAAGCAACTGCTTGTTCCAAGTTCCAGGAAAACTTACCAGGAGATAACTACTGCAGAAGCATCTGCACACAAAAGTGCCTTTTATACCCTAATTATTTTATAGTATACAAAGCAATATCTTGCGCTATTAAGCTATTTGTTTACCAACCATCAAAATCTGCTGGCTGCAGAAAAGCCATGCTAGCATATTGTATATAGATTTTAAGCCAAGGTGCCTTATGGTACTGAACTGCTAAATTATACGAGCTTTCTGCATTGAGTAGTGTTACGTGAGAATAAAAGATTTCAGACATTTGTCCCGGACCTTCAAGTGAATGGATTTATGTTCAATGTCAAAGATAAAAGCATGAAAGTAATGAGAAAAAATATAATGCAGCACGTTTATTGCTGTGTTCTTTCCTTTATTTTTCAAATTCATCAGAAACAAAAAACAGTGAAAAGAACAAGCCTAATCTTGAAAATAGAATATGCTTAACTTTACCTGCTTAGTAGATGAAGGTTTTGACACTCAGAAAACTTTTAGGACTGCTAGGAGAGAAGTGATAGGAAAATATAAAGCCTTTTTGGAATAAACGAGAATGTAAATCATTCAGAGTTCAGACACTGCTCAGCTCATGAATGCATCAGCTTCAGAAAAGATTAATAAACCAATATTTCTTTCTTGTGCTCTTCTTTGGAGAAAACAGTTGGCTTTGATTAAGGAAATGAAGATCAAAAGAACAGAGACAGAAACATATTGAATACCTGGTCCAGTCTAGGTGTAACTGTTCAAGAGAAAGTTGACTCCTTCATGTCTTTAGTTGTGGGAAGGATATTTTTATTAAGCATATAGCATTGCTTATAGTGATTCCGGACGGTAGGGATCCAAGGTATCTTTAAATTGTCTTTCACTTATTTAATTGACTTAATAACTGGTCTAGAAAGACCATCTGTGTACGAGGTGAATGATGCTGTAATTTAATCAAATGGCAGAGTATGAGTGGACACCTAGCTACCCTGGCTGTATTGGAACGTGTTGAATCAGCTTAGGGAACTGTAGAGCCAGATAATACCCTTTGTCTTGCCAATGTGTTCTAAACCTTAGGAGTAAAAAATGGGGTGGAGCTACGGGACAAGAAATGTATCTTGCCACTGATGCTGTGGCCAGTGAGGTTTGAAATACAAGCAGAGAGATAGTAGGTGAGAAGTAGGACAGAAAGACTGACTTTAACAAACTAGAAAAAAATTTATGCTGACAGAAACTCTCAACCTCAGAAAAGCCAGACTATTCCCTTGTAGTATGTTTGGGAAGTGTATTTTTACTTAATACAAATACTCCTTTTAAGATAAATTCTTACATGGTGATGAAAGAGTCCCTGTTCATCCTTATATTAATGCATTTTAGATTATTTTTCATGAACAGCTGTTGACATGTTTTGTCTCAGTAACCCCTCACTCGCTTTCAAGTACTGTTGCTGGTGACTTCGCTTTGCCCCCTGATTTTGGACAACGAGCCTTCACAGGAGACATGCTGTTCTCTGGATGAGACAAAATGTTCTCAGAACTTAACAGATATTTCCATTGTAAGCTTGGCTCATGTGATTGGGGTGAATAAGCTACTGAAGCATAACATGTCATCCACTTGTGACTCACCTGCCACATTTTGTTTTTAAAATAACATGGAATAAATTAGGGAACAAAGGAAAGAAAACTCCAGAAATCTCAAGTTTTGAGCTGCAGGAGAAGAAAAGGAAGCCTGTAGTACACCAGTTTTTTATCTTCAGCTTCATTTAGTTCTCCATTTCCTTGATCTAAAATGAATCCTGTAGACTTTTCAGTGCCTCTGCAATTTAAATAGAGGTATAGTTGAAGTAAATTAAAAGTAATCATATGATTAATTTTAAGACCAAGATAAATATTAATAACGTGAGGGCCTCTGTAAGGATCATCAAAAGAAGAATGGCACTGCTATAAAAGACTTGCAAGTTTAAGAATTTTTTTCTTTTAAAGAAAAACTTGAAATTTTTGAAGTTACTTGTTCTTTAATATGGGAAAATGAAAGGAAATATGGGAACTGTACTGAATTGCTGGTTTACTTCAAAAAAACATACAAAATGTAATCTGTGGGTGATGGAAGGACTATAAGGCTGCCATATGATTAATTTTTGCCAGCGAGAGACTTAGCCCCAAACCCAAAACTATTAGAACTCAGACACTCAGATCCACCAATACTTCTAAAAATCCAGTTCAAAAACCTTGCAGATCACACCCACTGTGCAAAAGCCAGAAAAACTGTGCAACTCCAGACCTCGTGCTGAATTGCCTACCCTAAAAAACTTCACAGATATACAAAGTGGGTGGAACCAAGGGATCAGGAATATGATTAATTAAAAGGAAGGGCCGAGCTCTTGGGATGCACTGCCTATCATTGTGTGCTGGTTTGAGTTAATGCAGGTGGGTTGCAACAAGAAGAAATTACTTTTTTCTAATTTGCATTGCCTGAAGACTACAAGAGTCCAATATCCCAGTGAATTAGAAAATTTTGGAAAAATAATAATCTCAAGCTTTGGGACAAATTTTGAAAATCTAGAGTGTTTCTGATGCAGCTCATCAATAATTGACTTGATTCTAACTAGACTCCTTTGGAGAATGGGGGCATTTGAGGCAGTCCTGAATATTTCACCCACTTGAAGAACATCTTTAAACCAAACCAAATTTAAAATTAAGCAAAGAAGCACTGACCTGAATATTACATGAACCATTTTAATTTAAATGAAAGATGAAGTCTCTTTTAACTTTAATGGATGGGGAAATATTTTTCAAATAGTTAACATTTCAAATAGGCTTAGTTTATTCTATGTGATCAATATTGATCAATATTAAGAAACGTACATATCTCATTTGCAGTATTACCAACACAGTTGTGTAATTTGGCATAAGAGTTCTGATTTGTTTGAGTTCATATTGTTGCTCATATCTCATATGGTTTCAAATTATATTTTATAATAAAACTCCAAAGATTTTTTTTTGCTGCAAAAAGAAAAGGATGGATGTTTGCATTTAGAAGTTATCACTACTTACAGCAGCAGTTGCCCAAATGAATTAATGTTTAGGGTTAACTGAGATTAACTCAATTTTTAAACCTCAGATTAGCTTTAAGAATAAAGTCCAGGAGGAGCAAAACCCAGCAGTAACCACCTTGTGTTTGTGTATAAGGGATTCATAATGTTAACTTCTCATTTACACAGTTTTTAATATCCAGGGGTTTACCTCCATTATAATTAGGCATAGAAATTTGGGGCCAAAATAAACATACTTAACATAAGGACATTTGAGAAAACATCCTCAGAGATACCCTGGTTTACATGAGAAGCTTCCTAATTCCTTCAGCATCTTGAAGCATAAAGCCACTCCCATTCTTCCTTTTCTGTAGTGCTTCCTGAAAGATAAGATAGAATGATTTCCGTGCATAGTAAATCAGTATGCCTGCAGCAATAGGAGCAATTTTAGAAAATCACCCTAAAACTTACAGAGGAAATGTTATCTAACACAGAGTTAGTATACGGTTAATTCTCTGTGTATAAAACTTCCTTCAATCCCTGTACCTATCCTCAGAGACTTTCATCTAGAAACAAACCTGTGTTGACCTCTCTGAGCCCATGTGAGCCCATCCTGGGGTGGTACAGATACAGACCAAGAGCAATATTTGTTTCCTAGTAGATTTTACAATTATTTTTTTCTTTTTTGCGAGATCAAAAACATTTCTTTATTGATCTGTGTGAGTGCTATGGTTTCAACAGGAGGTAGGCACTGGGTGACATTAGCAAGCAACTAATCTTCAGTAAGTATATTAAAAATCATGCTGTTACATGGGAGATGTTGGGGAAAAGGGCATCTGAGAAGTATTTCTAGTAGAAAACTCATTCCATTTGCTTTGGTCCATTTTTCCAAGCAATGACTTAACTTCAAAAACTAGTGAACATGGGCTTTTTTGAGTACTTTTTACCAAGCCTGTACATTGCAACTGGACTAGAAATGTCAAAAGTAAATTAGGTGTTAAGTTTAAAGGCAGTACAAGACTAGTTAACCCTATGAAGACTGAATCAGATCCTGTGCGTTCCATTCTCACTGTTGTGTTTATCATGACACATGGGCAAGGTAAATCCAAATTCCTCAACTAACAAAAATCAGGAACAATTAGTTGAGATTTAGAATCACATAATGGCTAGGGTTGGAATGGACCTTTAAGATCAATTAGTTCCAACCTCTCTGTCATGAGCACACCACCTTTCACTAGAACTTTCACTTGGTTGCTCAAAGCCCAGTCCAACCTGGCCTTTGACACTTCCAGGGTTGCATCATCCAAAATCCATTTGGGCAACGTGTGCCAGTGTCTCTCTACCCTCACAGTAAAGAATTTCCTCTTAGTACCTATTTTAAATCTAGACTCAGTTTAAAGCCATTACACCTTGTTCTATCACCACGTGCCCTTGTAGGCAGTTCCTCTTCAGCTTTCTGGTGGGCCTTCTTCATGTTCTGGAACGCTGCTATATAGTCCCCCTGGAGCCTTCTCCAGGCCGAACACCCCAGCTATCTCAGTTTATCTCCATAGGAGAAGTGCTCTATCCCTCTGATCATCTTCATAGGCCTCCTCTGGACTTGCTCCAAGAAGTCCACATCCTTCTTATGGACCTAGAGCTGGATGCAGTATTCCAGATAGGGTCCACAAGAGTGAAGCAGAGGAGGAGAATAATGGAATCATAGGATATCCTGAATTGTAAGGACCCCATAAGGATCATCAAATCCAACTCCTGTCCCTGTACAGGACCACCTCAATGTCTCTCTCACACCGTGTGCCTGAGAGCTTGGAACTCTGGCAGACTTGGTGCCATGGCCACTTTCCTGGGTGACCATCCTCTGAGTGAATGTCCTGGGTTACACAAAGTTCTGGTATCCACCTTTTTTCTCTTTTCCCCAAATACATCTACTAATCTGGACTGGAGGGGAAATTGAGAAAAGATAAGGGTGGTACTACTCTCCTAGGAGAAGAATGTGTGCACAATGTGAAAGACTAGAATACTGATAGTTCAGACAATCAAGGTGCAAGCTGACAATGGGCAAAGTAACCACCCAAGTGCTGAGGTTGTGCACACCTGCCACCTCAGGGTACAAACGGAGAGTTAAGATAAGGAAAGAGGTAAAATCCTGTGAGGCAGGATAGTGTTTCTTTGTCCTTATACAAATGACTTAGCTGTCATAACTCCCCTCACCACCTTCAAACACAGAGCAGGTCTTCTGGAGACATGCCAGAGAAGCTAAGAAGAGTGTTTCATCACAGGGATGTTTAAAACCACAGAACTTGACAGCATGTAGATCCAGACACGGACACAGGGCCCAGACAGAGCAGCCTGGCAACTTTCCGTCAGTTCTCAGTAAGACACATGGGTCTACCAAAAATCCAAAACACATTATGCTCAGGAGGAATACTTGATTTCATACAGTTGGTATAAAATAGAACAGTGTGCTACTGCACAGGCTGGCTTATGCAGCACACATGGACAGTGTTCCCTGAAGGGTCTATGATAGGTGGTGAACATTCAGGTTGGGAGAAGATTAATAAAAAATAGTTTCTGGAACTATTATAATTAGTCTCTGTATGTACAAGTGTAAAGATTCATGTGGTCTCCTGTCCAAAAACTACAACCTATTTATTCAATCTCCTGCTTCAGATTTATCGAAATATCCTCACAGCAAAGGAGTATCAAGCAGCTCCTGTTTGAAACACTGCAGGCATCACCTCTGAAAATCTCCCCAGTTCACAAAAATGCTACAATGACAGCTAAGATTTCCTGAAAGTCCATCCCTAATCACAGCTTCTGTGTGCAGTTTTTCAAACCTGGGTTCTTCAATTCAGTGTTCATTAAATAACCTGACAATTTCAAATCAGACAAATTTCTCTCTCTTCTCTGACAAATCTCTTCAATGCAAGTGACCAGTTAAAAAGACCTTTTATTTTAGACACTATCTGTTTATCCACTGAAAAAAATAAAGCTGAAATAAAATTTCTAAACCAGGTCTGAAAAAGTCTCACTTGTAATTCTTCATAAGGCATGATGGCTCCAGTGATTATGAGATTTTTTGCACAGTGATTTGAGTAGCTACAGTGTTTGAGAGAAGCTGCATCACACGTGCGTTTTTCCTGGATAATGAAGGGGGCAAGAGCTCCCTAGAGAATTCTGGCATAGCAACAGAGCAAAATGAATGAGAATTAGGACTGAGAAAAAAACAGTACTGGGCCTGCTAACATGTTCTTGGAAACTCAGCAGGTGCCATTCCGGTCAACTTTTCAAAAAACAAACAAGGAGTTCACCTTTCTGCCAATGTGAAGTTCTTCAGCAATATGCCAAAAACTTTTTCTGACATATGAGTCAAATGGAAAGATTTTTTGATTTCTTGAAAAACTTTACCTCTTCTCACAGACATACACACACACAACAGCCCCTGCCTTCACTCTTTGTAATTGCATTTTGAGCCATATCTGGCAGGAAAATTTAAGCCACTTAAACAGTGAAAGCTATCAGGGTTTTGTCTCTGTTCTTAATTGAAAATTTATACAGTAATAGTAAAAAAAAGTGCACTATAAAAGTGAATACATGTGATCTATTTAGAGCAGTTGGGTAATCTTATTTAAAAGTAGCTGAATACTTAGTTAAGTTTGTAGCTTTTTGATCTATGATGAGTCACTCTATCAATATAATTTATTAACCGAGTCATGCCATGTGCAAGCTTACGTCATTTTTGTTTGAAACCAACATCAGACTACGAAAACAGTTATTGGCTTCTTTGTGTTCTCTCTTTTTCTTCTACCTCAGCAACTTTCTTCCATTACAGTATATATTCCAAATATACTGAAAAACGTGCTGAAGGTTTCAGATAATTCCTAGACTAGGTCATCTAAATGCCAGTATGCAAATGGCTTGTGTTTGTCACTGTTGAAAAATCTACTTTTAATAGCTGCTGTTTAGTATTTTCTTTTTTTCATGTTTTCATTGGAACATAAGTCATTGTACTGTGAGTGTATGATATGACTACTTCCTTTAGTGCCTACAGGACAGAAATGTCCAGTGTGATTCAGTATTGGGATTTTCCCTACTTCCAACAGCTTTTGTGCATTTCTTACAATTCTAAGGTATCTGAAATTCTCCTTTGTATTATCTTATCAGCTGACCCTAGACAACCGTTGATGTTCTTTTGTCTCCCTTATCTTTTTCTTATTATTCATAACTTCCAATTTACCTTAATCCCTTTGGACATCCTCCTTTTTTTCTGAATTGTTTTATATGATTCTGCAATTAATTACTGAGTTTTTCACATTCCCTCTAAATCAGGTTTTGTGGGGTTTTGTGGGGTTTTTTCCCATGTGATTCTCTCCTTAAATTGCAAGATTGTGACCAGATGATATTTTAAAACCACTTCCAATTTGCATTTGTAATTGTTTGTTTAAATTCTTTTATTCCACCTAATCTGAGTCAACTGCTTTTGAGATGCAGTTTTGCCATACAAAGCCTTTGTCTTCCTCATTTGTCCATTTTGCCTAAATGGGTTAAAATAATTCTTTTAACATCTCCATTATGTGGATTTTTCTATATGAATACCACTGAAGTGTATTTTCCTGTTCTACATGAGAAGTTCTGCACTAAAACAAGGGCAGGTGATGTGCTCCTTCCCTTCAGTAGATCTGGGGCTTCCATTTACAGCTGCCAATTAACTGCCAAAGCCTGTTGCTGAATCAAGAAATTGTGGTTACCTCCAGAGCTGTCTGGGTGGAAATTCGCTATCACCACATTCTTTCCCTTCCCATTTGGTATGTGGAAGCACAGGCCAATTTCATAAACCTGGATGCCAGCTCAACATAGTACATACAAATTTCGGCAGCAGCAGCAAAGCTGACTCTAAATTAAATTTCATTAATCATTAGAAATAATTGAATATGCTTCTGCCAATGTCAGAATTTCAGTTCTTATTCCTGCAAGTATAGAATCACCTTCAACATTCAGCTGTTAGCTACTGGTAAGTTTAAAGTATCTTCATGAGGGTCTGCATACCTACTGGAAAGTGTTTAAGGACTTGAAAATCAAAGGTGGTTGAAATTTATAGCCATGGAAATATGTGAGTGTCTCTGTTGAGAAATAACTGTTCCTATCTACTCCTTTCTTGTGGGCTGTATAAAACAAACAAATGACTAGCATAACTTGACCATGTGAAAAATGTATTTATTATTGAGAAAGAACTTGTTCTGAAGAAAGGAATTTTAACTTCAATTTTTAAAGGTCATTTTAAATTGTTATTATCTTTGCTCTGAATTCACCAGAGACTAGTGTTTGGGATATATTCCCATGTAGCTATGGCAGGTGTTTCAAAAGACCCTAGCACAAGAGAAATTTGGATATTGATTACTGAACATTGAGCATTTGTCATCCAAATGACAAAAATAACTTCTTTTCCCCACTCAGGCAATTTATCCTGATCTGGCAATAATTTCCACAGAGCATCTCCCACTCTGGCTCCAGGGTCTGCTCTACTGAATCCTCCATCTCCTAGTCTCTCCTTCATTGCACTTGAGCCAGGCACACAGTTCTCTCACTTTTCTTTATTTGGTCAGTAGCTTTTTTTTTTAGTTAGTCACTGAAATTTCTAACAAGCTGCATATCACTTGCCAGAAAAAGTTTGCTGCTTCAATTCATTTTCCCCCATCTCATAAAGGAATAATGTAATATTCTCTTCTTAAATTGGAAATGTCATTTCTTTTGTTTATCCTAATGTTCCTGCTGTATTTGGGAGCTTTCATGAACATATTCTTTTTCTATTTTTGTCAGTCTCTAAGTATTTTCTTTATTATTAAAATTTTCTAAAAATTTCTTTTTGGAAAGGAACATTTTGTGACATTTTGTCTGTAACTGCACTGATCATCAATGTTTAATTAAAACCTGTCACTGAGAGGTGATGTCCTTCCTAAGGAATGAATTTACTTTAGCAATGAAAGTCTAGAGGGGCAGTTCTCTCCCTGTCACAGATCGACTTTAAAGACCAGAGAGACATGCAGGAAGACAACTAACAGTTCTGTGCATATTTATGGACTTGTTGTGCATGTGGTAAGTACTCTCCTGACAGCTAGTGTTAAATCCAATCAATCATCACTTAAATACATCACTGTGTATATTCACCTCACTCCTTCATTAGCATTCATTAGCAATTAATCAACACAGCAGTAGTCTCTGGAAAGATCAACAATCCATAAGGTACATTTACATTAAAGATGAGCAAGTGAACATTTGTTCCACTTCAGCTAAGTCTTGTGTATTGTCATTTTTTCAAGGAGGAAAAGACATCGATCAAGCAAATGATTGATTGATTGATTGATTGATAGATACAGCATGTCATCTATTGCCTCTGAAGACCATTTTTCTTCAAACCAGAGGACAGTGGTTTTGTTCAGAAAAAGCTTTTGGACTTCAGTTTCACAGTATGTGTTTTACCATACTGGTTAGAAAGTCTTCCTGCCTTAAATATGCTGACTTTTGAGACAAACTCTGTTGTTGAATCTCTTTCATTTTGTAATATAAGACCACATTTTGAGGTGAGGAGGTCCGGACAGAGCACTTTTAGCATCAAACATGAAGTTACATTTGTTTTGCTGATTCACTTTTTCAACCAAAACAATTAATTAATAGCATTTTTTAGAGGCAAAGTGGGAGGGCGGAAAAAGTATGTTAAGGCATATAAAAGATACAGACCTACTTTTTTTTTTTTTTTGTTACATTAAGAAATAATAAATCTTAGTACTTTCAAAGACCTTTACAACCCTGTGGAAAATTAACTAAACTAAGTTTAATTGAAGTAGTTGTTCAGCTCCACTTACGACATAAATACATACTGATAATGATATCTTTAGTGTTTATCTTAAGTACCCTTCAGGCTTTATAGCAGTGAAATTATATAATCAGGTTTTAATGTGATTGTTTTCTTTTGTGATTGATAGAAAATCAACCTCAAATGCAGAAATTAACGTAAAAGAGAATTTATTACCTTATATTCAATGAAATTTAAACAACTGCATTAATAAAAATATCAAGTTGTTGAGACACTAAGTAAACATGTATTTCTTCAGTAATTCTTTTGCTTTCATGAAGCTGCATTTAGCTGCTATCACTGTGTTGTTAACATGATGAAATTTGCAATATCTAATAAACATTCAGTGCTATGCGAATATGGAAAGCTTCCTTTTTAATACACCAATTATGGATTCAGCTTGCTACTTTATCTGCTTCAGTATATCTCAATATTTGTTTCATTATTTCTTTTTAATTACCTTCAGATACAAATGCTATCTCTTTCTTAGCTATGACTTGATACATCTTTGGACAGAAATAACTGGGTGTATGACCTCACTGTGGCATACATCACAGTTACTAAGTCTGTCTTGTACCAATACTTCAATGCATAAGTTTGCTAAGGTTGGAATAACCCCAAAGTGAAGTACTGTGAATGTGCTTAAATAGTGATTTATGTCTTCCATGTGTAGTGTGGGGATGGAAAGAAAAGGATTTGTTTTCCATATTGCAGAAATGGAAAGAGTTGCATGGTCGTTCCATTTAATGAAAGATTTTGATGTTCTGTTTCACTACGATTTAAAATGAACACTTCTCTGCTTGAAAGTCTTCATCTCCTAAGTAGGACTATTTAGATCCTGCAAGCTCACATCTGGGAAAAATCATGTGTTATGGGAAATCTGGTAGGTCATATCTGGTACCTGGATACCTGCAGAACCCTGTCAGAAATAAAGGATTCTCTACAAAAATATGTCGATGTGATCAAAACTCTTCAGCATTTAAACACAATGAAATATTAAGTGCAATTATTCCAAGCAATTTTAAGCTTAACCAAGACTACTCACCCCATCCTTTCCTCTCTTCTTGATTAGCTTCTCAATGATGATGGGGCAATTCACAGAGGTCAAGGTACCAGCAACCCTGGCTAGAGAGATAGTAAACAAAACAACAGTGTGGATTCCATTATGGCTTTATCTGCCCACTCCTATGCTACCATCTTTATCAAAAAGCTCTCACTTAGAACAAAGATAAGCCCTGTTCCTCTTTCCCCAGGCAGCCTGTCTTCTGTGCAAGAAAGGCAACACTTTACCTCTGCATTCACAAAATGGTTCTTTAAACATCATGTTTTGTATGACTTTGATTCAAATTTTTCTCCCGTGTAAAAACAGTCCCGCAAATGCACGTTTTATTTTACACATAAGCACTGAAATTTGTTAAATTAAATCTTTATTTTGCAGAGGGAAACCCAACAGTGATTTTTACTTTTTAAACTCCTTTTCTATTTCTAGGAAACTTCAATGAACCATTTTATGGTGTGATGATAGTGCAATGAGAAGAACTTGTATTCAAGACGATTAGACAATCACTAACATAAGGCACTACTGAATTTCTCAACCCTACGGGCAACAGAAATGGCAGAGCAGATTTTAGGGAAATTTTACACATTAGTACATAAACAGTCTGTCAAGAAATCGCACCCTTCAGATGTCTGCCTCTGACAGTCTTCAAGACATTTAAAAAATCATAAATGTGATTTGCAATAGAGACATTTACTAGCTTTAATATACAGAGACTGTCATCACTAGGCAAATCCAGGAATGTCAAGTGAAGATTATTAGAGTCTGAAATACCCATACAGCAGAATGGCATGTATGGATGTATGTTATCCAAGAAATCATGAACTTCTCTACTCAGTGACTGGTTTGATCTTTAGCCCACAATCCCTTGTAGTATGGTCCTACATGCTTTGACAACATGTAGACATAACAGTAAAAAGGAAAAGCAGAGGTCTATGAAAAGGATCAGCAAAATAACAAAACTGGAGCTTTGTGGAATTTAACATGAATTATTAAAAGAAAGGAAGTAGTGGCAAGGAGAAGAAACAGAACTGAAAGAAGGACTGAGGGAAGACGAGAAACATGACCAAGATAAAAAATCTGAAGATAAATAAAGGTTCTGAACCACACTTGGAAAGAAAACAAAGTTTATCTTCACTGCAGGCTTTGACTGATATGTGACTTCATGATTTTTTTATTCGGGTTGGTGTGTCCTGGCAGGAGCTACCAAAAGGTTTGCAGAGTTTTGGTGAGCTGATAGTCTCAGTCCAAATGTCTGCAGACATTGTTAAATTACAAGCATTCCAGGATAAAACAAGAAACATGCATGCAGATGGAGCCTAAATTGCATCCTAGATGTAGGGATGCTCTATCTTTTGGCTATGCAGCTGCACTAGCTGTCTTGGAATCAGCATATCTGGGGCTAACTCTAAGGTCTCAGGAGCCAGAGTTATCAAACTGGTACCTTTCAGGTCATTACAGTCAATAATTCCTTTTTAAGTATGAAAAAGAAAAGAAAACAAAGTGAGATGATTAAAAAGCCAATTAGCAGAACAAAGTATGAGAAACTAAGTCCTGGAGGAGAAAAAGAATGCATGTATGGTAATTTAGGCAGTAAGGAAGATAATTAGAACAGGATAGTGATAATGGGACAAGCTGGGGATAAAAAAACGTAGAGTTGATTGGGAAAAAAATAGAATAAAATTAAGGAAAATTTTAATGACTCTGAATAAAACAAGTAACCATATAAATATTACAATGAAAACTTGACTACAAACCATATAACCTCTTTTCAAGAAATACAGTGATCCACAATTCTGAAAAAAGCATAGTTTTAGCTCTGCTTCCCTGAGAAGTATTTCAGTACCTCTGATGCAAATAGCTTTTAGGATAGTGAGCTGGATATATATGAAAGTGGAGCAGCCAATAGAGATTAGAGTTGTAAAGGCAAACTTTCCCATCTCATCCTTCCTCTATATCTTTTTCATAATTTTATCTTCCTTTTTCAGCAAAGACCTCAGAGTTTTGGTGTTAAAGTTTGAGTCCTGATTCACTTTCTAATCTTTGTTTTGCTTGACTTCCTTCCAAATTCTTTCTTTGTCTACAGTTCTCACAGCTCTAGCTCTCTGATGAGGTTTGCTCACAGCCAAAATTTCTGTTGGCCTTTTCTCACTCTTTTGTGAGCACACATCCCCCTCCTTGGCCTCATGCCTGCCTGAACTCCTGATCTTATCCCTGCTGTTGTCCATTTGATCAAAACATGCTACTCAGGGACCTATGACAGATGGGGCAAAGAATGAAGGGAAACAGAAAACTTTCTTTTTTTGTGAGGTTTCCAAAGACCACCCTTGAGCTTTGACTCCAAATGCCTCACAGCATTGTGAGTCCACAGATTTCTGTGTTTCCTTCACAAAATCCTGTGAGTCTTTAAACAGAAAGGCCCCTAACAGTTTGCACCCCATGGCTCTGTCAAAGCAACAACATGCTTACATAAATATTTTTTGGCTCTAACCCCTTCCATGTGGCTTATACCACAGGAAGTTCGCTTTCTTCTAAAGAGCTTGAACATGAGTGGGGGTAAGAATGAGTTTCAGTCTGTGAAGTATGAATTAGCCTTTTAGAGACAGCTGGAACTCAAGAGAGAATGAAGGATTTGCAATATAACAAGTAAGAACAGGAAGGAACAGAGCTATGAAGAAAAGGAAATAAATCAAAGGCATAAGTAGAAAAATAAACATCTCTTTTATATTACCTAAGGAGCTTCCAAAGTAATATCAGCAAAGCAATATTATAGTCAACAGACAAATAATATGGTCATTAATGCCAACAATGTATCTTGTCAACAATACAGAAAAAGAAAGAATCTTCTCTGAAGAGCAACTGGTAAAGATGAAATAACATTCAAAAGGAGATTCCCTGAATGAATAATATCAAAAAATATGTGTCTCTTGAGTGTTCACCTATTGCTTTGGTGATAAACAGAGGTAAAAGATGAAGATGTTATACCTCTGGGACCTGAAGAAGCTCTGGGTGGCAACTTCCTATTTCTTATGCAAGTAGAGAGTATTAAGAAGAGTAATGAAGTAGTACTTTCTATTTTATCTCTCCTTTATATCTGTCTTTATATCTATCTCTCTTTTTCTCTTACCTCTCTGATTGGTAATTCACTTCATGGAATGGAAAGTTGCAGTGGGGCCAGAAGAAGGTGATAAATGCCTAGCTTCAGGTCAAATTCTTCCTGCCTTCTCAAGCCACAGTAGCTGTATTTGAGAAGATTGTGTCACTGACAGGTATCTTCCTTTTGTCTCTGGAGGTAACTCTCTTGTCAGCTTTTCTCCTTGTAGAGAGGAGAAGAAGAGACATATTTCTGATAGCTGACAAGGCAGGAAAGAAGAGAAAAGAAAAAAAGGGAAAGGAAAGGAAAGGAAAGGAAAGGAAAGGAAAGGAAAGGAAAGGAAAGGAAAGGAAAGGAAAGGAAAG
>JAWWES010000081.1:126691339-126741339 GCA_035583135.1 Lophotriccus pileatus
AGAAAAGAAAAGAAAAGAAAAGAAAAGAAAAGAAAAGAAAAGAAAAGAAAAGAAAAGAAAAGAAAAGAAAGAAAAGATCATGTCTAGTTTCTCTTTCACAACCTTGCCATTTACTTCAGGTTAAAACCCACTGTACTGCTCTTAAATAGTGATTAATGACAATTTCGAGTACATTCATTGCTATTATGAGTCTGGAAAATAACAGCAAAAGACCTAACACTGGAGGTGGGAGCTTTAAAGGCAGAAAGTGGAAGAAGGAAGGCGGAAGACCACCTATATCTGCATAACTGATAGGTTCAATGGGCTTTGGCCCCACAAAAGCTGATGACAGTAAGCTCTTCCAGGCACCTGAAAGCCCATCTCCCCTTTTCAAAGGAAAAATGCAGTATGTACTGGTAACGTGGTCCATATACTCATAACACTCTCCCCTATTCTCTAAACTCACACCTTTATTGGAAGCACACAATAAGATGCTTCAGGATTTTGTGTTGCTCAGTTTAAGTATTTCTCTGGAAGATATGTGGTTTCAGTTCTTGAACTTCAGTCTTGTTTTCCACTTCAAGAAACCTGAGACATTCTGCCATTACATGACATCACATGTCTCATAACAGATTTGTTTAACATACGTTGGGGTTCTTTATAAGACTTAACTTTTTTTTTGTTCTTTTCCAATTAGTTTGGATTTATATCAATTTTAGCCATCTTTAAACTAAACATTTAGTCTAACCCACTCATCCCTTGTTACAATGGAGAAGAACATGTCAGAGGGTGCTTCATCCTTCCTATCTTATATATCTGTTTTATAAGAAACAGTTGTATGGAAAATCATGTACTTGGCACCTGTATCCCCTAGGAATGCTGGTTTTGGGGAATAGAAGGAAGTATGGAAACAACACGAAAACTTCACACAAACAACTCCCTGTCAGGGGTTGGCATGGAACTCTACTTTTCTTGGGCAAATTTACATGTGAAACAACAACACCTGGTCTTTGACCTGCTCTTTGGTCTGCATTTTTGACAACTGAACAGATATCAGAAATGTTCTCTGTGGTATTTATATTTTTGCTCTTTTCTTTTTCCTCTTTATCTTCAGCCCTGCTTTGTCTTTATCTAAATTTTTATTTTATATATTTTATATTCTATTGTATTCTGAAAACTCTTTTGATTATAGTTAGTATCCCATGTGTTTCCAGTCCTTTAAAAATATTTTGTTTCCTGAAATAATTACCAACTTTCTTTCAACTTTACATTGGTTTAAGTTAATTTATTCCCCCTTCCTTCACCTGGAAATGTGGAAAATTACAGTAGAGTTTTGCCCCTATGAGATCAACATGATCAGAATTTCTCTAGTTTTCTCAGTATGGTCCATGAAGAGAAAATTGGGATCTTCCTCCCACAGCTGCAATTAATCAAATAGAGCTTCCTTTTGGCAATTTGCAATGCTAACTTTCTTGCTTTAAATTTTTCTTTTGAAAAATCTTGAAATCCACTAATAATGTATAAAAACTACCCTTTTTTTTTTTCTCCAGAAAGTTCTGGTGGTTTGACTCATCCCCTCCATAACATTATGTTTCTTTCATGCAGATTCTGCAAACCTGAGTCATTCCCTCTCAGAACCCTCAGAGAAAACGAGTGGTGGTGGATGTTGACCCTCCCCCAATCTTGTGTGTCTAACATAGTAGTTTGCATGCATTCAGTAAAAAGCTGAGAACTCCAGCACTCAGAAAACAGGAGATACAGAATTAAGCTGAAAGCCCAACTTCAAGATTTTCCTGCTGTGATGGGGCTTTATTTCATTACTTTTTTTGTTTGTGCATTTATTTTTGGAGAATGATGAGCTGTCCATTGTTTTACTTCATTATAAAAACTGAACTGTTGTTGTGGAGCCCTAGAGTGTGGGATGGGCTCTTATTTGGTTTCCTAAAAGAAAACAAAGTTAATTAAACTGTAACTCTTTCTCCTTGGTTTATGGTTTAAAGATAGTGCCTTTTTATTGTTATGCATTCTCTAGTAATTATTACCACTTGTAGTATACTGCAGACTAGAAACTGTGCCTTTAATAGGGCAGAGACATTCACTTCATATCCCTCAGTTATATTTTTCTATTGTAGGGAGGCTGTGATTTAAGTGCCCTTGGTGTAATTGACAAATACATCACAAACAATACCTTAATAGTGGGACACTGTGATTCAGCTTTGCTTAACAGCAGCAAGACAGGCATTACCACCTGGCTTCATTTTGCAACCCTGGAAGCATTAGGCTGTGTTAAAATCTACATCGCTCAGATGAATCCAGATCACCACCTGGTCCGAGTCTGTACATCTGAGTAGTGAATTGGAAGATCCTGTGGAAACTGTCTAAGAGGCTGAGCAAAAGTGTTAATTTTTCTTTATTGGGCCTGATGGCATAGAAAATGATTAATTTTCCCACGACTTTTTGGGCTGTGATACTGGAAATCACAGCTGTCAGGGCTGGCCCCAGCTCTGCCTATCAGTATGGTTCAGCCAAATGAACCTTGTTTTCTGAAGTCCTTAATGTTAACCTGGCTTATGTTTTCATCTGAATTTCAGCTAATACTGTTTTTCTGTGAAGCTAGTCTTAGTTCTTAAGTCTTGCAGAGAAACAACTGCTCATGTAAAGCCCTTAGATTCATACTTGAAAACCCAATTGAGCAGATTTATCATGAAAAGGCAAAACCTACCTGCACTTAAAAGTGCACAAGTTTAAATTTAATCTCAAAAGTAAGGAATTGCCAAGTGGGTTTTGAACAACTTGAGGGTATGTATTTGTTCAGATCATCCTGGGACCCAGGAGAATGACAGTGCAGTGTAGGAATGGCCTTCTCAAGAGTGAAGCCATGGAGAATCATTGTCTTTACTCTGTCCAGTGCCAACAGCACGGAAAAAAAGAAAAACACTTCGGGGCAAAGAAGAACAGCTGGAAGAAAGAGACATTGCCTTTCAAAAATAAATTTGTCACAACTTCAGGATATAAGCACATAAGTAATTAGCCAAATAGTTTGCAATTATAATGTTAAAACTGCATGTATATTTCAAGGCAATTGCAGATGAAAGTGCAATAATCTTATTCAATACAGCCAACCCCCCGAGAGACACAAAATTTTAAGATGTATGATTCACTGTACTTACTATGAAATTACTAAAATTTATATGAGACCAAATAATATAGAATGCCACGTGACTGCTCATATACTGAAACACATGCTACTTTTTTTGTAAAATCAGTGCTTAAGAAAGATTTCACGCATTTATTATTTAAAAAGTTAAAATAAAACAAGACTTCTAATACGTTTTTCTGAAATATGTTAAATTTTACTATTATTAAAATATCTTTGTATCTGGAAAATTTTTTTTAAGAATTGCTATTACGCTACCGTCTTTTTATTATTAAATTAGTTTAACATGACATTTTCCTTATTTTTTACCAGATAATAAATATCTGCTGGGTTTCTTTATTTTTCTTGAGTATACTGTATATTTTTTGATTCCCGGGGTAAAAAGAATTCTGCTTTCAGATATGAGATAGATGTTTAAGATGTCATGCACTCTTAAAAGAATTACTACTTGCAAAATAGCATGAGAAGCAAATTATTACAGGTAAGTGTGTTAATAATTCTTATTTGGGTCATATCTTTATAAAGTGGAACTTTCAAAAAAAAGTCTCACTAGACCTATTCTGCCATATTTAACAAAGCTACTTGAATGATTTCATTGTTCTGATGAAGATATCAGACCATGGGTTACTTGGGAAGTCCACAAATGCAAATTTAAAATGCAAAAATCCACCTAAAAATGTAACTTCCCTCTGAACAGAGAACATAGACACCACCCCTGACTTAGCAAATGGGGTTTCATGTTAATTTTTATTGTAACTTTGCTTTTTGATGGGAAACAATTATATTTTCTTGATTTTGAACTGTCACTAAGAATATCCATGGGTGTTCTGTGAAACTTTTTCGTAATGTGTTTTGAGAGGATGGTCTTCAATGCTTTTGGGTGTCTGCAATTCTTTCTTAAGGTTTCAGTTAACTAATTCTGCTAAATTTATGGGAGCTGCATTGAATCCCTCAAAGACTCCAGTAAGTTTTTATTGATTGTCATACATCTATGTGTAATGTCATACATATGTCTATGTATGACATAATACATAGAATAATACTTATATTTCAATTAAATAATCTGTTATAATTATAGTGGAGAATTTTTTCATAAAGATGTTAAATTTGGAGAAGTCCTAAGAACCCTTTTCTTATTTTTTAACTTTTGAAAAGGGACTCTGAAATGTCTGAAATCTTTTTAACTTAATATTATGCCAGACCCTTCTGTGTAGTAAGGGCCGACTTCTCTATTTCTAAGAAATTTCTTAGCAGAATTAATTTGTTTTACTCTATAGCTTTTTTACAAGCTACAGCGATATAATTGCTAAAAATCAGTTCTAAATTATACCTGATTTATGCCATTTAGTTTTTCAGTCTTCTGATATTTTTGATTTATTATCAAAACGCTACCTGTTTCATCTAATCTCATTTTACTGATCTTTGCACATTTTCTCAGGTAAAGACAAAGCTAAGTCCCCTCCTTGTATTGAAATGTATCTACATTTAGAAAACACTTTCGTGGCCTTCCTGCTAATTCTGAGTTGGTTTTTAAAAGAAGAGAATTGAGATGTTTTTATTGATGTTTTCATTTTTTTCCTTCTGAAAAATTGATTTTAATGTGTAGTCCTACTTAAAAATCAATGACACAACCTGACGCAGGCTTTGACACTGAAAATCTATACTATTCTCAGTGGATATGAGTTTCACAAGCTTAGAATCTGAAAACATATTATACAAAAGGAAGAAATTCTCCCCTGGGGTAAAATGTCAATGAGTTATCATGCATCTTAACAAAGCAGTTTAATTGGCACTATTTGAATACAGAAGGCATTCATATCCATGTAAAATAAATATATGTGTGTGTGTGTGTGTGTGTGTGTGTGTGTGTGTGTGTGTGTGTTTGGAAATAATATCTATCAAATCCCCAAAAAGTTGGTTTATGAGTGAGTTTAATACTTGTTTACACTTTAGACTCAATTTATCTGTGACATATCAGTCCTTATCATTGTCTCATGATGATACTAGAAATATTTGGAAGTTCACAAAAGAAGACTGATAAGCTATGATTAATTAAAAATAGGATTTAATTAAGAATATAGAGAAGATTAAATAGGTGGCCTGATGCGGAAATGTCAAGGACAGGTTTTGAGTTCCCTGAGATCCTGGATCCATCTTCAGATAGGAGTAGCTGGGGTAGGAAAAATGAGAGAGAAATAACCTAACTGGGTTTATCAGTTTATGGAAAATATCACGTGATGATTCTGAAAGTTCCTTCCCTTTTTACACTTCCATATCTTCCCCTGAGCCCTGCACAAGACCAGTGACATTTAAATGACATTTAGCAGTATCTCAGCGATATTTAAAAGTACGAAATTCAAAGGAATAAAAGCTAATATTTTTCTATCTTGAGCACTTTGGGCTTCAAGGAACTCTTGCCAAAGTTTTGCCAAAACAAAGTTTTATGCGAAAAGTGTAGTTGCTCTGAAACAGGAGTTGGCTCTTAGGATTCATCATAATTTTTTTTTTTTACAACTCGGAGCAGCTCCTATGCCTTGCTTGTCAGAGTTTAAGTCAATATTGTGCTTTTTACACATTCTTTGAGGTATCTTTCAGGTCATTTCCAAAATAAAATACTGGACTAGAATGATTTTGGATGTTTATCTGCAGTGGTCAGGCCTTCTTCTTAGCTTAGAAACAATTGTTTGCAAAGGTATGTTCTCGTTGAAAGCCTCACAGATCTGTGCGTAGTACTGGTCTCTCATGAAATCATCAATAAAAAGTGCAATTCAAAGATAATACTAGGAAAATTTTTTATATATATCAAGAATTGAATATACTGATGCAGACTAAGTACAGGAGGCAAGAGTTTGAACAGTCAGCTGACACCTAGATGGCATAGATCATCCAGAGAACAGCTACCTTTTCATAATTAGCAAATATCAAAATGAGTTGGTCCCCTATGATAAAACTGGCTTTGATGTTCTGTGTGGTTTTGACAGCTTTCAAATACAAAACAATGGCCAGATTAGGAGGCTCCAGTACTTCCAAGGCTCCCATGGCTTACTGTGAAAACAACTGCATTCTTAGGGAGACAACATTAAGAAAGAGAAACATCAGCTACTACCATTTATACTCAATGCAG
The DNA here is from genome assembly GCA_035583135.1 of Lophotriccus pileatus. NCBI lineage: Eukaryota > Metazoa > Chordata > Aves > Passeriformes > Tyrannidae > Lophotriccus > Lophotriccus pileatus. Next base: position 126,697,600 of record JAWWES010000081.1, read on the forward strand.
AGAATGGAGAATCCAAGCTCTTGTGTCCTTTCCCTGAACCAGGTTGCTGGCTAGGTCACATCAGGATGACTTTTACAATTTGCTTCTTTTATAAAATAGGGACATTTTTATTTTCTTCCTTCAACAAGCATTTTGAGATTAAATCAGATTTTTCTTCTGAAGTGATTTGTAGCATTCAAGTGAAAGTTATAACATGAAAATGCATGATGTGTTTAAGCAGAAGATGATAAATAGATATCAAGTAAAAAATAGCATTCTGATAATATTTTATTGTTATTATTTGCATCAGTATTTTGAAAATGTTATTTAAAATATTTATGGGATACAGGAAATGTCACTCTCCAGACCAAAAAAAAAAAAAAAAAAGAAGACAATGAAAAGTTAGAACAAACGACAGAACCATGATAAAAAATGAGGAAAAATACAAGTAGTTACAGAAAACCATCATTTATGAGTTAACAGAAGACTGAATAGTGATAGTGTGTATAAATATGGTGCAACAATGATTTTGATGAGTCTTTATCATAGCTCTGTGATACAAAGTATGAAATAAAATAAAAAAGGACATGGGACCAAAGATAAGTCAGTTTACATTATGCTATTAATGAAGAATAAGGAACAGCATGGAAATTGATCTATCTTGCAGGATAGAAAAATGACAACTTTGGGCTCATCTTTAATAACTTGAAAGATTTATCACTCCCTTTGCCTGTTGAAGCTATAGGCAATTTTTCTGTTGTCTGGTGCCTCAAGTTATTATACAAAGAATAGGCAACAGATATGCAGCAAAGATGGAACTGAAGAAGAGAATGAAGATAAAATATCCTGGACATGACCGCTGTGACCATGTTAGTTCTAATGTACCAGTCCTCACATTTGTGGCACTCTTTTACTCAAAGCTTATTTGGACTTGACTAAAATAGGTGCCTGGATTTTCAAACACTGATAATAGACATGTTCCCTCAACAGAAGTCCGTTCTCAAGAGAGAGAGCCTGGTAACACATTTTTCAGGTGAGTAATGGACAATGCATTCCTTGTTACTGTACAAGGCAGCACCCATTTTCATGAACTTTAGCAGTGACTTCGGATAATACATGGGACTAAACCAGGATGTGCAAACACAAATCACCATCATGGAAGCATTTTCCGAAGTGTATCTATTGGAGTGTTTTCCCTTAATTTCTCTCATGAGCTTTTTTTTCCATTTCCTTTTGATGACAACCTGACCCTGATCAGAAGACAGGACAAAATTTACTCAAAATAAGTATACCCTTTCATCTTAATCTCTTTTTTTTTTTTTGAGTGAAAAGCTGTGTGTTCACTCAGCTTTATCCACTGGGGAAAAAATGGATATCCATTGTCTATCCTTTGGGGGAAAAAAAAATCAGACTTTTTACCCCAAATTTCTGTTTCCTCACACTTTAATCTATTGCTTTTCTTTTTTTTTTTTTTTTTTTACAAAGGGTTCCAAATTCATGCATTATAGAGGTTTCTCACAGTTCCAAACATCTCCTCTCATGAGTTGTTCCTTTTCACTCTGAAGTCAGTACTGCCAACTATGTTGATGCATGAGCGCATATACAACGTCTACAGATGTCCAGTCACCAGATGCTCAATATTACTCCTCAGACTTCAGTCTGCAATTTCTGAGGTAACTTCCCCGATAGGATATGAACTGAAAATCAGAATGAATAGAGTACTGAATTACCCTGACTACACACCAGTTTCCACACATTATTTCAGATTTGGAAGGCACCACATATTGGCATGAAATAACAAAGTCACAAATCCCTGGCCTACTCATCCAGATGTTTAGTGATCATAATGCTGAGTAAATGGGATAACACAATCAGAGGATCATCAATAGTATCTATCACTTGGTGTAAATATCTGTGGAAACAAAGAGTGTTGAAGTCCTCGATGAATTGGCGTGTCCTGATCAGGGTAGAAGATCCCCATCTCCGCAGGATTGTATAGTGCCAAGGCTCCTTTTACCGTCTCTGAATTGGGAAGTTCTTCAGTTAGACAGAGTTAGAGAGAAGACAGAGTTAGAGAGAAGGTGAATATGGACAAGCTGACCAGTGAGTCTGTGAAATCCCTGGAGAACTTCAAAATATGATTGGACAAGGCCGTGGGCTACTAGATCCAGCCACGATGGATATACATGGAAGGTATGCAATGACCCCGAGAGGCAGCCACAGAGCTCTGTCCAACTGTAAGGCCAACACCCACCTTTTGAATACTGGTAACCAGCTGCTGCCATTGCTGCCCCCGCATTCATCTGTGATCATCCTACAAATGCTGTGGCCACTGCTATGTGTCACATTACTGAGTTCCACCCCATCTCCTTGCAGAGAACGATCACTAACCCTTCCACCCAACCCATGAGGCAGAGAAGCATGAAGCTGTGCAGAAATCCAGTGCCAGAACAGAAAATCACTACTTTTGTTTCCCACTGGAAACAAATCTGAGCTGTTCTGCTGAATTTGTTTTTGATGGGAACTCAAACTGAGCCGGAACAATTCTGGCCCAAATGGAGAAACATCTGGTTCCAGTCCCTGTCTGCAGGGCTGGAAAGACCTAAAGACTTCCAGAACAGTTAGAGATGAGAGGTTATTAAATGTATCCTTTCTGATATGCTTCTTCGGTAATCCATGTAAGGATGAAGAAAGATTTGTGAGGGTCACTATAAGCATAATTTGATTGACTGTCTGTTACTGATGTAGCACAGAGAAAACCTTTTCTCACTTTAAAAAAACCCTCATGCTACTTTTTGAAAATCTTCTTTTGCACTGCTTACCTTACGGTAATTTACTGTTTTACAGAGAGCTTGAAGGTGCTCGTATTTGATGTATCCTTCCATTCTCATCCACCCCTCCCCTTGCTTTGCAGCCCCCTTTTCCAAAACTGCTAGTGGAATCATTTCCTTTATCCTAAGATAAAATTATTTATAATCAATTAATAAGCACTGCGGAGGCTTTTGTTTGCCTGAAGCATCATTTCCTATTCAGTCTTTGCATCTGAACTATTCAGCATTGCCTTTTGGTTCTCTCTGAAAATACTCTTGAGAAGCCATGCTTATCAGCCAAGAAGCATCCAACAGCAAAGCATGTGCATTTATAAAAAGACTATCACTTTTGTGCTAACTTTGATTGCCAGTTTCTACACTTAAAATGAAAATTAAGCTGGTGGTAAAGCCACAGTGCTAGATATCTGAATTCATTACACTGAATTATATGAATTTCCTTTCTTTCCTTCAATTCCCTCAAGTGGCATAGATTAATTTATAGAGTGTATGTGTTTTTAACATCTGCAAAGTTCTCATTCGGGTTGATGTACTGAGAATAAAACTTAAAGCAGCCATTTTGAGGGTCGTACAAATATTATTCCTCTTAATTATTTTTGCACACCTGTATTTTTAAATGTCATTTTGGAAAGTGGGAGTAATATGGGGTAATTAGAGACATTCCTTTACTGACATAGTAGGAGACATATAATTGCACAGGCCACAAAGCATAAAAAGTCACATTGAATGTGAGGACTGATTTTCCAAAGAGATTTGTGGGGAGACATTTTGAATCCACAGAATTTGCCCTCCACAATAAATGACTCAGAATACTTGTTCCTCTGAGCACCTGATTTACATTAGCAATTGGTTACTTAGAGGCACAAGGACTGTGATTTGTGTCCAAAAGCTGGCTTTGTACACAGATTTTCCTCATTAAAATGGGAATTACTTGTTTTGAAATTTTTGTCCTGAAATGCCTATAACCAAAATCCAGTGGTTTTGAAAACAAATATAATACATCCCAGTCTGATAACTCCATTGTTACTTTTTGTCTTTAAACAAGCTGGAAGCAAGGTAGTAGTTTATTATTTTCATCTTTTGATCACCCGTCAAAATGACAACACCACCAACCTGTCTAATGATTTCTGGCTATCACCGACAACCAGAAGTGAACACCAGGCTCTGTAGATCACATTGTGATTTAGCTTCACATTCTTCAAATTCCCCAATCTAGTTTTCAGATGGTTAAAACTAAAGAGAAAGAGATTGTTCTCCATAGAAGATGTTGCTGTAGAGTTCAAAGAGAAGCACTTAAAAAATTGTTAGTGAATCTCAGGGTAGTTCAGGTTGGAAGGGATCTCTGAAGATCAGCTTGTCCTAACTCCCTAAAGCAGGACTGACATCAAAGTTGGGTCAGGATGCTTCGAATACTGTCTGGTCAAGTTTTGAAAATCTCCAAGGACATCACCATCTCTCTGGACAGCCTGCTACTTTGCTTAACCACTGTCATTATGGAAAGCTGTTTTTTTAATATCCAAAGGCAATTTCCCTGCCAAAAAAGCAACTGTTTCTTCTTGTCTTTCACTGCAAGACCCTGAGAAAAGTCTGACTTCATCTTCTCTGTAAACACCCATTAGGTGGTGGATAGTTGGTAATTAGATCCATCCTTTGCCTTGTCTTCTCTAGACCAAACAAACCCTCCTTCTCTCGTCATACACCAGCCACAAGCCATTTTAGTGACACTTGACTCATTTCAGCTTACTGATGTTTCTTGGACTAAGAGTTTCAAAACTGAAGACATTGCTTCTTGAAAGTGTTGAACGAAGGAGAATGATAATTCCTCTTGACGTGGAACCAGAAAGGACAGTAAATACAACCCTGGATGTGGTAAGATTCTGCTGCCTCAAGGGCTCATTGCTAACTAGTCAACCTGTTGCCAAGACCAGCAGATCATTTTCTGCAAATTGTTGCCTGAACATGCAACTCCTGAAGTGGAGTGCTGCATGGGGTTATTCCATCCTAGGAGGATGACTTTGCTTTTGACTTTGTTGAAGCTGAGTTCCTCATCACCCACTGCTTCACCATATTGCTAACTCTTGCCTAGTTTGAGGTCATCCACAAGCTTGATTGATGCCACCCATGACACTGGAACAATACCAGCCTCTGTACCAAATTGCCTTGCAAATGTTTGTATGTCAGGCCCTGAACTGCTGTCAAAGATATTCTTGATCCACTTTTTCAAAGATCTCCCCAGCAATTTTTGCTCCTCGAAGAGGGTCTGTTGGAGAGACAAGATAAAGCACTGCCGTGACACCTGCAGTGCAGTCAGGTGTTGATCCAAAGGTTGCCTTTGCTCCTGCCCAAGTATTTTCCTTTAACTGATGTGACTGCTCAGGTCCTTGTTCCTGCTCTCTTCTCTTCTCCAGAGATCTATAGTCAAGTAGACTGTTTCCCTTGGCAGTTCTGATTCCTTTAGATCCTATAATTTTGATCTCACTGAAAGGGTGGACACTCCAGCTTATATAAGATTTTATCAATAACAGTAAAAGACACTTCATCTGTAATTTTTATCCCATTAACAATACTATTTTTAGCACAAAGATGCTGTCTTAAGAGGAACCAGTTAGTGTAATATTTGCTGTGCAGCTCAATAAAGTGCAAAATGCATATTATTTTAATAAGGCTTAAATTTCTTTTCTGTTAGTTCTGACTACTAGTATTTTACCCATAGTTCAGTAACATTAGTAGTACCTTAAATGAGAAATTAGATAGAAGAATGTTTCATTATAACTATAAAATGAGGCAAATTCCTTTTCACAACCAGATGTCTCATGTGAAACAGAAATCACTGAGTTGTAGGGTAGACGCTTTTATTTAAAATCAGACAAGCCCTGACTGCTCTGGTGTGCACAACGCTGAGGAGTATAGTGAAAAGATCAACCCTGCCCTGATAGGAGAAATAGACCTTTGCTGATAATGTGCATTTCTCTTTGTTACTCTGGGATCATTTATGGTAAAGCTGACCCCTCAGGCGTATTCCACGTGTAAATTCCCAAAGTCACAAAACAGGCATTTAGTTTCGAGAAAAGTACTTTACTTTGCATATTGCTAAATCTACCAAGGGCTGCAAAAATTGCTTACAACTCTCTTTTTTTCTGAAAGAGCAGAGGCAAACACTAGCATGATGTTTGCTGAGACTCACCCAGGCTGCGGTGGCTCAGGAAAGATCTTCGTCAAATCTCCCCAGCCTTCCTGCAACAACAAATGCACAGGGGCCCTGTCCTGCACATGGTCATTGGATGTCCCATGATGTAACTCCTCACCCCATGGCACATGGGTGTGCCCAAAGGCTGAGGCATTCTGCCGATGGCAGGGGTGTGACACCCGCTCTGAAATGGTGCCCGTTGTGCCACACTGCAGGCAGCTGTTCTGTGTTCTCTGCCTTGCTTCCTGCTCAGGGATTTTCGCAGGGAAAACTGCTTCTTCTGGAATGCAATGCAATTTTTTTGTGGGGAAATGCTCTATTTTTATCCAGACTTGGTCCTTACCAACTCATTAGAGGGACCCTCACACACCTACAACTCTGCCAAGGCAGATTAAAAGGATACGATTTTAATCTAATAGCACTTTTTCAATTACTTTCTGTAGCTGTAAATGACAGTTGGACTACAGCATGTTCCTCTCAAGAGATCTTACTTAAATTACATTCATATATCATATATCATCTCTTCAGTTTAGCTCGAGATTTAAAGACTGCATCAGCAATCTTGTCAATTAACAAAATCAAATTATCTTCCCTAGATTCAGAGCAAGATATAGTTTTAAGCTCATGCAAAATGAAAAACAAAACAAATTAGACAGTGAATTTGGCTTTCTGTGGTTAAAATAAATCCTCTATACAATTTCAATAAATATATAACTAAGGATCTGAATGAGCGTACAAGAAGCTATGCTCCCCTATTGAGCTCAGGAACTTGATTTGTCACATCATTCAGAATCTAGGCCTTTTTAATGACTTTTGGGAGGCTCATTTAGACTGTTCTCCTACAAATATTTTTTGTTCTTTCAAAGTCATCTGGTCTTCTCTTTTCCTATTTTATCTTGATTTAATATACCATAATAATTCTGCTCCCAATCTTTCAAGTATCAGTATGTATAAAATAATTATCTGAGAGTCTTCATGCTGTCTTTAAAAATATTCATCCTTCCCATCTGTTACTAAGTGCTTTAATCACTTTCTTTCCTTGTTGTGGCTATTGCAATCCTGCCAGTATGTTTCATGTGGATATGGTCGGGCATGGGGTAATTTTGATGATGAGCTGGGATTGATATAATGGCTTGTTACTTCTTTTACAAATACAAGCACTGAAACAATAGAAAACTTGTATATGCATATTGATCCTGTGTGAGGAGCTACTTGAGATAAGTTTCTGGGGTACCATAAGGGATCTTGTGACAATCAGCAAACAGGTGATAACTGGAACTCAACAGGACGAATTTTTCTGTGCAGTCATATTGAACTGGTCTGAAACCATAGAAATCTTATCTAAGTCTATGTAGGGCCTTTTTTCTATGCTGTACTGGGATGCAGGTGCCCTTGAACTGTGCAAAAATTGGACTGACAAAAGCTTAGCATTGTTGCCTTTGGCTTGCTGCTCATGGAGATTCTACTTTAAAAAGCACTACTTTAAAAGCTCTCCTAAAATTGAAAAAATATATATTTATGTCCAGTGAATCCTAATATTAGGAATGGATCCCAAGGGCCTGTGTATACCTTCAGACAGCAGAATGAAGACAGCTTAAAAAGAATACAGAGGCCCCTCTTCAAGACAATATGTTTCTCCTAATGCATATGGACCAAGGTCCCTCCTGCCCCCTCATAGTACGGCTCCCATTCACCTCATTCCAGCTGTGCTGCTCTCAGATGTTATCCCACATCACACATATGTGTCATTTCACCACAGATGGGTGGAAAATGAAGGACAAGAAATCTAAAACACTAGGGTTTGGCACAGTAAGTGAAACTTTGGTTTCTCTGTCCCTCTCCCTTTCACACAAGTGCCCAACTAACAGATCCAGAAATACTACACCTCTTCCTGTTGCTTTTTTCCCAGCCCACTGAACATTTCTTTACTTCCAGAAAAGTAGGAGGGATGGTGCATGTTGCCATCCATCACTGAGCATCATCGATGTTCATGTTGGGGCTGACCTCTCTCTTCTGTGTTCTAAGCTGAACCCTTGGACAAATGGGAAGAAAAGGGATAATTCTTCCACAAAGGTAATTGAGAGCTATATCTGCTGAGGATGTCTTTCAGGATGACTCATTTCTAAATCCAGTGAGGGTAAACAGGTAGGGACATGTGTGGCTACTCAGTACCATTGAGGGTCAAAAGCTCCAACTTCTCTTGGGGCAAGTTCAGACAAATTGAATTATAAACCTGTGACTTAATAGAGGCTTTAGTCTTCCCAGGAAAAAGCAGAAACTGGGGAAAGGGTTTGAGGACCACATTTTTCTCCTGTTTAGGGATTTAAATATGGTGTGAGCACTGTGGTCTCTGTGTATCTAACTGCAGATCCTTCTGGACAGGGTCTGAACCAACAGTAAATCCATATGGCCAAAGAAATTAATTTGTAAAAAGGAGAATCATCCTGTACATCCTACAGTTAAAAGGACTCCTGACAGTTTGTTTGGAATTTTCTCTTTCTGTTATAATAAAAGCTTTCATTATGCCATAACAACATGGAACAGCTCCAGTGGGAGGAATTGAGACCTCACGTATCACAGGATGGTGCTGGACAAATCTAGACCAGTGCTCTTAGGTGGCTGGACTGAAGTAGAAGATGTTTAACATGGTCTTAGCTTTTATTCATAGAGACATCTGCAACAAAGAACAGATAGTAAAAAGCAGTGATTCATTCAAGTGAGACTAGAGATGTACATCTTTTGTGTTTCCTCATCTACACTGCTTTATGGGCTATACATTTTCTGCCTTTCCCTTTCCACGTTTGGTCTCCCACCATTTACATGCCACTGTAGGCAATGTGCCAGATTGCCACTTAAAACATGAAAAATCAGAAAAGGGGAGAGACACAAATAAAAGGTAGGCCTGCAGCACTCACATCTCTCTGTCCTTTCCTGACAAGCAGCACTTCCATTTGTGTTGGGGTGCCAGTTCTATCAAACTTCTGACTTGTATCAATTTTTAGCAGCATGGATAATTTATTGCATCTAGGATGATAGAAAACCAGCTTTATACATCATTCAGCTTGCAAAAGATGTGTAGCTTCAGTTCCTTAATGGTGTCATTTTGGCTGAATGCTATTAACAGATTACCCCTGCCTAGGGCAGTGGAGCATGTGCAGCAGAAAGATAACCTTGTGTTCGTAATTTAATATTAACTGTTTTCTCCATAGTACCTCTTTCCAGTACATTAACAACAAACCAATATGGCCTTGTCCCCTGCGGTCGTATTCTTCAGCAAAAAAATGGATTACATGATAGCAAGTTCCTGAAGATTTCCAATGAAGTATTACAAATCACTCAACGTCTGCTCTGCAGAAATGAAAAATAAACAGGCTTAGATTCAATCAAATTTAATTCCTCCAATTTAGCTTTACTGCACTTCAAAGGGTGCTCTTATTAACGTCTTGGTGAAAAAATGTAACAGTAATTTTTCCCCCTTCTAATACTGAAAGCCTCCAGTTGTGTTCAACATACAGTGAGATCAAGAAATTTTTTTTTTTTTTTTTTTCCCCGTGAATACTCTGACACAGTTTGATATAAAAGTGTAAGCCATTTACAGAAAACTCTTTATGGAATTTTTATCCTATTCCATTCCCGGGAGCTAAATTTATATCCTGCATTAGCTATCATAGCACTAGAGTATTAGTCTTCTTGCAAGCAGTTCAGGGCAGTCTGAGGGCCCTATCACTCTCTACCACTCACATGCACAGGCATTATGGGTTTATCTCATCTTCTGCAGCAAGTACTAGGCCCAATTCATTCCTTTAGGCTACTTTACTAATAACTTATTCCTTATCAGGGCCTCTCCACCTCAGCTTGTGATCAAAGACCCAATTAATGGAATGGAGAAAGGTGAAGCATTCAAATAATGGAGACAGCTGTTTTTCTCTGTAGAGAAAATCCATTTGTATTGTTATCACAAGCTCCAAGTTCTGCAGCTCCTGTTTAATTCAGTCTCCCTCTATTTCTGCTGGTGATAAAAAAGTCACAATGAACTCAGAAGAGAATGGCAGAAATATCACCGTGTTTCAACTCAGCCTGGATGTTATCAACTTGAAAGTGAAAATACAAGCAGATAAGGAGAGGAAATGTCCAACAAAGACCATATCAAATTTTCAAAAAATGCACTTTCATGCTGTATTCTTCAGTCACCTTTCTGAATGTTTTCCAGATCCCGATATACACTCGCTATGTTGGCTGCTTGAATCAGAGGAGCAGAGGGTGATGATATTGTGGGTTTCACCTCAGTTGAAAAGTAATTAAAGAGGAAGAGGAATCATAATTGGCTGGCATGAACATTGTCAGTGATTTTCGGCTTCTTCTGAGCCTCAGTGTCCAGGAGCCCCCAGCTAAGCTGGGTGTTTTTACATCACCATCACCAGTGTATAAAGTTGGTTTCTTTATCTGATAGGAAGGAGTTGTGCCATGCTCAAAATCTGGTGTTAAACCTTCTCCTACATGTCAATCTGCCCAGACTATTGCAAATGAACCTACACACTCCATGGGACAGTAGTTAATTTCATAGTTGTGTAAAGGCTACATTGCCATTCTCTTCCTCATCCGTTTGTAATCATGCTGTCACAGTGTCACGAACAGAAATATACACGGGCAGAACACTCTGATCACAACTAATTGTACTACATGAGATTTGCAGGTTTAAAGTACAACAGTGAAAACCAATTTCACATTCTTAAAAATGACACAATGCAAAAGGAAGATGGAGGATGCACCTACTGAATATGCGCTGTGCGTGCGAGTGTGCAAGGAAAACCTTGCTCCATTACACAGCAGTTATTATTGCTTTTCTTACATCCAAAGCAGGTGTTATTTAGAGATTGTTAGACTCTTCACATACTGGGTGTGGGGGAATGGTTTGGGAAACCTGATGCTTAGGAAATGAGGACTGAAAAATGCTGCATTTCAATTCTCCACTGAGTGTGGACAATGAGCACAATAAACAGGCACAAAGCTACAGTGTGTGTGATGAGTTAAGACAGCAAAGCCTCTCCCAGGCTGATTGTTCACAGGGGATCACAGAATCTGTGTTAGGCTGAATAAGGAGAAATGCATTATGCATTTGTATGTATGATGAACATTTTAAAAAAGACTGTGTGGAAACAAAGAATGATTCATAACAAACACGGAATGATGAACATTTCAGACCCAGCTGTAGTTTTTGAATCTTCACAGACACCAAACATTACCATTTGAACATAGAAGTTTCACATTTGATATCAAGTAGGCCAGCTGAATAATATTATTTGTTTGTACATCAGGAGTTTCCTTATCCTCCTACCCTGTTATTAAACCCATATCCAACAAATAAAAAAAGCTGCACTCAAAACAGTATCATGCGCAAAATCTACGGCTATCAATAATTTCCCACTGGAATAGTAAAATATACGGACTCAAACATAATTTTTTGTATGCCTGTAAAATGAGAAACACAAAGAATGATGAAAACCAGCATTAGGGTCTTTCATCAGCAATAAATTCATAATTCTGCTCCACCTGTAGACATTGCTGATATAATATACCAAAAGGGAATGCAGCTGTGAACTCTTTTTTTTTTCCATACTTCAGCAGCCTCTGTACAAAGAAACCAGTCTTGAGGAATTATTCAAGAGTCTGAGAAAAATCTTAATGAAAGTATACTTTATAATATACTTTATATGTACTGAAAGTATATATAAAGGCAAACCAGAATCATATTTAAAATGTATTGGGCAACCTTAGGGTGGTCTTGTAAGATGTGAAGTGACTTGAGGGTGGTTTCTTGCCTTGGTCTCTCTAGACAATAAAAGCACTAATGACAGCCCATGGCACTGAATGGTGTAATTATAAATTAAAATTATGCAACTTGCCACTAGCTCCCACCCCAGCTTCCTGAAACTAAATGATCGATAAGCCTGCTAAAGTAACAATCCTGGCAAGAAAGTTTGAGGGGACCAAAAGAACTGAATAATTTCCCAGTAGCCAGCTGTACTGGATTCTGATTCCTTTGAGGGAGGTGAGGGGGATGATCTTTTTCTTAACAAAGTTTAGAAGTGAATAGACACTCCTCTGCTCTCAGTTATAGCGCTGTATCTGTGGGCTTCAGAAAAAAATCTTTCTCGTGGCAGTAGATGAGCATCCAGAGTGAAATTTTCTCTCTACCTTGAGTATCTACAAATATTTGTGTATTCTTAATATGGTTTTTCTACTTTAGTCAAAAGATGACACTATCTAGCCAGTTTCTTTAAAGACCTCTTAACAGAGAATAATAATTTCATTTTATGCTAGCTAGTGAATTCTGATGTGCCCATCTTTTTTACTCTGTGAAATGTGGACTTTTTTTCTCTACAGTGTTACACTGTAGCTTGGCAGTGCACTGTGGCTCAGTCAGTGAGGTGACTTGGCCTGTTTAGGAAGAGGTCCAGTCTCGTCCTCCAGCATTGCTCAGACAGGCTGAGCTGAAGGATTGCTACACTCACTTGTACCAGATAAACAAAGATGTTCTCTCCCTTCCAAGGGACTCTGGAAATAATGCAGCCGAGTTAATGAAGTTACATTATATACAAGTAATAGCAAGAAAAGACATAAGCCTGGGGTTATATACTTGGATTGGGCAGCCTATTAGCCCAAGTAAGCCTTCACAAAAACTTCTGATGGGAATTTACTTTCCAAATACCCATTTGCAATTTTATAGCAACAACTTTGGCTGGCTTCTGCTCTCATTTCAATTCCTGCAGCTGCAGCAGACTCTGTGTGTGTACAGCAGAGAGCACAGTGTGACCTTTGTCTTTTCAAGAATTTGGCCGAGAAGGTTGTGCAGCTGCGAACGGATCCAGGTGCCGGGGCTGACGGCCAGGAGGGGCTTGAACATCAGTGGAAGTGTCAGCCTTCACACCTGGTCAGCTCAGCTCTGCGTGTCTCTGTGGCAAAGTAAACATGCACTGCCACCACCCTGACTCCTTGTCCCAACCTCTGTACTCAAGCACTCTCTAAACTTGAGGCATTTTTTTTTATGTTTGCCCTTCTCTTTTATTTTGAGGATTACTTTCAGTGATTTTTATGGGGAGAGTTAAGACATGAAGAGCTAGAGTAGAGCTTATACTGAAGAATATTCTTCAGTAGCTTTGATGTTATAAGCTCTTGTTGTTCTCAAATCCAACTTAACTGCATTATTAGGAGAATCTTAGCCTGTAAATTGTGAAACACAGTAGCTGCTCCAATAAAATCCCAACATTTGATAAACACTGAAACTTAACATTGGCTGCCTGGTACCACTATCTTTTCTATTCTCCAAGCAGCAAATTATTCAAGTGTCTGATACTGTACTTGGATAAGACCATGAACTTTCAAGCCCCCTTGTAATTCAACAAATGAAATGAAATTCCAAAATCTGTCAGTGAAAAAATAGCATATCCATAATTTATGAACTTCCCCATGAACTTATGAACTATGCTCAGCTTTTTCTTTGAATTTCAAGAAGATGTGATCAGAAAGCCAAGACTGAACAAAAAGGTCTGTTATTGGCAAGTTATAGGTGTATTGAGACTTTTTAAAGGGAACAATGGGACTGCCATAAAAATTATAGGCATGGGCCTGATAAATGAAGAGTGTTTGGGGATTTACAGCTGGATTCTTTTCTCTTTCTTTGCACTGCTGCTTACACCTAGTCCATGAGGAATAAAAGTAAGGTAGATTAAGAAAATAGATATCAGCTTTTAATATAGTCTTGGAATAATACTTGGTTCTTTTAGCTCTTCACAGCTTAATTCCCTACATGAAAAACCCTAAAATTCTTTATAATTAATGGACATCTGTGAAATTCAGGTATTTGGGTGCTAGTTTGCTAGATTTTATAGTAAAATACCATCCATCTTTCTTAGCTCAACATAAAGACTCACTCCTGAAAGGCAGAAACCATCCTGGAGGAAGCAAGTGGCCAGAGCTTCTATTTAACCAGTTACAATAGAGGGCTGGATAGTCACACCCTTCTCCACTAAGACCTTTGCCAAAGGTCTTCCAGTGCTACCATCCTCCTTATGGCTGTAATCATAGTCTAGGAGCTCCCTTTTCCCTCAAGAACCTGGTTTTATGGTTTTTCATTGGGCTTAAATTGGTAGAAACCCTAGGGTTTTTTACTTCCTATTCACAAATGACAGACAAACAGGGTTACACAGGACCAAGACTCCATCAGTCCAAGTGCTATTTTCATATTCTTCCTTCCCCGTAAGGTATTGAAACGATGGAGTCTAAAGACAGGAAAGGACTGTACCTGAGACAAGGGTTATACAGTGGGAATTCTGTAGCCTTTACCAAACACCTGGCATGCAAAATTGATAACGTTTCAGTCTGGCGCTTAAATCCATCCCTATGCCTGTCTTCATTCATCAGCACCTCCTCATCAAGGGGTTTTATGAAATATTCCATTTTTTCCTTCTTTGGGTAATCTTTTTGACTTGTGCTTTTAATATTTAATAATTACCTACACATGATTTAACCCTGCTACAAATGAGATTTCAAGTCAGCATCTGCTCTAACTTCGTGTTACTCTGAGACTTCAAGTTACTGATGACATACATATGTGACTTGTTTTGCCAAGTCTTCATACTCCAACAGCACAGCTTCAGAAGTAACTTCCACTCTCTCCCTCCTCTCTCCTTCTCACATGTGTTTGTTCACAATGTATTCTGTCCCTTCCATCATTTTTTTTCTTGTTCAGGCATCAAAAATAACTTATTTAACTTGATAACATATTTTATGTCCAGCTCAGCAGTCTTGAGATGGATGATGCTTTTTATTTATTATTATTACCGTTGTGTGAACACCTGAAGATAAGATGCATGCCTCATTCACACAAAATACTGGATAGAATTCCACTCCCATTGAAACCACAGGAGCTCTCAGCACTGACTTCAAGTAGGACAGGCTTTCGTCATCATCTTTGTCACAAGCTGTAGAATGTTGGGTCTTGGTTTTCTAAAACTAACTTTATTTATTTCCCTGTTTTGTCTTAATCAAAGCGAAGTGTTGAAACAAATGACCAGGAAGCCCTCAGTGACAGGGACGAAAGGTGAATCTATCTTAAATGGTAAGATGGTAAATGGTAACAGGCAACACCATCTCCCTGGTGTTGCCCGTTCACTCAGACAGAATTTCCCTGATGTTGCCCATTCACTGCACACAAAGGACCAGCCTTCCCATGCTTTGTTTGACTGGTGATATGGGCCATAAAATCAATAAACCAAGATAAATTTGGAAAAAAAATCCTCTTTTTTTATTTTCTTCCACAGAAAGGAAAAGCAGACTCAAGACTAAAAATTATTATCACTCTCCAGTTATCCAAAAATATCTCCCAAAATACAAGACGTGTTAAGTGTTTAATACCTTTTGAACTTTCCTTTGAGCTTTCCTCTGTGGTTAGGGCCTTCTGAGCCTGCAACGTAGCAGCTGACAGTGATTAAGTTTCTGTATGCACACACAGTTCAAACTGCACTTAGAAAAGCCACATTTGGTCATTGTTTACTTAAGTTTGCAGCAACAAATACAGATGCCTGGATTTCGATGTACACCTGGCATTAATCAGCTGCTGCTGCTATTTCACAGCTGCCTCCAAGCAAGGCAAAATGCTGGAGTGGAAATACAATTTCAGAGTAACCAGAAATCTTTAAGGGACCCACATGGAGCAGGGGGACCTCCCTTACAACATTTGCTTCCAGCTTGTTTCAGCCTTCAGAGGTTTTTTTTCTGAGTTAAATCCCTCCTTATATGAAGAGATCTACAGTTTTTCAGATGAAATGTGTGTGTATATACGTATGTATGTATACATGCTTTAAGAATCTGCACAGATCCTGCTTAAAACTCTAAGGACCCACACTAGATATAACCAGAGGTCAAGGAAAACTGAAAAGGCAGGATCAGTAATACTGCAGTGGTGCCCACCTTTTCTATCCCACTGTGGGAGATTTCCAGTGCTGGAGGTGTCATACCGCCTTCATCAATCGGCCCCAGGGATAACACATCAGAGAGGTTTAAAAAAAAAAAAAAGTTCTAATTCCTAGCACAATCTCATTTTATTTACTTCGATCTCATCTATTCCTGTTGTTGCTGGGCACGAGGACAGCCTATTCAGAGGACAGGAGGACAGGAGAGCCAGCTCCAGCTGCTGTTGGGGAACGAGCAGGTGCCCCGGCAACCCGTGCGCAGCCATCCATCACCCATTCCCGCGGCACTGTGGCAAGCACCGACACAGCGTGCTGCTGCCTAAGTGGGTCACTTGTTGCAGGCACATGCTACCTGGGCCCGCAGCATCTTTCCAGCCTGCCTGCCGCTGCCAGATGGAGTTTAGGATGTTTGGCTTTCAGCTGCGAGCCCCAGTGGGGATTTCCCACCTTTGCAATGTCTTTCTCTCTCAGCCATGAAATATTCTTGCGCTGAGTTCAGCAGAAGCACTCAGGCTAAGAAGGTCCTTCCTCCAGGCCAGACCCCTTCCTTTTAGAAAATCCTTTTCTTTGGGTATAAATTAGCCAGTTTGTTTGGGTTTTAAGTTTTCAAAGGTGTTGCAACACCAGGCGTATCTGAGAGGGCAGTGCTGAGGATTCAGGCTCATTAAGCAGCAGCAGTTGTTGATCATCAGCTGCATGAGGTATCGGTAGCATGTACGGGAGGGAAAACAGGCATTTGTCAGTGACAGGTTTTGCTAACAAGGTCTGACATATGTATTTATCTGTTCTCTGGTTAGATAGTGAACAATGTGTGAGTTTTAATGAATTTACAGTATTTCTGACAATAGCTAGGAAATGAAAACTGAATTTAAAAAGATAGCAAAAGAAGAAACACAACCCAATTCCTGAAGGTCTTCAGCCTGAATTTGAAGAAGATAAATTCAAGTCAAGCCAGTCATATATATCTTCCTTAGTGAGCATATGTATCTAATGTAAGAATAAGGATAATTTACCCAGTTCTTTCCATCTAGATTGTGGAGATCGCATCTTCTTGATGCATAAAAATAGATGTTGCTTCTTTCATTTTATGGTCATTCTAAACTACAATTATTTATTTTTGTGTGCCAGAGAAACCTACAACTTCAGATACTTACAGACACTGATGAGGTTCCCTCTTGGTTGTCTCTTCTTGAGGCTGAACAGGCCCAGCTCCCTCAGCCCATCCGTGTAAGAGAGATGCTCCAGCCCCTTAATCACCTTTCTTTCTCTCCCCCAGACCCATTCTGGCAGCTTCGTGTCTCTCATGTCCTGAGGAGGACATAACTGGACAGAACACTCCAGATGTGGCCTCGCTAGGGCTGATTAGAGCAACAGGATCACATCTCTCAACCTGCTGGCAATGCTCTTCCTAATGCAACCCAGGATACCATTGGCCTTCTGGGCCACAAGGGCACAATGCTGGCTCATGTTGTCCACCAGGATCCCCAGGTCCTTCTCCACAGAACTGTTTTCCAGCAGATCAGCACCGAGCTTGGGGTTATTCTTCTCCAGGTGCATTTGCTTTTGTTGAACTTCAGACAGTTCTTCTCTGACCATCTCTCCAACCTGTCGAGGTCCTTCTGAAAAGCTGACCAGCACTCTGCGGTATCAGCCAGTCCTCCCGGCATTGTGTGAAGCCTTCTCTTTTCCAGACTGAACAATCCCAATTCTCTCAGCCTTTCCTCATAGGAGAGGTGCTCCATCCCTCTAATTGTCTTGGTGGCCTCCTCCGGACTCGCCCCAACAGGTCAGTGTCCTTCCTGTGATGGGGACCCCAGAATGGGATGCGGCACTCTACTTGTAGTCTCATGAGAGTGGAGTAGAGGGGCTTGGTCAGAGGCCGGCCTTGTCAGTGAAAACCAATACAAAGAAGGCATTCACTAACTCTGCCTTCTCTGCATCCTCTGTTACCAGGGTCCCCTCTTCATTCAGTAACGGATGCACATTACCCTTTGTTTTCTTTTTGTTATGGATATATTTGAAGAAGCTATTCTTGCCGTTCTTGACATCCTTTGCCAGATTTAATTACAGAAGGGCCTTGGCCTTCCTTGTCTCATTTCTACTTACTCTGACAACCTTTCTATATTCATTCCAACTGGCCTGAGCTTGCTTCCATCTCCTGTGTGTTTCGTGCTTATGCTTGAGTAATGAAAAAAGTTTTTTGTTCATTCATGCAGGTCTCTTGCCCACTTTGCCCAATTTCTTGCTCATCAAGATACATAATGCTTGAGCCTGGAGGAAGTGATCCTTGAACATCAACCAGCTCTCTTGCACCCCTCTTCTTTGCAGGACCCATAGAATTCTTCTAAGATCCCTTCAGCTCTCCTGAAGTCCATGGCTGCAACCTTATTTCTGTGCTGCTTCCTCCTCTCTCAGTGCTGAACTCCACAATCTCATGGACGCTGCAGCCCTGTTTGCTGTCAGGTAGTAACCCTGGCACTAATTTGTGTGAGTAGCACAGGGTGTCACTAGTCCGGAGCACTGCAGGTGGCTGCAGTCAGAGTATCGTTTAAAGCCCTTTTGTGTAGGTTTATGTGACACTCAAGGCAGTCTTCCCCCAGCTGAGCTCGCTAGCTTTGGACCCAGGTGACTGGGACCCCATCAAGCCAGGATCAGTGAGCAAGCTCTTCTCACTGAAAATTTGTCTGTGCACAGCAACTGTGGTGATTCACATGGCAAATATACTTGGCAGGTCCTCAACCTAGCTGAGCAGCTGCTGAGTTACTGGGATGGAGGGTCAGGGTGCTCAGTCCCGCTGCTGAAAGGCATCAGAGTCTGCAGGCACTGGCATGGTTATCAGTCTGGCCACCACGGCAGCCCTAATTGCCTCTTCACACCAGGGGTTAGCTAACCTTTGCCACTCTCACTGGCATCCAGGAGGGCTGGTGAGCCCAATAAAACACAGTCTGACAGAGCCTGACTCTTCTGCAGCTGCTGCTGAGGCACTGCATCTTCTGGCATGGGCATCTTCCTTGTGGAAGGAGATATGCTTGACAATGGAGACACCATTTACTCTCTTTAGTGTCTTCTTACCCCTTTTTCTTCAAAGTCAGGATAAGCTCTCAAACTAAGAGGAGGCAGAAAATTTTGTGTTATGGCAGGCATGATATAATGGAGCATGCTGGGGATACTAGATGCCTGGGAATATATCCATTTAGTACAGAATGTCTTGTACGTTTTTAGATAGCAAATGAATGAGCCATTTCTCTGCCATTTTCCAATTACCAACACAAGAGAAATTTATATGTGTGCCTGTCCACACATTTAATCTCTTTAGACTTAAGACAGAGAGATGATGAACATGGACTACAAGAGGACTATTGGTATGAGAGCCCAGTTCCACTATGATGCTGTGGGACATTCCTTGTCTTATGACCTACATTTTTGAGAAATAAATATACAATAGGCATGTGGCTAACTTATCTTCATAAACACCTTTCTTTTGTGCGGTCTTTACTATGCCAGCGGCTGTTGGATTTTACATTGCCTAAAAAACCCATCTTTAAATCTAAACATAAGACATTTAAATTCTCTGGTTTAATTTTTTTTTAGCTGCCTTTTTCTTTCCAACAGGCACCTTCGTCCCTGCTTCATAGAGATGAAGGGTATCCCTCACAAAGGGCTAAATTTCTGTCTGAGGGCCAGTGAAATGTCTGTGCTTTACAGCTGAGATAAGCCCTTCTCCTTCTGCATATCTTTATAAATTATTATCTGCATTCATCCATGGGTTAGAATGCTACTAGGGATTTAAAGCTTGTACAACATGTTAAGGGCCAATTGCAGTTCACTGCTACAACAGTCTATTAATTATTAGTATTTGTGACATTGAAATTTAGAGACAAAACTAGATTAATAATTTCACAATTTTCTGTAAACACTAGGGAAATTAAATGTTCATCCTAGTAGATACCTATTGATCTAGACATCACTATTTTATTCAGATAGGATAGTTATCTCAATATTCAGATGTTTTACTATAATGGAAACAGAGTTGGAAAAAGTAGATAATTTTAAGCATGAGCTTAAAGGAGCTTATCAGTTATCATAAATCATGGAACAAATTATAGTCTCATATTGAAAAAAATAAGATGCCAAAGACAGCAGGAGAAAAATTAATCATCTCAGTTAACTTCAGATATCTGGAATGTAGGTACTCCCATCTGAACTAGTCACACCAAGAGCCCTTTGTAGTCAATGGAGGGAAAGTTGGCCTTTTGAGTCTAGCAAATCCTCTCCTTTACTAATCTGTCTTAGAAATTCATGTTTCTCTCTGCAGGCCATCAAAGTCTAGACAACCAGTTCAAATATTGTCATTTCCACTGCAAACATCTCCTTTTGGCCAGAGAAATACTACCTTTGGAGTTTACACTGGTTAGTGATCTAAAACAGTTCAGAGTATAACTGATAAGAAAGCATCTCTGCAGTCCCTGACCATTTAGGTCTCTGTGCAGAAGCAAATATAGTAACAATAGTTTTATTGCTGTTGATGTTTTTATAAGTCATATTTCCTGGTAGAACTGTTAACATGCATTTGGAGTACACTATACCTTTGCCATCATTTTGAACTTTTTCTTAATGCTTAATGTTTATGCTTCATCTAAAGAATTTTAGGCTTGTAAGAGGGTCAGGTTCTGGGTTAGGGTCAGTGAATGCAGTGCATTTTTAAACGTACAGAGTCCGATCAGTGTACTTAAGAGCTTCAGTACATCATTTTGCAATCACGTATCTCAGAAATAATTTATACAATCAATTAAAGAGCATTATCAAGGGATGATTTGACAACTGTTGCCATGCCAACCAATGAAGTAGAAAGCTCCTCAGCGTTTAAAGGCTGCACCTGGTGATAGATATAGCAGATTTTGAGGACTCAGACAGAATCGCAGATGTCCAAAGGTGTGGAGGGAACATGATTTAAAGCTTGATGTTTTTCCATTTTTACTGGCGAAAGGGTGTTGATGGCATGTTGTTCACTTTCTCATTAAAATTCTGTCATTTTTCACAAAGTGTTCTGCGTTCAGGGCTGAAAATTGAAGTGAGAATGCACTTTACAGACTGATAAAATATGATAGCAAAATGGATGATGTTCATTTGCAGGCTGAATTAATTAAAAAAAAAAAGAGTTTGTGTCAGTGCATTTATGAAAAGCCCGTTAATCAAACATAACTTTACCAGCCTTAATGGACACATCTTAAACACTCCTGCATTAATATTTAAAATTCCAGTTAGCAAATGGCTCCTGGTTCATTGAGCTAAAAAGTAATTAGAATAGGTCATTACAAGAATAAAACAATACAAGCTGAAAGTACATTTTCTGTTGGCAACAACAGGTTGGGCATTGGCTGCTTAGTATTGACATTTGTGCTCACATCTTTACCTATAGAGTAGCTCCACTCTTAATGAGAAAATGAATTCTGCAAAAGGAAAATTTCCTCCTGTCTTCCTGTGGCATCTTACACATTCTCACATCTACAAGAATTAGGGTTAAAACTTCTGGTCCGTGTTAGTTTGGAGGCTGGAGCATGCTCGCTGTCATACTTGCATTATCATGGTTATACCTGTGAATCTCAGAACAGCAGTTTCAGGTGTGCAGTAGGATACTGTAGCCCAGGTTACTGTAGCTTCAATTTCTTATGATGAACTCGTTGAGGTCTGTGGCACTTACCTTGGATGAGCTCCTTTGAAATGCAAATAAAGTCATCTGTGTGCAGAGACATCAGGGAATGGTTTCTCATGAGAATGGAAAACTTCCTTAATACCAAATTCTCACTACAAGTTACTTCCCAGAGAAAGTCCAGAATTATCAATATGAACTATTTCTGGGATGTTCCTCTTGACCTAAATCCAATGAAAACTATTGGAAATGTTTTCTGTGACATAGGTAAGCCCATTTCTTTGAATAGTTTTGCTATATAAACTGCTGAAGCTTGCCTTAAAATCTGTTACACTCAACTGACTTGATCAAGGAAATAATTGGGGCAGTAAATTCTTGGTCTTTTTCTTCTTTTCTCCCCCTGACCAAACTGTATATCCTCTATTTCTGCACTCAGTAAAAACATCAGTTTTGCAAAGTTAGCATCCTGCTTGCAAATCCAAACAGGTAAAAATGAGAGATGAAGGACATTCTCCTAAATATACAAATACAAAAAGATGTGTGGAAGAGAGCTTCTGGGTCCCAAGTTGTTCCCTGCTGTCATAGACGCCTGCATCACAGCATCCTGCCCCATTTCACAGGGCTGTGGCAGCCCTTCTTTCAGGCAATTTGAGAACCAAACTCCCTTTATGATTTTAAGCATCTCCTAATTTCCCATCTTAATTTATTCACAGCTATGTTGTGAGATAAGCTATTACATGCATTTTCATGGTCCATCTCCTACCATCATTGAACCATTCCCTCTGGTATTCTTTGATCTTAAAAACTGACCATGAAAACATATTACTTGGTGGAATAAACCTGTGGGATATTCACTTGAAAATAATACCTGACATAATATCAGGGGCTGCAATTTTTATGACAGAATTATCCCTTTCTTTTAGGTCTAGTGTTTTTGTATTCATACCCTTTCTTTAATTATTTTTGGTTTGTAGATGATTATTTAGCAGACTCCTGACCAGTTTACAAAAGGTGTAAATTGCTACCATTGGCTAAATAGAAGACCCAACAATATAATAAATATGAATAGCATGTCCAGACTGAGATGTTATTTGTGTTGTCTTGCTGATTTGGAGAACTGGTTCCTATTACTGTGAATTACACAAATGCCTGCTTGTCTAGGCCACTCCATTATCTTCTGTGGTGCATCTTTTCATGCTGCACCAGAACAAGTCCTGGCATTTCAGAGACAAAAAACAAAACTTTGTTCATATTTTAATGCACTTGGTGAGGTCTCAGATCCTTACTTGCCTTTGACAGGATGGAAAGCCTTTGGTGATGTTAGCAGATGTGGTATCTTGATGCAGTTTGTAGATGCAAGTTCAAGAGGTGCACCAAAGTTCTGTCCCAGTCACAAGCAGGTACACAGTAAGTTGGGATGTGGATGCAGTATTAGTTGTGTTCTTCCTCTCACTGGGATTAACTACAGCTACTTGTTTGCCTTACACCAATGGGCCATCCTCTGTGCATGGACAGAAGAGCGGAGATATAAAAGCAAAATTGAGGGATTTTTTTGCCAGGAATAAGCTTACAGTTCTCTCCCATTTGCAAGGTCTCAAATCTGCCCCTTAGGTTTAGGCTTCAGTCCCAGGCTTTCCTTAGAGCTACTCTAACATCAGTGGAAGCCTCAAAGAGAAAGCTTCTATATGGTCTTCGGGCAGCAGAGCCTTATTTTCCCTTTCTCTTTTTTTATGGGGGAAAACCCCATGAACATCTCACCAAGAGTTCAGCTGCTGTGAGAGCTTTTTGAATATTCCTGATTTCTGGCTTTGTTTGAGGATTTGAGCCTTAAAAGCAGTTTCTCAGTTCCCCCAGATCATGCAGGTCTGCATGGGGAGGCTGGATGCCCTCCTCTCTGTGAAAATGTCAGTATTTCCCATGATGTCTGCAGCCTCCCAAGCCCACAGGAGACAACCCTACCAGTACCAGAGTGTGGCTTGTCTGCCTGCCTGTTTGGTACAAAAAGAAAAGCAACTTGTGTGTTTTAGCATGATTAACTTTGCTAGAAATTATTTTCAATCTTCAAAGCTTGGTCTTTGGAGCTGTCACAGGCTTTGTACAAGCCTTTATTCTGTGTTAAGCACTGGAGTTGCCTCAGTCAGCAACCTGGGGTGTAGTGGATCTCTCAAGGCTGGAAGTATATGGAGGCATCTATTCATCCACTTTTGGTCTACATCATCTCTTTAAATGATGCTTACTGGCTTTGTTTCAGAGCTTACACATATTTTTGAAATATTCCTTTATCCTGGTTTTAAATTCCATTTCTGCATCTCAAATTAATATTCCTTTAAAAATTTCAGACCAATCTTGCCTCATGAGAGGGGTCTAAACAGTGGGCTGCAGTCTCACTTTTTGTGCTTTCCTAATCCACAGAAACATGGTTTCTCTGCTGCATGGTGACATGGAAGCAGAGTTGGAGAAAATCCTGTTCAGCACCCTATGGCTTAAAGTTTATGTGCTCTCCTCTCCAAGAGACAATATTGTTTGTCGTCACACAGGCTGAAGACGGAAGTGAAATGTCTGTGCTGTCATGAATGACTGTCCTACTTCCTTGGCTATTCTAGAAAGACAAAGGGCTGCAAAGCCAGTGCTTGGTCTTGAAAGTCACAGTGTCTCCTGTGATTTCTATGGCATGAATTTGTTGATGAATATGAGCCATTTTATAAGAACATGTAGTTCCCTACTTGTCTGTTCCTTAGTGCCTTGCTCCTGGTGGTCTTGATGGGTCAAGGAGGCAGTTAGCTGCTCTGACTGGCTATTTAGAAAATAACCCATATGCAGAATGCCAAGCCCATATGGAGTTTCTGTGTCCATAGGATTATCTAGCAGCCCAGCAAAACTTCTGGGTCCCAACTTTAAATTTTGGGCCTTCAAGTTCTACATATGTCCTGCTTCACCAATTTACATCCCTACTGACCTAAACCGCGAGTGCCGCTTGCTGGCAGAAACAGGCTTGGAGTCATCTGTAAACATTTTTGTGTTGTTTAGTTTCAGGAGAATTGGGGAAACTAAACATTACATTTTTGAATCAGCACTCGGGTTTAAAAAATGCATTGACTTCCAGTTTTCTGAAGATCTTTCAGCTCGTCTGTCTTGGTTTTGCATTACGGTATAGGAAATGCATCCATGTGCTCACATCTCAAATCAGAGATGGTAACAGCTTACACCATTCCAAGTCTGTCACCATATCTACCCATACAACAGCATATTCCTTCCTCTTTTTACAAACTGTACCTCCACAAACAAGATTTTTACCTAGCCTTCAGTTTCAAAAGAATAACACTGTGCTTCCCTAGAACAATTAATCAAGACACAAAAAATAATTTGGAGAAACTAATCTAACAAACACAGTACAGATGCACATAGTCTACTGTTATTTATATTTTGTGACAAATAAAGCTACCAAATAATAATCATTAACCAAACGCCTTCATTTCTGCAATCTAGCACAATATGCATAACAGCATATCTCAAAAAAGTTCGCATCTTGGGCTGCTTTTGCATTTAAAAGCAGCATGTGAAAGGATTCAATTAACGTCCTTATATCTCATAAGTTTCTGATAATTGATATGAGCTGTAAGGGCTTTATGGATTGCTGGTTTGATAATTCACTGGCAGCTGAAGTAATAAAGGATATGATGGAAAGAAGGCCTCATAGCTGCCTTGCAGAGCGCACTAAATGATTGAACCCAAAGAATAATAGGGATGGAAATGGCTGTGTTCATTCATGGATAATATATGACAGGAGTAAGGCAAGCAGCAAGTTAGCAGATGACTCAGCCAAGCATCTATGACTGAACAAAGTGTGATTCTAACCTTCTGTCATTGAAAATATATTTAATGGAAACATTATCATTCTGATATATTGCTTGCTAAGATAAGACATGTTTATAGTACAGTTGCCCTGTGATGCTACTATATAGGACTAGTTTTTGGCACACTTGCTCTTGCTGAATTGTACTTCAGCCCAAAATAAATCTACTCCTCCCAGAAAAAAAGACTATTCAAAAAGAGCAAGTGAACCAGAAGCTGGTCCAAAGTTGGCTGGGGCTAAGTATCACCAGATAAATATAAAGGAACCTATTAATTTTTAATACACAGAGAGGAAGATCTCTATAAACACTGAGGACCACATGTAAGGTTCTTCCTTTGTTATAACTCTTTCAGCCTTAAAGTAGAGCACTGGACAATATGATTTATTTTTTTAATTAACAAATATGAATGGCCACATGCCTCAGATGCAGATCAAAGAAGTGGGATGCTGAAGGCATGGATTAAAGTTAGCTGCCTTTTCCTTGTGTCTGGGAGAGCTCGGTTTGTAACACTTTTATTGGTACGAGCACTCAGGTGTTCAGCAGCACAATAGAGCACAAAGTCTGGAGTGTTGTATTAAAGTGAAACTTGCTGAAGAGAGGGGGAGGAGGATAAAAATGAAGCATGATAATCTCTAGAGCACATTATACATGTATGCTGGTCAGGGATGGCTTGCAGCAACTCTGCAGTACTGTGCAGCAGTGCCCTGCCAACAGAATTCATGCTGAAAACATATGTTCTTCTGCTCAAACCAGCTTTTACTACATCTGGAAACCAAGAGTTAGAGGGGGAGGGAAAAATAAGGCAGCAGCATATGTAATTCTCTTCTAAGAGAAACCATTCATTTGTTCATGAAAGTAATCTTTCTCCTTGTATTGCCAGCAGAAATTCTCACAAAGTTCTGGAATGGATATTTAGAAGCTGGACAAAAAAAATACCCAGACATTTATGACTTTTTCTGAAGTAAAGTCACATCTTGATATCAAGAGCAATCTTATTTAGCAAAAAGTGGAAAACTTGGCAAAAAAATTGTTTAAAATGACTGCAAGACTTGTAAAACCCCCAGAATAACTCTGTTTTGCAGTCAGAAGCCTGGGAAACAAAAAACAGATGTTTTGCCCAGCCTCACTTAGTCAGGCCCCTCCCTGCTATGCAGACAGCTGTACCACATGTCTTTTCTGAGAAAGAAATGGTGCTTTCCTTTGGCACTTCTGCGTCATTCTCACTGACCAGCCAGACACTGTCGTCAGATGAAGACAGCTTCTGTCATCCTTCCCGCTACCTAAGTCTGTGGGATCTCCTCAGGACTGAGCAGCTCTGTGCTTTGAAAAATAGAAGCACTAGGTACAAATTTTAGCAAGCCTTGGTTGTTCAGTCAATTGCTGGGGCCACTGAAGTCAGAAAGCCCTCTTCGCTGTAATGGGTGGTGGCAGCAGAGCTCTCAGTTTGCACCCTGAACAATGCACACATTATTAGAGCTAATGGCAGTACACGTAATAATATAGCCTTGAGGCTGCAGCTCGGGAATGCCACAAGAGCAGATTGTTTTATTTTTGTTCATGGGAGAAAGTGTAGTGAGTAAGAGGAAAATCACTTGAGCAGAGGCTGAGCTCTCCCTGCTGGGTTGTTTAAGAAGGGAGGGGTGAAATCAGGGACTTCTGTCTCCAACTGATTTTTGGGGGAGTTTTAAGACATTATGTTGACTCTGGATCCTCCATTTCACAGAACCATAGAATCAAAGAATCATAGAATTGTTTGGGTTTGAAGGAGACCTTGAAGATCATCTAGTTCCACTCCCCCGCAGTGGGCAGGGACACCTTCAATTAGACCACATTGCTGAACACCCGCAGCCTTGAACACCTGCAGGAATGGGGCATCTGCAACTTCCCTGGTCAACCTGTTCCAGTGCCTCACCACCCTCACAGTAAAGATTTTTTCATCATATATAATCTAAAACTATTCTCTTTCAATTTGAACCCATCCTTGCTTGTCCTGTCACTACGTGCTCTTGTAAATAGTCTTGCCCATTCTTTTCTTTAAGATCCCTCCAGGTACTGAAAGGCCTGTTCCGGTACTCATACACCCTCTGGGTGACAAACCTTTTTCTAATATCCAACCTAAACCTCCCCTGACAAAACTTCAGACCATTCCTCAAGTTCTGTCACTGGTCATCACAGAGGAGAGACCAGTGCCTGCTCCTCCTCTTCCCCTCTTGAGGAAGTTGTAACTGCAATGAGTCTCCTTAATCTTCTCTTCTCCAGACTGAACAGACCAAGTGCCCACAGCCACTCCTCAAACAGCTTCCCCTCAAGGCCCTTCACCATCTTCATTGCCCTCCTTTGGACACTCTCTAATAGCTTAATATCTTTCTTATATTGCAGTAACCAAAACTGCACACAATATTCCGGGTTAATGTCCTTCCTGTGGTGGACACCCCAGAGTCGGATGCAGTACTCAAGGTGGGGTCTCACAAGAGTGGAGTGCAGGGCCAGAATCACCTCCCTCAACCTGCTGGCCACACTGCTTCGGATGCAGCCCAGGACACTGTTGGTTTTCTGGGCTGCAAGTGCACATTCCTGGGTATGTCCAGTCTCTCATCCACCAGCACCTCCAAGACCTTCTCTGCAGGGCTGCTCTTGATCTATTCATCCCCAACCATGTGTTGGTACCAGAGGTTGCCCCAACCCGGGTGCTCTGTCTTGTCAAACTGCATGAGGTATTTAGGTGCTGCCTTACCCTGAAGGCACATGATGCCTCTAGCTTGATATTTTGGAATGTTCAGCTCACTGACTGGGTGATGGGGGCACAAATCTGCATAGGTAGAGATGAATGTTTCATTTGGGGTTCATCACCTCCTCTCCTCAGTCCTCTAAAAACAGTTGGGGGTGGTGGAGCTCCTCATCCCTATCTTTGTGTGGAAGTGCTTGTTTAAGCATCTTTCTCTTGGGAAGCCATATGTGTGAATCCACAGTGCTCTCCAGCATCGAGGATTTAGCATCCACTCTCTCTGGGGATAATTCCTTGGAAAAACATATGGTTATGTCATGTGGGCAGATTGCTGCCTTGCATCTGAATATCTGTGGGCCATAAAACTTGGTCAAGGGAAGGAAGTTTCAGAATCTGACCCTAAAAATCTACAAAGTAAATGTTAAGTGAGGCTGTGCCTCTAGCCTGAAGTTACTGTTTTAAGGTTGCATTTCCATGAAAAAGCTTCTTTTTGCTGAATAACTGATGGTTGCTTTTCAGTTGACCAAATATAACATTATTATTTTGAAACAGATGGAAATCTTTGAAGATAACCAAAAGAAAATGGTACTATCACCACAACAAAGAATAGTCTGATTATCTAAAATTATCTAAATACTAATATCATTTATAAATCATTCCAGAAAGACAGGCATTAAAAGTTTAGGAAACTCCTAAATTCACTAGGAAGTAGAGGCAGCTAGACCTCTGGCAGTCTCTTAAAATTATTAAGGAAGAAAAGCAGGTTCACCTTGGAGTGGAAGGCTTCTATAATGGGTCAGATTAACAAGGCATTCTAATAAGCTTTTAACAACAGCAAGATTTGAGAATAATGAGGTATTTTAACTATACAAGAGGGAAAATGGAGACTAGCAAAATGGAGACTATTCAGTCACTCCTTGGAAGACAATTTTTGATAAGGAAGATGAAACAGTAATTTTTTTTTTTCTGTTTTGATCCTGACAATAGAGAAGGAGATGTTGAGAATATAAAGGTAAAACACAATTTGCATGAGAGTGAACATGAAATGATGAAGTTTATGGTCTTCCTAAAGAGAACGAAAAAAATGAAACGCAAGAAAGTAAACTTCAGTAACTGCAAAGGATTGATAGGCAAAGTCTTGTGAAAGGCACTTGAAGGAAAAGATGAAATAAGCTGGAAGCTTCTCAAATAATCAGAGCAAGAAAACAGCCGTAGAAAGATACAAATTCAGCAAAATCATGAGCTCTGCACTGATCTCACACCCAAGAGGAAATATAAGAAGTAAACGGTAGGTGAGATTACTGGAGGTGGGTATAAAAGAACTCAAACATGTAAGAACAGAGGCATCAAGGACAAGAGGAAATCACTACACGTTTGTAGCAAGGAAAAGACTGGTGGAGTGGGGAACATTACAAATTAAGGTCAAAGTGTTTAATTTTTTTTTCCCATCTATTATCCCTCTAGCAGTGATCGGTTAATGTCATTAATTCCAAGGACAAAAGACCGTAATAAGGAAAGAGCAAACCGGAGAGGAATTAGACTCACCTTTACAACTGGCTGAGCTTCCATGTCTGACACAAGAACATCTCTGACTTGTCAGCAGTTACCACTGAGGCCTTGCAGGGAGCAGCTGGGTTACCAGGAGTCTGGAAAAGGTCAGGAGAAAGGAAGGGGCAATGAAAAAAACAGAGAAAGTAGAGTCAGAGGATCACAGGGTTGTCAGCTTAAATGCAGTCTCCGAAAAATTCTTCACAAATAAACAAACAAACTTTTTGGGAGGAACTGAAAGGTGAAAAGGTTAATATCCAGCTTGTATCTACCAAGTACAAAACATTTGAAATAAGGGGAGAAGCAGTGGATAGTAACTGTCTTTGCATTAATCAGGTTTTGACAGTTTCACATGCCTCACAATCCCACAAGAAAGCATTATAATCTATAGGTTGTTTGCAGGCAGTTCTGGTTCCTCAACCCACAGGTCAGTTGGTGAAGGTTTGCTCTCAAAGTGAATGAATACCTTGGACAGGATGATGCTGGATGCTAGTCAGTTTCATCCAAAGCAATCACTATCTGGATGGTGGGAAAGGAGACATGCTTGATAAGTCAGCAGATGATACTGCTGGGAGGAGCTGCAAACACATTGCAGGAGTGCTTTAGAATTCAAAGTGCCCTTGGGAAACCAGTGAAATGGCCTGGAAAACACACAAGATGAATTTCCACAGTGAAAATGCAAGGTGCTGCACTTTGACAGGATTGATCACAAAGCTGAGGTTGGTGAGAACAAAATTAAACAAAGCTGTGTCATGAAAAAGGCAAACATTGTGTATAAAAAGTAGAGTTGAAGAGAGATACTTGGAGAAATACTATTTATTTTTTCCTCAGCAATGGCTGTAATTTGAGATGTATGTGGACAAAACTGAGAATGTCCAAAGGAAAGCAACAAAAGGTCTAAAAAAGCATAACCTTGGAAGAAACAGTGAAGGAATTAGCTTGGTGTGGTCTCAAGAAAAACAGAGAAGGGGAGGGGATGCTAAAGGCCTTTTAGTATATAAAGGCTGCTGTGAAGAGGAAAGGCGTAACCTGCCCTTTGCAACTACAGGGTATAGGTCAAGAAGCAGTGGAGTTCAGCTGCTGCAAAGGAAGTGTATAAAAATTTTCTGTGGCATTAGGGAAAACTTTCTAATGGTACAATTAGGGAAGCACTAGAATAGATTGCCTGGGGAAGTCATGGAGTCTCCATCACTGGCGGTCTCAACAATTTAGGCTAACATCTGTCAGGAACAACATACATATAACTGAACTGGCTAGGGGCCAGGGAAGTGACTACATGACCTCCTGAGTCCCTTCCAGACCTATTTTTCTCTCAGGAGCCTCCCTCCCTGACAATGCTATGTACTTTTGGTTTGAACCATTTGACATGCTGTTTGATTACTATTCTAGTTTCTTTGCACCTCTGTATATCAAGCTGTGTCCTTGTGGATAATTCCTAGCTTATCTGAAAGAGAAGTAATGTTTCACTTCAAATTCCTCCAGCAAACGTTAGGGATGCATCTGCAGCCACATTGTGTATCAGTGTTTTCAGAAGTTTAAATTTAGTCACTCCTCCGGACAGCCCCAGATCCTAAACCCAGTGGCACAAGAGGGGAGAGTGGCTGGAACCTAAACTACATGGAGGAGCAAGGAGCAGAGCTACAGCTCAGTGAGCTGCTATGCTCCACATAGGGAGATGAAGCAGTCAGAGCTCCTACGACTTTCCTCCCCCTCTCCTGAAAGACAGATATCTCTAATTTCCCACTGGCAAGGGAGAACTGGAGAATCAAGACACAGACCTGCCTTCTCTCCCTAGCTCACCCCAAGGCCGGTGCTCAGAGATGCCACTCAGAGCAGGCAGTGGTTACCTGGCAGTACCTGAGCACAGCCTGAATCATTAAGACTTTCAGGGTTGGATCTGCACCCTGCTTGGTTCCCCAGACCTGGGAAAATACTACCAAGAGCACCTGTCAAACAAAAAAAAACAAAGTGGAGGAGTAGGGAAGAGGTAAAGAAGATTTTTAATATTGCTCCTGTGGCTTGTATGATCCCAAACTCAGTTTACTAGACTTTCCAGTGTCCTCATAAGACATAGCAAAGAGCAACATTCTCAGAAAAAAAACCCCAGCTTTTAAAGTGCTTAGAAAGTACCTGACCTAACGGAAAGGAAAGCTGTTTAGCAGACCATTTACCTTAGTGTGATATTTTTAGCTGAGTTTAAAGTACTCTTTCGAGGTGGAAGAGTGCAGAAACCTGTCTGGTACTCTGTGGAGTACAAGTGGGCAGGGTCAGAAACCTGTGTCTCTCAGCACTCCTTTTCTGTGATATGGAGCGATAATGCCAGTTCTCATCTCTTCCCCAGAAACCTCAGCACTGGGTTTGTCTTGCATTTCGTCTGGTGTTGGCTGGTGGCACAGAAACACCTGCAGTCAGAGGCAGCAGAGAGAAGAACTTTAGTGTCCAAAGCTTGCATATAAAGGAAGGCAGAAGCAATGTTCACATATATATGAAGGAAGCATAATTCAGACATCTTTGAGATCTGGGGCCTCTGTGAAGCCCTGGCTAAACCTGGGGGAAAGAGAATGGGTGGTTGACAGTGAACCCCCCAAGATGTTATCAAACAGATCACCTCTCCTAGGATTTTGCTTTTCAACTATGTCTGTCCTCCTTTCATGTAAGCTGACATGATTTGCCCTCAGTCAGTTCTTGTGGTAGCTCTGAAATCCTCATTATATATTCCTCATTCATCTTCCCCTCATAGCCTCTGTTCACAGCAAGTATTCACAGTTGCCAGCTCACTGAAGGAAAAACTTGAGCATTCTGAATTTCCTGGTGTCCTCAGAACATAAAACTCCAAAATAATGTCATCTGACTCCTCAGGCAAACATTTTCGTTGAGAGAGATTGTGGTAAGTCACGTTTACATGCAAGAAGAAATCGCTGTTTGTGGTTGGCTTTAAACTGGCTTGGAGGTCAGCGGTGTATGGCTCCTACTCCAGGAGAGTTTTAATTTGTTTAATAGTTGAGCGAGTAGGTCTGAACACAGTCCTGGGCAACCAGCTCTAGGTGGCCCTGCTTGAACAGGTCAACCCCAACCATTATGTGATTATGTGTGATTCTGTGCCTCTTTAATTCCTGAGCCTTCACCTCCTAAAATAGTCTGTTTGTTTCTTGACTGGTGTTTCAAGTGTTGCTCTCCAACCTTGCACATTAGACAGGTCAAATAATAAACAGTTGACTGCGACCACCTGTAAAATCATATGAGTGATATGAGGAGCAGCTTAGGCTGCTCAGGTTGTTTAGTCTGCAAGAAAGGAGGCTCAGGGGAGGTCTTCAACTCGCTGTCTCTTCAACTACCCAAAAGGAGCTTATAGCCAGGTGGGGGTCAGCCTCTTCTTCCAGGTGACTTGTGACAGGACAAGAGGGCATGGACTCAAACTAAACCAGGGTAGGTTCAGATTGAATATCAGGAAGAATTTCTTCACAGAAAAGTTTGTTAATCATTGGAACAGACTGCCTAGTGGGTTGTGCAGTCATTGTCCCTGGAGGCGTTAAAGAAACAACTGGACGTGGCACTAAATGCTATGGTTTAGTTTACAGAGTGGTGGTCAAAGATTGAACTCAATGATCTTAAAGGTCTTTTCAAACCTAAATGTTTGATTCTATGATTCTGTAAATATCATGTGGCCCCAGTACCAGGTTCTCTTGTTTTGCCTACTGAAGTTGCTACATGTGACTGCTGAGTCAAGTATTCCAAAATGCTGAACACTAACTCTGCTCCACTCAGCTGTGAGGCACACCAATTTCTTGACAAGCAAACTAATTTTAGGAAATACAGAGCATTTAAAAGAGGAGACTTTGAAACTGTGGGGTGTTTTCAGACTTGGTGACAGCAAAGCTGCCAGTCGTGCTGCCATCCCACACGTGCAAAGACAAGAGACAGTCACTCAGAAAATGGTGTCTGTGCCTTACTCAAAACCTGCTGTTCTCCTGGTGGCATCAATGCTTTATTTAGGTCACTTTATAAAAAGGGCAAATTAAGCCTCAGGGCAGAATTGCATCCTTTGACTCTCTAAGCAGAGTCTGTTCTCATGTTGGAGTAAATGGTGATGGCTTTGGTTTGTTGAAGATAAGAGATCTTGTTATTATACACTTGAGTGTACTGCAATGGAAAGCAGGATTTGATCTTATATTAGAAACAAATAATCAAAAGTCTTTATACTGTTTCCTCAAGTTTCACTAGTTGAAAAAAAAACCAAAACAAAACCAAAAACAATCCCACCCCCCAAAATACAAAACAACAAAAACCCAAACCCAAACAAATGAAAACAAAACCAACAAAACCTGAAAGCAAATAAACAAAACCCAAACAAAACCCATGAGTAGGAATAATATTTTTTTTCTCATTTTATTGGTCTGCCCTCAAAGATCTCCACCAGCTTACACTGATTCCTCAATAAACAAAGACTTTCATTTACAGTAAGTCTTTTTTGGTGCCATTCGAAGGAATCTGCTGCAGAATTCAGCCTAATAGCACAAAAGACTTCCAATAGCAAAAATTCCCTATGGAGAAGAGTTTGTTAGAAACTTGAACAGCCAATATATAACTGAAGTTATGTCCAATTCTAGCTATAGAATACTAGTTAATTGAAGTTTACAAATACAGGTATCCCTTTTTTTCCCTTATTGTTTTCTTCATCTGTGTGGTTTAATCACAGCTTTAAGGATCTTTATGTCCCCTTTTTTTAGTTTATACATTCAAATATATAGCTCCACTTGCCAGAGTAAACAATATGTCACCCCCATGCAGCTGAAATCATTGTCCTGCTCGCATTACAAAAAGTCTGTATAACTCTGTTTTCCTCAAAATACTGTCAGGGAATTCTGTAAAGAACATCAGCCGTGTTAGGACACTTTCAAACCATATATTTTGAAGGTGGTTTTCTTTAACAGCCTCTGTGTGAGCTCAAGGCAAATTCTAATGGTGCCGGTAAAAAACACCCTACCAAACAAGGATGAAACCCTTGTGATTTGGTGCACTCTTTAGACACAGGGTTAATACAAGAATTCACTGTGAGAGCAGCCCATTTCCGTGGGTTGACCATACCCTCTGTTCCTTTGCCCAGTGCCTACCCGATGCCTCTCCCCTTTCGTCTCTGGATATCATCAGTGATACCAGCTGCCTTCTCAGCAGCAAATTGTGAACAATAAGAACAACTTCTTACTTTAGGTACTGCTCAAAAGCATGGCTTGCTTTCCCAGAAGAGCAAACAAGTACTTTTTTTCTTAGGTTTTGTTGGTTTCTGTTATTAAATCTATGGAAAAGAAAGACAACAGACCAGATTTTGTGCCTGTGTTCCTTTCCTTGCCCAAGAGCAGCAGTAGGAAATTTTCGTGATATTTGCAGGTGTGTCCTCGCATCCATAGGGCAGTAAAGATATTAGTTGTTGCAATGTATAAGTTAATGGCACTACCTAAGATAGAGCTACAGTGAATTGTTCAACAAAACATTTGTGATTTTTTTTTTTGTTAGTGAACAGCAGGTCACCAAACCTTGAACCTACTTCTAGGAAAAAGTTAGTTTTGTGGAGTCTCACTTGAAAAATGTCTTTAAGAAACAGGAACAGTAAGAAAGTCCTTACATCCCATCTTTTCAAAACAACATATGTTGTAATTTTCAGACTACCCTGATTTCAAAATTGAACTAATTTATACTCTTAAAAGAGTTTTAAAATGTAAATATTTAAAGCAGAATCAAAACTTTTTGAAATTATTAAAATTAAACTTTTTTATGAGGATGGCCATAAATTTGGTTTGGCCAATTGTTTTGCAGTAAATATTTGATATTTTTAAACATTCGTGTCTTCAGTTCAAATGGGACAAAAAAACTTACAGATGACATATGAAGATGAAAAAGAAAATTAGCATGGAGATGTTGTTACGTGCATACAATCCCTTGTGTTTGTTTCAATATTTGCTGCTATCTCAGGGTGAATTGAGAAGACTGAGGTAACTTTGAGACATGTATAAGAGATGTATGAAAACCCTATTAATTTTTATTATGCCTTGTGTCTGTCACTCACAAAGTCCTCTCTTTTTTAGGGACAGCATACTTTTTAATGCTTGAGCTGCCTTCAGTGAACTCCAGTTATATATCTCCTCTTAATCACTCTAAGTTATTTACAGGAGGATTTTTTCTTAATCTTGGAACGAAGGAATTTACTTGCCTTTGAGAAATATATCCTGGATTTTTTTCACAGTAACACCCTTTTTTTTTCACTCAGTCTGGATCTGTGTCCTATGAGTGGGCTATACCAAGTCTGAGAGCAGATAACTGCTTTTCTAACATGTCAGCAGCATATGTACATGTCAATCCATGTTACACAGGAAATAAGTGAACTGAGGAGTTTTACTGAATGAGCTCCATTTTACTGAGGAGCTCCTGTAATTTTCAGTTTCCATATTAACCAGAAAAATAAGACTCCTTGGGAAGTTTATAGCCTGAAGAGTGACAAATACTTGCAATGCACAGAGACATGGTTCCCAGATAGTCTTTTACTGCAGTACAGCTCTCCAGCCCACATGGCTTGCATCAGGAAAAGCAGACTGATGGCTACCACTTGGTACAAGGAGGGAAGAATGATTGGGACAAAAAGGGGTGAAAGCCTTCCTGAACAGTCTGCTGAGTGAAAACCTCTTCCTTCTACCAAGGAAGGGTTTCCAAGTGTATGTCACCCAAGAATGATTTGATTCCCCAGCAAGGTCTGTATCCTGGTTTCAGGGCATGAGCAGTGTCCATGCGTGCTAGCAGCTGTTCCTTGGAACCTACTCCCCCGCTTTTGCCATCCTTGGCAGCTCCTTTCTCACTTCAGCACAGCACGATGGACGGCAGCATCTCGTCACACCTACTCACAAGCTTGCCTAAAAGACATCCTCATGACATCATCTCAACATCAGTTTGTAGTGCAGGAACTTGTGCACTGCCTTCAGTCTCAAGAGCAGTCTTTTGCTTCAAGAAGAGATGGCTGAGAGGGGACCCAATGTCTGTAAGTATCTGAAGGGAAGGTGTCAAGAGAATGGAGCCAGGTCTTCTCGATGGTGCCAAGAAATAGGATAAGAGGCAATGGGTAGAAACTGTTGCACAGGGAGCTCCAGCTGAATATGAGGAAGAACTTTACTGTGTGGGTGGCTGTGCACTGGAACAGATTGCCCAGAGAGGTTGTGGAGTCTCCCTCACTGGAGATATTCAAGAACTTTCTGGACACAATCTTGTGCCATGTGCTCTAGGATGACCTTTCTTGAGCAGGGAGGTTGGACCAGATGTGTTCTCTTACAACCCTACCCATTCCATGATTCTGTGATTTGGCCACTGCTAAGTAGCAAAGCATTACCAAAGTATCATGGAGGAGGTCAACTGGTGTAGGGGTGGCTTTGTCAGATATGCACATGAGCAAACTGTACTCCTGGGCAGTGCTTTAGACAAGCAAAGACCCATTCTTCTGAATAATTTTATGCTATTCCTGTAAAATCAAAAGTCTTTCCAAAAATAACTGGCCAGTGACATTTTGTCTCAAATGCCTGCAAACTTGAAGTCAACTGCTAGAAAGAAATCCTGTTGCCTTCCACAGCACCCATGCCCAAAATGAAGACAGGTCAGTGTAACCAGAGGTAGCCCATCTGACAACTCATCTTACCTGAAGTTGTACCCCTATTTCAGGGGTTGAAATGTACTCTGAGTGACCTATTGGGGTTTTAGCACACAGTAACATTGGTTTAGTTGTGCATAGAGAGGGGGGAGCAGCAAGTGGCTGCATTTGTGCAAATGTCAAAGTATAGCTGATGTTTTCACAAGTCCATTTCTGAGCGACTCTCAGAATTCTCAGGAAGACTTTCCCAGACATCTAACAATATAATAATTACCACAAGTCTACTTCATGTAGAGAAGGATTCTCCTGAAAGAGGTGTTTTTCTCCCTTGCTGTTCCCTGGGACTTTCTGACTGCTCCCAGAGCTGTAATGAAGGTGAGAACTGAGACACTGAGAACATACTATATATTCTCTGTCTTTTATTAAAGCACATATGTATTGTCAGTTTATATTTATGTATTTCATAACATAAATGCACATGTTTCATTACAGTGTGAAGTATAATTTTAAAATATTAAGGATGTGAAGTACATCCAGCACAAGACATGACCCTGCAGGCATGACACAACAGTGCACAACTTCATCTTCCGAGCCTGGGAGACCTGCAGGTACAAGTGAGTAGGACTTGGGGGACAGGTGTCCCCATCAGGAGAAGGGCACTACCACTTCCTGGACTTGCTGCTTTTGAGGTCTCCAGGGTCATGCAGAATCTTCACTAGTGTCCTATTCCTGCATTGCAAAGAGTAATTAAACTTACAAAACAACAGTATTTTGTTTCTCTCTGTTTTTCTCCAAAACTCCTTAGCTGCGCTCTCTTTCTGGCTCACATTTTAAATGTGCCTTGGCAGCAAAAGCCTCAGCTTCTTTAATTTATTACCTCTGTTTATGGAATATGGATATTGGGCCAACTTTACTTCTTACATTAAGTGAATCAGTGCAAATGCAATCACTTTTGGACATCCACCGTATAAAATAAGCATATTTAGATGATCAAATAAGTGTTCCCATATGCATGTTGGCTGGTATTTCGTGCTGGTATAGCATTCTTATTTTTCTTATGTGGTGTCCTTTGTCTTCTTTCCTTCCCTTTTTGACTGCATTTGGTCAGTTATTCAGGAAAAAAAAATTACTTGCACCTTAAAAGAAATACTGTCTATTCAGCATATGGCATTTATAGAACTTCGGAAATTCTTTTGGGAGGCATGCTTCAGATTAGCGGTCTCTCTCCTTCGGGGATGGTTTTAATTTGTTAGCACTTTAGATCTGTAGTCTTGAGGTAGCTCCTTTTTCAGTCAATAAAATGGTTAGTGAAATGGGGGTAAAATATTATAATTGTGTTCTTCAAATCAGATTTTTATGTGGTTTTTTTTTTCCTCCTGGTATATAAATCTGTCATCCTGAGAAGAATTTTTCCTGTTTTCTTTTAATCTTTGGTGCATGTGCCAAGAATGATGATTTTAAACATGAATTACCACAGTGACTCAAAGTCAAACTGCTGGGAGGCTGTTACCCTGGGATGAGAAGGGAGCCAAAAGCATCCAGCTTTGACTCCAGAGATTCTGACTGAAGTCTGCCACCCTGTCTACAGCCTCACCTCTGCTCACAGCTCTTCCTCTGTTTAGTACCACAGACACAACACCAGGTGCAAAGTGCATTTATCCACCTTTACTCATCAGTGATGTACAGCCAAAGCCCTTAGCTGTGATGCTTTGTGAAAGGAGTGAAGGGATGTACAAATGCCACACGAACCTTTGCCAACAGCAGACAGCTCTGGCAACACCATAATGGAAACAGCTGAAGAAAGAATCAGCAAAAGGTCTCTAATCTTCCATGTCTACAAATTAGAGTCTTTGTCCAGCAGAAACTCTTCCTTCCTTACTACGGACTTGACCACTGTGTGAAGACCAGTCTACAAGGCCAGTTCATTGACAGAGACACAATACGCACCTTGTGAGTCACAGTGCAAAGACCTGGATGACCAAAGAGACCACTGAAAGGCAGTCTAAGAAGCCTTAAATGTGCAACATGCCACAAGTGTTTATGTCACTGTGTGTCTGTGTGTGTGCCTGGATGCTTTGGACCTGGGTTTTTAACCTGGTGAATTTATTTCTGTCGCTCTAAAAGATTTTCAAATGGATATGCACTTGTTTCTCTCCTCTTAAATATTCATGTAAAGAAAACTGAGAGTAATATTTTGCATCAGGAAGTAGCTTAAGTGGTAAATTGCTTTGCAACCTGACTGTTGTGATTTAGAAATGAACAAATCCTCCCAAAATGTCCTGGCCCCATTAGGGATGGTTGGCAGTAAACCATCCTCAGAGGACCTGCAGAGATGGAAGTTGTTTGTCCCTATTGGCATCTCCTCACAGGTAATCAGGGACTCATCCTGCAGCTGGAGCTTGTGATTCAGGTGTCCCAGTTGCTGCCTGGGGTACCTGAGCCCATTGCAAGAGGATGAATTGCAAGATATCTAATGTTTCATATGAGAAAAGTCAAAAGCACCATGCTGAGTAAATTATAAACATGCTTAAAAACACAACAGTGAACAAAAGCAAAAACATAATCTTGAAGAGTTTCCTTTCTTTTGAAAACCTATACTGATCACGAGCTCCTTATGAAGGCAAAGTTATGATTTTGTCCAAGAAAAAAGGCTTCTGTTTGAAGTTAAAACAATTAGCTTTATTATTTAGAAAAACAAAATCCAAAACTAGAGAGGTGCAACTGAATAGCATTTCATAACATATAGGAAATTTCACCATTGCACTTGACAGGAACAGAATAGGCTGGAATCAAAGGGTTATGTTAACAACTCAGCATATCTCTCCCTTTGGAACTAGTACTAGTCTGTCATATCACCAAAAAATAATAAATCTTTGTAAAAGGCAGCAGTTGCTTTCATAGTCTGGTGGCAAAACCCGTCTGGCACTATTGGAAAAGTAAAAATGGCAACATACTCCAAATTACATTGTTAAAACACCTACAGCCTAGTTCATTTTCATATGCTATCCATATGTAAGCCCTGAGCAATAGACAGCCACTTTAAACCCCTTGTTCTGCGTGTGTGTGTGTGTGTGTGAGAGAGAGAGAGAGAGAAAGATGAACATAGAGACCTGTGTTTTTATTCTGACATTTTCAAGAGGAAAATGTTGCAAAATCTAATGGCATGAAAATAATTAAACTGGATAAACAAATGAATAAATATAATAGCAAGTTTTCACATATAAAAATTCCTGAAAAGTTTTTAGCTTTATCAACCCCCTTCCACACCCACCAGAGCATATGGTCCTCTGTTTGTGCAAATCAGCCGTCTTTGCTCAAAGTGGATGTTTCTATTAACACTGTGACTAATTACTGAAAACAAACATGTGTAAGTATGATCTCTGCTAACTGCCTCTGTCAACCCATCTTTTTCTTCTTGCTATTCAGTTGAAGGGATTAAGATTGCTTGCAAAAGTACAGTAGACCTCCACTTAGCCTGTTAACTGGTATGAATAAACAAAGCCCATCAACCACAATTGACGTCAGGCTTCAAAAAATATTTTTTACATTAGTTTTATAAGAAACCCTAAGAACAAAAAAAAAAAAGTGAAAAAGTTTCAGAGAACCTCAGAGCACCAAATGTAAAGACCTTTAACATGGGACATAAGGGGCTGCTTTGGGATGGGTATTGAGAACACAGCTCTACGAAACGCAGCACACAAGCTCAGATGGGTGGCAGACATTTTGTGCTGAGGGTAGCCAGCATTGTCTCAGTATGCAAGTCTGGACATACATGCACACAGAAGGGGCATCCAGAGAAACTTTAATGTCAGTCTTTCTTGTGGTTTTCTCCCATCCAGAAATAAAAACAACAACAAAAAAGACTCAAGGCATCCATTCGGTCTTTGTAAGATACAAAGAGGAAAAGATGCAAGCAGATTTTTCTTCCAAGTGCCCTTCCAAGCTGGATTAATGCTGTGCTATGACAGCATTGCAGAGTGGGGGACAGCAGCCCACACGGCTCCTCAACTTGGTGCCTACTTGGGAGTAGAGGAGAACGGAGAGACCCAGGCTGCTTTGAAGCACATGTTGTCCTTATCAGAGCAGAAATAGAGGGGGGAAGGTATTTTTATGGTAGAGCTTCAATGTATGTGCTCTTCGCAGCTCCAGTGTATGGGCTGGCTGTGGCCCTGGGTAAGCTGTTGGGCTCTGAGCTGCTGAGGCCAGTGCTGAAAACAGGTCTCAGTGCACTTCATTCCCACACACACATTGACTGTCCCTGCCAGCTCTTACAGGAGAGAGAGAGAGCGAGCTAGTAACCTCCTTTACACTGCCATGCTGCCTAACATGAGCTGTGGGACAGGGTCTCAGTGCATTTTACCTCAAGTTGTACATAATGTAAAAACAAATTACATGCTAGAAAATTGCACAAGTCTACATCTGCTGCTTTTTCCAAGCTCATAGTATGGTTGGGAGCCAATTCCCTGTCATTTCTCATCTCTTGCACTTTGCACAGGGTGTTTCCTTTATAAAACAACTTGCCTTTGGGTTTAATGATTTCTAAGGAAACATAACTCTGTCGCTGCGCTCCAGTGTTTAATTTCTCCTTTGCTGTTAGTGTCTGCCTGGTGCAGCCCAGGGACGCCAGTGTGCTCACTGAACTGTGCATGCACTCTGTGTGCTCTTGGGCTCATGCCCATGCCTAGAAGCTGGTGTTTGATCTAGACTGAACAAGATGGCCTTAGCCTTCAAAGTCAGCGTGTTTACATTCCTCTGCTCTATCTTGCCTCTTTTTTTCTGAGTATACCCAAGATAGGTGTCTTGTTGTTAGAATAAATACTTACCTTGTGCACTGCCCTGTTCTCTGCTGGCTTCAGCATGCTTTTGCAGATGTGGAAGAGCTGTTAACTCATTTTATGGGTGAAAAAATGGCAGCACAGTGTTAAGACCTCTAGGGCAAAGCAGGGAGAGGAACAACAAGTTAAAAAGCACACTGTCCTCTCAACCCAGCTCAACGTAACCCAGCCCGGTTCAGACCCATCTAGTGAGCCATAGCACCTTGGCTTTCCTACCAGCCACCCTTGCCTCAGTGACTCCTTCTCTCCCTCCCAAACCAAGCCTCTTGGTGCAGTGGGCTGGGGGAGGCAGAAAACGGGTACAGCATAGCAAGGAGTGTGCAGAAATAAAATCCTTTATTATTCAGTCCTTAACTGTTCACCACAGTGCAACGTGGGTTGCAGCAACCAGGGTGGATGTGCTGATTGCCTAGTCTGTGCGAATCACTGGAGAAGACTGGGTCAGTTAGTAAGGTCCTGTGAACCAGACTGGTGAAGAGAAGACATAGGAAGGAGGTGGGGGGAAAAGCCTTTCTGAGAACAGGAGGTTAGCAGGATCAATGTTCAGCTGGCTCTGTCTCTCTTCACATGACATTTCTTTGGCTGTAGGAGGGGAACAGCAAAATCCACTGCCATCCACCCACATTCAGAAATGGCCTCTCTCTGCCTGGGGTGGCCACTGCACAGCAGGGACAAGGGCTCTGCTGGGGGTAAAGAGGAGAGTCTATCTAGCTCTTCTCAAGCTCAGCAGAGGTACTGATCTTGCTTGCTAGGACTAAAGCCATGTAAAGGAAAACCCAGTGATTCAGTGGTTGCTGGTTGTTCCGACTGCTGTGCCCAGTACAGACGAGAAAAATTCAGCTCCAAACATAGAACATACAACAGATGAAAAAGCATCTGAGAGCTGGAATAACCAATGGAAAAACAAGGGAGCTACAAGAACAGGAAAGCATCTGCAGCAAGGTGTACAAAACTCAAACCTGAGTTTACTGTTTAGCTCCTCTTCAGTCATCTTGTCAGTGTGAACCAACCCTCCTCAGTATGCCTTGGAGAGGGGAGATGAAGCAGAAACAGGTAACCTTCTGGCTTGC
The DNA here is from genome assembly GCA_035583135.1 of Lophotriccus pileatus. Taxonomy (NCBI): domain Eukaryota; kingdom Metazoa; phylum Chordata; class Aves; order Passeriformes; family Tyrannidae; genus Lophotriccus; species Lophotriccus pileatus. The sequence continues at coordinate 126,740,871 of JAWWES010000081.1, forward strand.
ATCTCATCAGGTTTCCTTCCCTTCTTACAGACATTTTAATCTTGCCACCACTTCTCTGAAGATTCAAAAATGTGAAGCAAAGCACCTTGGTTTTGGTTGATGTGTCTCACACTAAGGCAGAGAAAAGCAGCATTACCAGTGCTGACACTACACCCTCAGTTTGCTGCGCTAATACAGGATCAGATACTTCCAGCCTATGGGTTGAGGGGGAAAAAAAAGAGTCAAAATGGTAAACAGCCTACATCTTACCTGCCCCTCAGCTCACAAAATCAGGTAGTGCACTTTAACACACACACACACACAAGTCAATCCGAGGGCAGAACCTCTCAATCTTCATAGTTAGCATTTCCCAGTGCATGGTGTAGGCTGACAATTATTTTCCACTCTCTGAAGCCTGCGGTTTGAAAAATGACAACTCAGAGCTCAAATTCCCCTTTCACTCTAAATGCCATTTAATGGCAGTATAACT